>JAMPIV010000500.1:0-119079 GCA_024509875.1 Oreohelix idahoensis
CGTATTTGTTCCACCAATCTAATATAAACACCACAAAAAAAAAAAACAACTACCAACACCACAAAAAAAACACACAAAACACACCAACAAAACACAAAACAACAAACCCAACAAAAACAAAAACATACAAAACCAAACAAACTACAACACTAAAAAACCATACAAAACCCACCCAAACAAAACCAACCCCCACCACACACAAACACCCCACAACAACCCCCCCAAAAAACAACAAAAACACTACACACCCCACCAAACAACAACCAACAAAACACCAAAACAACAACACCCAAAAAACACACCAACAACCCCACAACCCCCACCAACCAAACCCCCAACCCAAACCCCACCACAACACCAACCCCAACAACACCAACCCACACCACACCACCAACCACCAAAAAACCCCCCCCAACCACCCACCCCCACCACCACAAAACAAACCCAACAACCCTACAAAAACACCCAACCCCCACCACCCCACACCAAAACAGACACAAAACACCCCCCCACAAAACACAACAAAAACAAAAAACATAAAAAAAAAAAAAAAAAAAAAAAAAAAAAAAAAAAAAAAAAAAAAAAACAACTAATTATTAAATTTTTAATTGGAAACGGGACACAATTCCCAGACAGATTACAATTTTTTTTTTAAAAATTGATTATAAATCTATTATCAGTTGCTGAGGGCTTTCAAGTCTGTCTGCTGAGGGCCAGAAAGAAACTTTTGTACTCTTTTATCGGAAACCAATAATCATGACCAGGAGTTTTTTTCTTCGGACTATATATTCAAGAGGAAGAGAAAAATCATGGTTTCAAGAACTCATGGTTTCATTACTTGGCCCCATCACTTAAACGGAACAGCCGATTTTTATGCGATTTTTATTAACGCCGATTATTATTCATTAAAGGTTTTTCTTAATTCACGTCACAGCAGAGTTGTCACAGCCGACCTGAGGTATAGACCGCAATGGAATGGAATGGAACAAATATATTAACCATATTAATTCCAGGAAAGTTGCACCACAATGCCACCACATAGAAAACAAATGATTCCCCCAAAACCTTATACCTGCAGTGAAAAATAGGGAAAGGGAGGAAAAATAAGGAATATCCTGGACCAATACTAAACGCCCGCTCAATTTCAGCGGACACTCTCCCGGGAAAAAACAGCAGAGTCAAACCAAAATTCCGGATTGAATAGTCGGGCGGTTGCTTGAAATTGACCAATGAACTTTGACCTGAATAGTTTCAATACATAATTAGTTGTTTTAAATTTCCATGGATGGAAATGTTAGTGCAGCTGCGTTTCCCTGCAGCAGCGTACTGCGATGCAGCTGTTCGACAGTTGAGGGGAGTGTGGGTGATGAACAAATCTGAAAGTGGGCCAGCCACTGTTAGAGTTTTAGTTTTTGTAGTAGTGAGTGGGGGATGTTAGCTCATCGTGAACGAGTCAGTATTGGGTTGTGAACGGAAAGGGGGGGGGGAGGGGGGGGGGAGGGGAAGGAAGGAGCTGCCTTTGAAAGAGACAACAGAAAAGAACGCGACGAAAACGGGAACGCGAATACTTTATTTTTTTCTTCAATGGGTTGGGAGGGTAATTGGGCGCACTCGCAGGCCCTCCGTCTGACATTTCTGCCACTTCCCTTTTCTCTCCCAACCTTTATATCTGAATTTCCATTTGTATTCTCAGATGATGGCATTTTTTTTACATACAAATTTCAAGGAATTCAAGCGTTTTGTTAAAGTTTTTTTTTAGTTTAATAAATGTTGTTTAGTTTTTGTGGTAAAGTTTAAAATTAATAATTTGTGCACACTCAAATTAACATTTATACATTACTTTTATTACTTATAAGCATGACAGTAACATATGTTTTGAAAAGTGTACACAAACATTATCTGGAGATAGAATATAGATAGATAGATAGATAGATAGTTAGATAGATGGATGGATAGATAGATAGATAGATAGATAGATAGATATAGATAGATAGATAGATAGATAGATAGATAGATAGATAGATAGATAGATAGATAGATAGATAGATAGATAGATAGATAGATAGATAGATAGATAGATAGATAGATAGATAGATAGATAGGAGATAGATAGATAGATAGATAGATAGATAGATAGATAGATAGATAGATAGATAGATAGATAGATAGATAGATAGATAGATAGATAGATAGATAGATAGATAGATAGATAGATAGATAGATAGATAGATAGATAGATAGATAGATAGATAGATAGAAAGAACGAACGAACGAACTTTATTTTCAAAGGGTTGAGAATTGGGCACGCAGGCCCGTCTGACATTCTGCCCTTCCTTTCTCTCTTCTTCCATACTGAATCTATTTATTCTCACACGCATCTTACATGTTACTTAAATAATAAAATAACATGTGAACTGGTACACTAAATAAAAAATCCCAACACTTGGTGTGTAACAGTACAGATAACTCAGTTTACACAAATTTACAGGATGCGTGAAATCATTCACCGTCTTGCTTTACTAAACATGATACAAATTAACTTTACAAAGCTATACGATAGATGCATCGATATGATACTATTGATACACTGAAGGAATACATTATAATAGCCTCCAAATTCGTCATCGACTAGACTCCAGCCAGTATACATTGTAATGCGCCTCTCCAGATTGACAGCGTATTTATTGAAAGAACTAACGAAATGTGTGAGGGTAGGAATTTCGTATCTCGTACTCTAGGATACATACCGTGAAAGTTGACTGATGAACGCATGACGATAACTTATTTTCAGGTATGTACTTAGCAGCCTAGATAAAATGTTCTTTTAATTATCCTCACCACTAATCTTGAGTGTTCACCACGGGATAGGTTAAATATAAGTAGACTTAGTCGGTTCAACCCATGTCATGACTTAGCGTTCCCTCCCCCGCCCCCCGCCCCACCCCACGCCACTGTTAATGTATATTTGATCTTTAGTGTTAACTTACAGCACTTAAAGTTGGATTTATCTATCCTAAGTTCCCTATAACAAGAGTAGAGGTCTATTAATAATATTTTTTTAATTACGTACTTGTCTGTAAAACGTATAATCATTGATGTATAATGCTTTTCTTGATAAACATTGGTAATAATTTTAGTTCAAAGTCAGAAAATAAACATTAATAAAAATTACGATTGTGGGATAGTAGAAAGTCAAACCCCGCCGGCCCTTATATTGATCCATAGTTTTTATCTGTTTTAAATTACGTCTGTACGTATTTCTGTCACAAAATTGTGGGTACATGAGTGTACGCATAACTTGAATCTAGTACCAAGTGAGAAAGTGCGTCTGAATTTTAAATAGAGCCGTAAACGCTAGGCTGGATCTTTAGCAATTATCTCACTCTCATCCAATTGCTGTTTACTCTTACACCAATACCACCCTGTTTAAAAAACATAAAACAATTATTTTTTACCACCTAATCCTCTAACCTAGCTATTCACTAAAAAATCTGCTTATACAATGTGGAACCCATAAACTTCGGATCTCTCGGGCTGTATCTTATATCAAAATTTAAACGAGTGTCCTTATGACAAGTCCTGATCCGAAAATACTTTGACAATTTTGCTGTCTTGTGTACTGGTGTTTTTCCTAATATAAAGCAATGTATCCCCTGTAGTTTTTGTAAAACCCAACTTTAAAGAAAAACTGGTAAATAAATAATGGACTTTGTTCCTCAAAAACTAAGGAAAGAACGATTGCTACCAGAAAAAAAAATGGGTTAGTGACCTAACCGGGACTACTTATGTGAAAAATGTAAAAACAGAACTACAGATGATCTGCCTGTGGAAACAAAATTTGTAAATTATTTTACAGAACTACAGATAGGGGGTGAGAAAACTGGACATAATTTGTAATGTATTGACAAACTAAAGAATGAATCTGCTTGGAAAAGATTTTGTAATGAAACAGAACTACAGATGGGGACATCAGATAAACTGGTAACCATATTTTGTTAATTGAAAGACAGACCCTACAACATGACGATCTGCCATGAGAAACAAGCTTTTGAATTTCTTTACAGAACTGAAGTAATGACAAGAAGGGCGGAAAAAAACTGGGGACAGATCAATATAATGTTGACCTAGAACTACAGATGATTGCTTTTTGGGGACAGATTTG
Source organism: Oreohelix idahoensis (assembly GCA_024509875.1). Lineage (NCBI taxonomy): Eukaryota > Metazoa > Mollusca > Gastropoda > Stylommatophora > Oreohelicidae > Oreohelix > Oreohelix idahoensis. The sequence goes on from JAMPIV010000500.1 coordinate 4,163, forward strand.
TATTGTTGACAGAACTACACATGAAATGAAATACAAGGAAACCTGGAGAAATATAATAATGTTGATACAACTACAAATACATGGAACATATTTGACAAAGTTGCCAGAAGACTACAGACGATCCAACTGCAATAGATTCAGTAATAATGTAAAACAATGACATACTTATGGTCCTATACCTGGAGCAGAACTGCAAACGCAATCACATAAGTTTTATATGAAAATATTTAATATAATGTTAATCATAGTGGTATGAAAATGATTGTTGAAACGTTTAACTAAGACAATTAATTGCAAAAACACGCTGTTCAAGTAAGCAGAAAAACTACACATCAAACCCCAACTCACAGACAATCTGCCTACAGGAGACTACAGTTATATAAATACTAATACGAAAACTTAAAACAGGACCATTCCTCATTCAACTAAAATTCTACCGTAGTAGAGAACAAGAGGAGGCAATTTATCACTGACATATCAAAATAAATGCAAAACACAGTAAAAACAATGAAACAATACCAGAAAAGATATTACTTATTTGCAAATTTTGACATCGTATGTCAAATCAATCATTAACAAAGTCACAAATATAGGCTGGAGTTAAGGAAGACCCTTTATCGGTAGACACAAGCGGAAACAAAAAAACGACACATGGATCTTCATTTCAGTATGTAGTACTTTAACGACACTTTTTTGGTACACTCAGGCAAATAATAGATATGCCTGGTATAATCATTTCACTTAGAATAAAATAAATTGTAAGCGATATGAACTGTAGTAAGCAGCAAACACTCGAAAAAACCTGTTGACATATGACGGCCACCAGAATTATTTCAGCCAGCTAGCTTCTCCTTATATGGAAAGTCTTGAATTCTTTTTCATGGCCTGAATAAAAGTTTCTCGCCCCCCCCCCCCCCCCCCCCCCTTAATTTAAAAAAAAAAATAAGGCCAGAGAGAACAGTCCAGCGGGCAAAAAAAGCCCCCTTAAGACCAAGAGCTCACACCCCTTTTCAGGTCTTGACCGTGTCGTGAGAAATTTCTTAATCCACATATATAAATTAAAAAGTAAATGTATAAGCCTAATGAATAAATTCAGGTTAAATGGAAAGAAGAATGGTAAAGAACAGTGCTGTCACAAATGGGGACTGTACTAGGAGATCCCCCTTGTTTTATGGATTCGTCTGCATAATTCTAAACGTTTCACATTGATAGTAAAGTCTACTGCATCAATACACGCTTTCTACAATAACACGTTGTTACTGCAATTTCTAAGAAAAACCTTGAGATACGCAAGCTGATTATGACCTAAATTTAATTTCATAGCATTTTTTACACTACGTTACCATAAAACGAACGGACAGATGGACTTAGGATTAGAAAGAAATGGGAGGGCTGAAAGGCCCGGATTCGCATACAACACTAACAACGCGTCTCGCTATACAATTACTGCCATCACGCGTGTAAGGCCACATGCACTAACTTTTTTTCAAATCGACAGTGATAAAAAACACTACCCATACGAGAGTTAGGTTTAAAAAAAACTTACAAAACGCTTATTAGGAAACAGGACATTCTACTGTTTTAGGTCAAAAATCCTGACATTAGGTCTGTCAGTACAGCAGGACAGGTGGCGGTTCTAAACATAAAAATAAAAAAACAACTACACGGAGTATCCTAGAAAATACATAGCCTTTTGAACGCAGCCCTTAGCTCCCTTAAATTTGTATATTTGGGTTCCTTAGGACTTGCTGACAAATAATATGTTAAGTGTTACGCAAATAGTCTAGGAATTAACAAATTATAACCAAAAGAAATAGTGAGGGTGTCAGACAACACCAAAATCAGAATCGCTCAGTGGCAGATTTTGAAACCACCATTGTACGGGAAATAGGTCCCCATGTTAAATCCTATTTGATTGGAGCGCAGTAAATGTAAGGCGAAACATGATTAGTCGGACTACCAGTACTAATTTTTTTGTTGTTAGGGGAAACAGTAGTAGAGGGTAATTTTTTGAAATGCTGTGTAAAACATGGCACGATTGGTTAGACCCGCCAATATAGTCAATTAGAAGCGTCTGTTTAGCACCACATTTTCAAATAAACCTTCTAAGCAACGGTGCGTTGAGATTCAGCTTATATTTTTCTAAATAAAAGCCTGAGACAGCGGGCAGGGTCGGATTTTGTGCCATATTCATTGCCAGTCAACGTAATTGTGTATTATTTCCATGAATTGTGGTAAGCTTGAAATATTTGATATCTTTTTAATGAAAATTGAATGTAAATTGATAATTTATGTCTGTATATGTGTGTAGTTCAGTAGCAAACATGAGGCAAAGCCTAGATATTGCTCCAACCTGAACAGAAGGTGTCGGAGAAAAGTAAAACTGCATGGAATTGCCAAACAGTACACTGACACCTATCTTATTGACTAGAAGGAACTAATGCTGGAATTGCAGAGGCGTAGTAACCATTAGGGAGGAGTATACTGGTGTAAATTGTTCAGATGAAGATAGCAGTTGGCCTACCGCTCTGAACTCAGTGTTTGTTATGTATTGTGTTCAGTCTGGAAATAGATTATAAATTAGTTCTGAAATAGGAGGTACAACCTTCTTGTTTCAGGGACCGTGGTCCTAAAGTTATTGAGCAGCACCTGGTCTGAGCTTTGCTGAATCTAGAGGCTGACAGCATACTCCTGGGTCCAGATAGTGACCAGTGAGGTGTCTCCAGAACACAGGGAAGCTATCGAGCAGCGGAGTCTTTTCCTGCCGCCATCACGAAAGATAAGCTCCTGTGGCCGGAGGAAGCTCAACATTATGTGTCCCCCTCTGAAATTGACATTATAATATAAAACAGAGGGAAAATACAGTGTTTAAATTGATAGGAACTGTGAACTTTTCCCATACTATTTCCAAGATAAACAAACACTTGAAGTCATGATGACAAATAACAACATAGCTTGAAAAAACAAAACCAGTATTACCTCATAGTACTACTACACAAACACTCACACACATAGGATAATATAAATAAAATATATGTCACTACAAGGTTCATATTTATAAATTATGTTACATATAAATTGTGATTACATTTGATTGTGATTCCTGGTTCACTCTGTAGTTGAATCAGGATATATATTAGTCAAAGGAATTAATGCATATACATTTGAACCTTTACCGTAGACTTATTTAAGATAGTCTTATCTAGTGGTAAATGTGTATGAGTGTCACAGTGTTGGCAAGTGGGGTGGAATAAATTAAATTGTTTATCTGTCTGTTGTTGTTGTGACTTACACTTCATCATATACATACCCTAGACATTCAACGTAGTCATCACGATATTCCAGAATAATTCTGACTGAGGTATAAATGTGGTAGCAAGTAAGGTTATCTGTAAAACACTACACCTATTAGATACAGATACCTTCACAGCTGATCTCAGTCAGTACACTAAGTCCCCTATAAATATTTATATCATCCCACTTTACCACAGACGGGATGTTGAATCTTAGACGAAAGTGAATGAAACAAATAAAACTTAACCACTTGATACTTTAAACAGCAGAGAGAAAATAAAGTTAGGGGTATACAATCTATTTACTTCCAAAGGGGAACAATTCAACTATTAAAAAAATATCAAACTAAAAAACAGGGGTTCATTATTTATTTAATTTTGTCAATTAATTTTACAAAATTATTTAAGACATAAAACATTCTCTTATTTTTGATCAGTAATTGTGTTAAATTGTTGAAACGTGTTTTGGTTTCCCATGTCTTAAAAACAAAGTACTTGAATAATAAGGAGTTTGATGCCCATGTTAAAGTTAGTCAACACTTTATATCTCTGCCACTTTCAATGATAATCTTATTACAAACCACCCTGCTCTAGTCGCAGATGAGCACAACAAAATGTGTTATTGGCGCCCCAAATAGCGCACTACAACAATCTTTTTTTAAAACACTTGTTCTTACTTGGTCGTTCCTCTTCTACCCTAGGGGCCGGAATAGATATGAGGTGTGGCTTCTTCTTCGTCTTTGATCCTTAGCCGCCGACCGTCAAAGCAGTCAGTGGCCATCACGCCTAGTGGCGTCTTGTAGGGCAACAACAAATTGATTCCACTTTGCTCGGTCGGTGGCCATCCTTCGTATAGTGCCCCAACTCTGGTTCATTCTTTGCATCTCAGCCTCCACAGTCCTCCGCCAGGTTGTTTTTGGTCGGCCTCTCTTTCGTTTTCCTTCAGGGGTCCAAAGCATAGCTGTTCTTGTGATGGCATCGGGGTCTCTTCTGAGGACATGACCAACCCAGCTCCAGCGTCTGCCAGCTATGATGGTATGTATGTCCTCTTGCTTGCTACGAGTAAGCAGATCTTGGTTGGTGATGGTATTCGGTCAAAAGATTCGGTGAATTTTTCTTAGGCATGTTGTGTGAAAAGAGGACAATTTTGACATTTCCTTCTCTGTAACTCTCCAGCATTCCGCACCATAGAGAAGCACAGAAAGCACACAGCTCTGATATAATCTTAATTTTATGCTTGTGCTGTTTCGGGAGGATTTCCAGGTGTTGTTTAGGCTAAAGAAGGCTGTTCTTGCCTTATTGATTCTGATGTTGATGTCTTTGCCTGCCCCACCGTCTGGTGTTACTATGCTTCCTAGGTATGTGAAGGTATCTGTCTGTACCAGTTGCTGATTCCTTACTGATATGGGCTCAGGGTTGCTCACATTGAGCGTCCTGACCTCAGACTTCTTTAAATTGATGTTCAAGCCCACCTGCTGGCTAAACTTATTAAGTCTATCCGTTTTTTCCTGGATGTGTTGATGTGAATGTGCTAGTAGTGCAATGTCATCTGCATTAATCCTGATCTTCCAATGTAGAAAATGTTGTCCATCTTATTCCTTGGACTGCCCTCTGTTGTCTGGCGCATCACCCAGTCTATGACTGTTAAAAATAGAGTGGTTGATAAGGGGCATCCCTGTCGTACTCCTGTCTTCACCTCAAAGGTTAAGTTGCTCTGCCCAACACTACACGTAAAGTTGGCATAGAGGCTTTTTATGATTGACACTATGCAGCTTGGAATTCCATAAGCCCTCAGTATTTTCCATAAACTGTCCCTATGTATGCTGTCAAAAGCCTTTTCAAAATCACCGAAATTAATGTACAGCTGTCTTTGCCATTCTGAGCACTGCTCTATAATGTTCCTGAGAGTGAATATATGGTCTCCACATCTCCTGTTCTTTCTCAATCCTGCTTGTTCTTTCCTCAGTTTGTAGTCTACTGCCTTTGAAATTCTCTGTATAATTATCCTGCCTAGTATTTTGCTGGGAACTGAGAGAAGAGTGATTCCTCTCCAATTATTGCAGTCTGCAAGATCTCCCTTCTTGGGCAATTTGACAATTATTCCTTTGTTCCACTCTGATGGTGGTGTCCCCGTTTTCCAGACTTGTGCATTTCAAGAGCCTCAATTCTTTCTTCCAATTAATGCTTATTCATCGTCCATGTTTCTGCACCATACAGAAATGCAGAATATATATAACACTTTATGATTCTCAGTTTTAATTTATGAGATAACTTTTTGGATGTCAGTATATGTTTCATGTTGTTGAATGTAGCTTTGGCCATTTTTATTCTCTTCTTGATTTCTGTTTCACATCTGCAATCTTCTGTTATTATATGACCAAGATATACGTAGCTCTTGACTTGTTCCAGGATTTTCCCATTTACGCTTATCTTTAATGTGGGTTTATCGTCTGTTTTGCTAATTATCATAGTTTTTGTTTTCTCAATTATTAATGACCAAATTAAAAAATAAATCATTAAAAAGAGTCCGTAATTAAAAATAGGAATTAAAAAAAAAATTTGGATAACAAAATGGAAATGACGAAAATTCTCAGTTAAAAAAGAAAAACTAGGTCACTAATAATTCAGAGTTATATGGAGAAAATTCTATGCATTCCCCTCAGTAAACGTTATGGGTTGTCAAACATAATTAAAGATGACTTACTGTTGTGATCCATGAAGATCCTCATGTTGTCTTATTGTATCTTATAACTGAGTGTCGAAACGCTTACGAAATATAGATGGGTGTCTGAATAGGTATCACCTATGGAATAGTATCAATAAGGTTTTCCGAATTCAGCTCATAAAAAAAAAAAATTGAGGACCCATTCGAGATAAGGATAATGATATCTAAGGATTGTGATATCTAAGAAATCATGACGAGTTGATTATTGGATCCTCGCGACATAAACTGCTATCTCTAACATCTCGACAAATAAAAGAGTCCCCAACGTCCCAAAGAAAGGATTGCATACTTATATGTACATGTTTTCACAGACAGCGCGGGAGTGATACAAGTTAATCACAAAGCATGGACTTATGAACACTGCAATTTTAGTATATATATATATAATCGTTGTGTACCTTGTCGTCAGTGGTGTTTAGTCCGTTCACAAAATAATACATAAGTCCTTGTATAAATAAATCAAATATATAATGACTTGACTAGAACACACGTGCTGACAAACAAGATCATTATGTACACAATAAAAAACATGATCAGGAACTTATTTTCCTAACTGAGCTGCCATCCAGCATCATACGGTGGAAAAACGTGCGGCTCTTGTCTGGTCACTCAACAACATCCGCTTCGTGCAGACATCGCACATTACCGCACACAGTCGCTATAACAGGAACGCAGCTGGCGTTCAGTGCTAAACTTTACCAACTCACTAACCTCATTTTTTTTCCCGCCGTCTTCGGATGGTACCCATTAGAGCTGGGTCGGCTCAGGACCACACTCCTTCAAATGTTTTTCGCCCAGGGCTCGAATTGATCCTGTCCAAGTCCCAGTCGACGACACTTCTTCAACTGAGCTCGCCCGGGCTTGAACCTGGATCACCCGATTGCCAGCGCAGTGTGGTAAACCATGACACCAGCACGGCTCCTAAACGTAAATATAAGTTATAGAAACTACTCACAAACCAGAAACCATATATGTACAAGGTATATATAAACAACACGTACAAAATGACTGTCATATCTTGACGTAAACCACTATTATGGGAGGAAACTTTGTGCCAATAGATATAATTCCACAAACAATTAGTGAACTTGCTAAAAGAATACTCGTTTCTCTTAATTAATCTTTTGTATTTATTTTGTTATGAATTTTACTTTTTTAATTCTTTCTTTGCCCTACCGTTTTCCTTTGTTGTGTCCTTGTTCAAGACATGGGCCGTAACGTTGGGACAATTTTGTGTGTGTACTTTTGTCTAGTATAAAGCTGTACCTGGTGTTTTTGTTACCCCAACTTTAATAAAATTGGTAATGAATTATGGGACTTTGTTCTCAGAAACCAGAACAATTGCTACCCTAAAACTAAGAAATGGGCTGACCTAATCGGTACTGATTTGTATTGTTAACAGAAACTACAGATGATCGGCCTGGAACAGATTCGTATTCTTTACAGATTTACAGATGATGTGAGATAACTGGGACATACAAGTATTTGTAATGTTGACATAACTACAGATGATCTGCCTGGAAACAGATATGATATTAATTTACAGCACTACAGATGGGGTGAGATAACTAGGACATATTTGTAATGTTAACAGAACTACAGATGATCTGCCTGGAACAGATTTGTATTCTTAACAGTACTACAGATGGGGTGAGATAACTGGGACAGATTTGTAATGTTGACAGAACTACAGATGATCTGCTGGGACAGATTTGTATTGTTGGTTGACGGAGCTACAGACGATCCAACTGCGATAGATTAGTAATACTGACAGATCTAATTATGGTCTGACTGGAGCAGAACTGAACGCTATCACAAATGTTTTATGAAATTATTAATATGTGTCAAAGTGGTATGAGAATGATTGTTGAAACGTTTAACTAAGACAATTAATAGATTGACAAAAACACACTGTCAAGTAAGCAGAAACTACACATCAAATCCCAACTCCGACATCTGTCTACAGAGACTACAGTTATATAAATACTGGTAGAAAAAAAAAACAGACATTCCACCAACAAAAACCGTAGAACAAAAGAGGCAATTTATCACTGACATATCAAATAAAGCAACACAGTAAAACAGTAAACAATCCAAAGAAAGAATTACGTATTGCAATTTTAAACACCGTACATCAATTCATCATTGACAAAGTCATAAATCAGCTGGAGTTAAGGAAGACCACAGTATCGGTAGACACAAGAGGGAAACAAAAAACACACATGGATCTTCATTTCAGCTAGTAGTACTTTTAACAACACGTCGGTACACTAGCAATAATAGATATAGAGGTAAAATCATTACACTTAGAATAAATAAATATATGAACTGAGTAAGCAGCAACACTGGAATAAACCTGTGACGTGACGTCCAGACAGCCAGCTAGCGGTCCTTCACAGAAATAGACCTTTTCCTGGCTAATAAAAGTTCTCCCCCTTAATTTAAAAAAAAGATAAGGCCAAAGATAACAGGCCTTATGTCAAAAATAGCCCCCTTATTGCCAAGAGATCACACCTCTTTTCAGGTTTTGGCGGGATGTTGAATCTTAGACGAAAGTGAGTGAAACAAATAAAACTTAATCACGTGATACTTTAAACAGCAGAGAGAAAATAAGTTAGGGCAATACATTCTATTTACTTTCAAAGGGGGAACAATTCAACTATTAAAAAAATACCAAACTAAAAAAAACAGATGTTCATTATTTATTTAATTTTGTCAATTAATTTTACAAAATTATGTAAGTCATAAAATATTGTGTTATTTTGATCAGTATTTGTGTTAAATTGTTGAAACATGTTTTGTTTCCCCTGTTTAAAATAAAAGTACTTGAAATAATAGGGAGTTTGATGCTCATGTTAAAGTAGTCAACACTTATATCCTCTGCCACTTTAATGATTATTTATTTTCAGATAAGTTTTTTCTCTTCGCTAACATATTTAACCTCAATATTATTAATAACCTCTAGTATTGGTTAATTGCTTTTAACGTTAGTTAATAATTGATTGGAGTATTGGTTTAAATAAAAATATAAGTGAAATGGAATAAATAAGCCCAGGTAGGCCAACCACGTGGGGTCTTCTTTTGTAAAGTGCCGTAGCCATCTTGTTTTTCTTTGTGTAATTAATACAGGCATCTTTCATCGTTGAGACGCGCGTGAACAAAATTAAAGTTAATTCAATGTTTACTAGCCTTAGTAGTAGGACTAGTCAGCTTTTAACTATTGATATCTAAACATAATTTAAAATTTATATATTAAAAAAAAATATTAATAACTTGTTTTGTGTTAATTTAGCGTAGATAGAGCATAAATACTAATTGTAAGTCATCAGTGATAGGTATAAAATAAAGATAGAGTAATTAGCCAATATTTAACAAAAAAAAGAGAGAAAGAAGTGCAGCCAGCTTATAATGCCAAGGGAAATAATCTACTAATTATTTTTTAAATTGTTTTATTTTTTAGAATATAAATAGGCCTAGTCATAATTTATCTTAATTTGTGTTAGTTAGCATTAGACAGAGTGAACCAGAGGATAAATCACATGCCACCAATGCTCAGGTCGCAATCCGGAGAGGGAGGGAAAAGCGTGGGTCAAACCAGTGAAAAGGCTTTTTTTTTAGAACACCAAACCCGACAGAAAAGAACAGGATCACTAGCCCTATAGTCAGAAACACAGAAATTGGACCCAAAATAGAACAATAAAGGAAAATCTGAAAGGAGGCGGCAATTAAAACTGCAGTAAGCAAGAAACATACAAAAACAAAGACGTAGGAACCCGGACAGCAAACAAACAAACAGGACACAGGAAAGAAGACAAACATGAGACCACAAACAAAAAAAGACAGGAACCAGAGGAGGAGAAAACAAAAAGAAACCAAAACAGAATCAAAATAACTCAGACAGATGGAACAGAAGCCACACTGAGATCTCTCCCGGATGACAAAATCCTGGTCATTCTAGAAGCAATAATAGGAAAAAAATATATTGACAAAGTGCAAAAAGACATGGAAATGAGTAACAATCACTGTAAAACAACACAGAAAAAGGCAAGGCACTGTTACATGAATTAAAAAAAGTACTAAACCCAAAAGAAAAGCACAACTCGCACATGGGATAAAGGTAAAAAGATTGAATTGATCAAGGAAAAAAATTAGAAGATTCGTCATCAAAAGGGGTCGACTCAAAAAAAAACCTAAACAGAAGAGGAGATTCCACACTAACTTAACGAAAGAAAACCCACAAACAGAGATAGAAAAAGTAGAAAGAATCAAAACCAAAGAGCAAAAAGAATACGTCAGTGGTAGTGATAAGTGTAAACGGGCACAGAAATACACAAGCAAATCAAACTCCACCAGAGAGCCAAAATGACAGAGGTATTCATACCTAGCATTATACAATGCACAAACTGTCAAGGCTTTAGCCATACCCAACATGTGTGTAAAAGAGCGACACGGTGTAGTTTCTGTGCGGGAGCACACAGACATGTGGGACTGGCCAATGGCTACGGAGGACAAAGATGATAAACGAGAAAACAAAAACAGACAATGTGCAAACTGCCAGGGTAACCACAGTGCCAGGTATCAGGGATGCGCAGTCTATCAAGAGACAAAAAAACACATATTAAAAGAATCACTAGAAACAAACAAACCATTCTGGCAAATAAAAAAAAGACAGAAAAAACCAACAACCATCTCCAAAACTCTCAAGAAAAATATCATTAAGAAACAAATAAAAAACAAATAACCAGTGAAATGAAAAGACATAAAGGAAAAAATCCAGAAAGAAGATAAAAATTAAAAACACCCATAAACAGTAAAGAAGATGGACAACACAGAAGAGACGGAAACATAAACCTCATCCAAGCCAGACAGATACTAGAAGAAATGAAAACAGCACAAAAGGAAATAGAGAGAGACCTCAAAAAAATAGCAGAGATAAAAGAAGCTAATGAAGACACCCTAAAAAAAATAGAGAGAGAAAGAGCCAGGCCTACAGAAAATATGGAAAAAAAAAAAATTTAAGGAAAAAAACAGTGGAACTAAACCTACCATACCTGCAGAAAAAAGAGTTCAGAGTATAATGGTTTACTTGGAATGATGAGTTTGTTTGTAGAGAACATAAGAGGTAAAGTGCAAAACCAAAAAAGTAGATCCCTTATCAAAAAAAAAACCTAAAAAAAACAATAACATAACTAAGCTAACCATACTAAATGGGGACCAAAGACTCTAGAGCTATCAAAGTAGTCCAGTGGAACTGTAGGGGTGCCAGGAAGAACTTGATGTCTCTTATGGGACAGTATAAGGAGGCAAAACCCATCTTTGCAATACAAGCAACCCTCCTGACCCCAAACAAAAAAAACTGAACTACCAAGGGTAATAAACACTTAGAAATGATAGACCTGAGGGAAGAGGAGGGGGCGTGGCCTTTTTAATACATGAAGACTACAAAATAGTAAATTGGGAACAATTCAACACAGAAAATATTGAAGGAATAAGTATAAAACATTAGACAGTGAGCCAGATAACTTAAAAATAATAAAACATTTATAGCCCCAAGGGTAATATAACCGATAGGGACATTGCAACTATTAACACACAAATAGACCAAAGAAATTATTAGTAGGTGACTTTAATGCACACCATGAGGCATGGGGTAACAACAGTAATGATCCAGCAGGAAAAAGACTGTTGGACTACATTGAAAGTGCTGAGCTAATCATACTAAATGATGGCTCAGTGACAAGGGTTAACCCATGCAACAGTGGAGGAGATACAGCAATTGACAGAAGTATTATAACACCAAACCTATCCTCTACTAAATGGGAAGTACTGAATGACTCCAGCTCAGACCACTTACCCATAGAAATAAACCTAAACGACAAATATAGAACTAGTCCAAAAAGCTCGAAACCCACATTCAACCTAAAAAAGGCAAATTGGGAGTCCTTCCAATTAGAGCTAGGTAAACGAAGCATAGAACAAACTGAATCTACCCGCATAGATACCTTTGCAGAAATACTAACAAATGAGATTTTAAACATAGCAATAAAATATATACCAAACAGGAATATGCCTGAGCACTTAAAACCAACACAAAAAGGTAAAAATAGGAAAAGAAACAAAGATAAAAATCCAGTACCATGGTGGACAGACAGATGTTCAGAAACAACTGAAATTGAGGGAGAGGGCCCTTACAAAGTATAGAAAAGCCAAAACTGAAGAGAAATTACACAAACTATAAAAAAAAATAAGAAATGAAACAAATAAAAAATAATATTCAGAGCTAAAGAAAAGAGTTGGAGAAAAAATTTTTTGTCAAACATTAAAACATAGGTCCCAAATTACTACAGTTTGGAGAAAACTAAAAGCAATTAAAGGAGGAAACAGCAAGAAATTTAAAATCCCAACAATTAAAATACCAGAGAGAGCTGAAACAGATAGAGAAAAAGCCAACATACTAGCTAAATACTTTTATCAGGTTAGTTCAATAGACAGTCTAGATAAGGCAGAAATAAATAGACGAAAAACACTGCTAGAAAAATTAAAAGAAGAAAATATGGAAACCACACAGGATGCTAAGTATTTAAATGCAGATATTACAGTAGATGAAATAGAAAGAGCTTTAGCAGAAAAAACCAATACTACCTCTGGGGAAGACATTCTGAGCTATGAAATCCTCAAAAAAGGTACCAAATACAACTCTAAGAGTGATTGCATCCCTCTACAACAAAATCTGGCACACGGGAAAAATACCATGTTCATGGAAGACAGCAGTAGTCATCCCCATACTAAAGCCAGATAAGGAAGCACATGATGTCAGCTCATACAGGCCAATATCGTTAACATCACATCTAGGAAAAATTCTAGAAGAAACAATAGTCAACAGCAGACTAAAATTTCATCTCGAAAAGCATAATTTGTACAGTCCAACCCAGGCAGGCTTTAGAAGCCAACATAGTACAATAGAGCAACTGCTGAGGCTGGAACATGATGTTAAAACAGGCTTCAAAAGGAATGAAAAGACAGTAGCTATATTCCTTGATGTAGCAAGAGCATATGATGAGTGTTGGAGGGAGGGTGCACTACATAAAATCAGGAAACTAGGTATAGTAGGCAGAACCTACAATTACCTAGAAAACTTCCTGCAGGATAGATACTTCATGGTACAAATAAACAATGATAGATCTGAGGTATATGAGCAACAGAATGGAATTCCCCAGGGATCAGTAATATCACCATCAATTTTTACGATTATGGTCAACGACCTAGGCGACGAGTTTAAGGACTTAAAAAACAACCTATCTCAGTTTGCAGATGATGCTGCGATATGGAGAACGGGAAGAAATCTCCCATTCCTCTATAAAACAGTACAAAAAAACAAATAGATAAAGTATCTGACTGGATGAACAAGTGGGGATTTAATCTAAACGTTAAAAAAACCATAGGAATGATTTTCAGTAGAGGGCGTGTAATTAAAAACAATATAATTGACATAAGCATTAATAAGCAAAAAGTATGCACAGCAAAATCAACTAGATTTCTTGGCATGGTACTAGACCAGCAACTAAACTGGAACAAACACATAGACCTTTTAGTGCAAAGCAGTAGAGGACTTATTAATATGCTAAGATATATGAAAGGAAGTGGTTGGGGCGCCTGCAATAAGACAATGTTAACATTCTATAAATCATTTATTAGAGGCAAACTTGACTATGCCAGTGTTGTCTATGCATCAGCCGCCCCAAGCAATAAGAAGAAACTAGACACAGTCCAAAACCAGGCACTGTCAATAATAGCAGGTGCCTCAAAGGGAACATCAGCAGAAGCACTAGAAGTAGCGCTAGGCATTATACCCCTGGAGCTAAGGAGAAAAGAACTGAGATTCAGCTACTGGGCAAGAGTGGCAAAAGATCCAACTCACCCGGCACATAAAACCTTTGATAGGGGTAACCAGTACATAGGCCACATTCCATTAAACCATAATAGATACCCGTCAGGGTGGAAAACAATGGATGAAGTGGATCAATACCCAGACCTGTTTAATGCGATAAACAGTAGTGCTCTGTATAAAGCAAAGATCCCACCATGGGAAATAAAAGTGCCAGAAACTGACTCCCACTTATCAAAGATCATAAATAAATCTAACGACATAATCTCAGCAAAAAGTAAAACACTAGAGTACATAGAACGGTATACAAATAATAGCCTAACTATATATACAGATGGGTCCAAAGATGAAGAAGGACAATTAGGAGCAGGAATAGCAATACCAAAATTAAAAATTTATAAAAGATACAAAGTAACAAGTAATACATCTATCTTTACAGCAGAATTAGTGGCAATCCTAAAAGCTTTAGAAATAGCTGCAGAAAATCCACCAAAAAAAGTAACCATTCTCACAGATTCCCTATCATCAGTACTAGCAATCAGAAACAGAACAGAAGGCAGCAGGCCAGACATTATAGAGGAAATACTACAGGTTAATACATATCTACAAAATATAGGATGCAGTGCAACACTAACATGGATACCATCACATGTGGGGATAGCAGGAAATAAGCTAGCAGACAAAGAAGCCAAAGGGGGGAGAACTAGCCATAACCAAATTGAAGTAGGCTTAGGGAAGTTTGAAATTAAGAGCTTAATTGCTCAAAAAATAACTAAAGAATGGATAACAGCATGGGACCTAAGTAAAAAAGCAAGACACTCATATAAAATCCTTAAAAAACCAAGCAAAAAATGTCAAATAAAAGATGAACTAAAACTACCAATTAATAAAAACTTGCTGAGACTCAAGCTGGGAAATGGATATTTAATGATAGAGGAACCCACATGTGAAGAGTGTCAAGAACCAAACACAATTAGGCACTTTCTAGTGGACTGCAAAAAATATGACCAACAGAGGCAAAACATTAAGACATACTGTAGTAACCACAAGGTAGAAATGAGTGTAGAAAATCTCATAGGCACAAAGAGCCCTTCAGAAATGCAAAAGTTAATAAAACACTATATTACAAAAACTAAAGCTAACATATAAAAATCAAATAAGGAATTGAACCAGTAGTCCAAACTGGTGAAAGACTCGCCCCAGAAACATACAGATTAACCAAATAAACCATCCAGTAAAAATCAAAAACATACTAACTTTTAGAAAAATAGCATATATTGGAATTTTCTTTAAAAACCATGTTAAACTATAACTACAAAAGGAAAAATACCGACTAGAGATAAGACAATATAAAAAAAATACAAACAAAAACATATTAAAAAAAAAGAAACACGTCCTGATATAACCAACGAATACATGTACAAGGTAGAGGGTTGAAAGGGGCGTGCTACAAAATGAAGTAGCAAAAACATTAAAAAAACAAAAAAAAAAAAAAAAAAATGATTATTTATTTAAAACTTGCTGTAGTCGCAGATGAGCACAAACAAAAAATGTGTTTAAAACTCAGCATAAAATTAATGCTGTAAAAAAAACTTACTCCACGCCTAATAATATCCGGCTTTAGGCTAGGATCATGTGTCTACACACAGGGACCAGTAGTGACATTTATGTCATGAGGTCCTTTGTGTGAGAAAATAGAAGACCACTACAATGACACATGGTGTCATTGGGTCTTCGTGTGTTGGGACATGTGGTCTTGACCAGGGCCGGGTTTGGGTGGGTAAATGCGACCTCATGCGAGGAAAAAATATGCGACCTCAAGCGAGGAAAAAAACAAAAAAAAACAAACAAACAACAGCAAAAAAAAACAACAAAAAAAAAAACAACAAAATGTGTTATTGGCGCCAAATAGCGCACTACAACAATCTTTTAAACACTTGTTCTTACTTGGTCGTTCCTCTTCTACCCTAGGGGTCGGAGTAGAATGAGGTGTGGCGTCCGGCTCTAATTCTAAAGGTACCGGGTTCAAACCCAGTACATGGAACATTTTTGATGACATTTTTTTTTCAGAATTAGTGGGTACAATAATGATATACTCCTACCGGATCCCCTGGGTAGTGAGATATGATGTCTAGCCTTCTCGGATATGTTATCCTGTGACCTGTTTCTTTTGGTCTGGTTCCAGTCCAGTCTTCGGTCCCTCAGGGATTATCTAATGTTGTCCCCCCAGCGAACTCTGGGTATTCCTGGAGATCTGGATCCCTTGCTATTAGTTTCTCTTGTGTGACCGTGGTAGTCACGAAAATAATTATTATTTTTGTAGTGGTATTCTCATTTGTTGTTGTGTTCTGTCGTAAATTTTTAAAGATAGCTCAGAAGATATGTATGATCCCGTCTGAGCAGAGGGGATAGTGGTAGATATGTGAGAATAAAGGTGTATGTCGTAGATTTGTGATAGGTGATTAAAACTTAGTTTGGTCCCTTCTGAATAGACATAGAAATAGGTGATAGCTCAGTGAGATGATAACAAAGAAATAGATTTCACGAGTGAGGTGGAGGAAATATATTAGATTCTGTCTCTGACACTCGAGAAGCTTCTCTCAGTCAGCCTATCATCTACAACAGAGTTAGGTTAGTCAGACAAATCTAATATAATATATATATATATGTTATATATATATATATATATATAAATATATATATATATATATATATATATATATATATATATATATATATATATGTATCTCACATACACACACATATATGTGAGTACAAAAGACACACAGACGTGAAAAAACAACTATGACAATGAAAAATATAGATAGTTGGGAACGAACTGACCGCCACACTGATTATGTTTAATTGAATTTTAATTATCATACTAAAATTCCATCACCACACATAAAATTACATCAAACATATACAAATAGTCATAAAATCAATGAATCGCTACAAGTATGATAAACCCGTTGGTATGATCGTCTCCCTCGATGTAGAGCCTACAGTCCGGCGAGATGCAAAGTGATAGCCCCAAAGAGTGACGGATACATATGATTTAGTCTCAGATTTCCTGTTAAAGGTACTAACAGACTTGGATTCTCTGATGTATCCTAAGGAAAAATATTGTTAGCAACAAAACAAAAACGTGCATAAAGAGATTTAAGACAGCAAAAATGGGTGCCAAAATACAACGATAAAGGAATCGCTCAGTCTTGCATTCACTCTATTCAGTCAGCCGTGATTCACGTGCTTTCAGTCTTACTTCCAGCTTTGGTAGCAACTTCTGGAAACGCAATTTTTAGGACATGCAGATACATACTCTCCAATGGTAGGCTTGGCCAAGAAAACCCCAGTTCCAAAATAAACGGGTTGAATTCACTGCTTCAGGGAACGTTTTCTTGGTATTTCTTATTTTAGGATATCTTGTTCTGTCACATTAAAATTGTCCAGGCACGAACTTCAACAGCGAGCAAAGTGTCAATAGCTTAGATTTCAAGTAACTAGGAATGTCAGGTAACTGCCTTCTCTCAGTATAGGACTTTATTTTGTCACACCACCACTAGTCACAACTCCGTCGGAATGTTTATTAATTGTAATATTCTACTTGCCACAAGGGCTGAAATGTACTTGTGGTTTTATCAGGAAGAATTTAATCTGACTCGGTAGGCGCAGTTATTCAATTTGTCTTAAAGTTTGTGAAAATGGGTACTCTGTCGTTCTGGATGTCATCGCAAAGGCCAGACAGGTTTTACTTTATACACCCAAGTCTTTAAGGAAAAATGTTTATGTTCTTCACAGATATTTCTCATGTACTTAAATGCTGGCAGAGTTGGGCTACCCCAGTTTTCACTGAATAAAGAAAAACAAGCATATAAAATACTTATACATACTATTCCATGGTTATAACTTACATTATAAACTGCAAGCGTAGAGCTTGTTTTTTACCGTTTAAATCTCCCGTGATATAAGTTATATTCATAATATAATAAAATCAATCATCATGACTTAGAAATACATACGTATTTCGTCAATACTCAATGATGAATCAGTGCAGTTATAAGTTAGTTTAAAATATTCTCAATTGATTACTAGTAGTTTAATTAAATTCATTAATAGCCGAATGAGTTTAAGCAAGAAATTATAATTTATTCTGCTTTCCACTGAAACATTTCAACTAGATAATATAACAGACTTATAAGTTAATTACTTCTGCACAGAAATCTAACTAGTAAAATGAAAAAAGCGATTTATCACTAAAACACTCAATTCTACTATATATATATATATATATATATATATATCTCTATTATATATATATATATAGCTTTATATATATATATATATATATATATATTATATATATATAATAATTATATATATATATAATTATATATTTTTATATATAGGATATGATATATATATATATATTTATATATATATATGAAAGCACATTATTAAAAACGCACCAACCTGTATAAATCCAGGAACAGAGTGTGAAATGTAAATATAAGTGTTTACAAGTTTACATATTTGGAATCTTTATTCATTTTCCTATGAATCCATGCTGGTCATTAATTTGTACATTTGATTGTTATGAAATTAATTGCATTCTGTGCAGGCAAGGGAGAAAACCAAAAATACAAAAAAAATGCACGTGCGTTATCCTGCTGGAGAAGCTGCAAGTCTGGATAAATTGTGAACGCAGGAGCAACCAGTGCATCCAGAACCTCATCTCGATATGTCACAGCATTAACATTTCCACGGAAGACGTGAAGAGGCAAGCGATGGTGAAAACTGAATCCTCCCCAAATGTGAATACTGCCACCTCGAAATCGGTTGACACAGCAATCTGCAAAGCGCTCTCCACACCGTCGCCAAATCCGCATACGTCCATCAGCAAAGGATATGTTGAATCTGTTCTCGTCTGTGAATAGGACAGCATTCCACTGCAGTCTAGTCCATCAGATATGTTGCTCTGCCCATTTTTGGCGCTGCTAACGATGTATGTCAAGTTTGGCCCAACATAAGGTCGTCTTGCAGTAAGGCCTGTATCTCTGAGTCGTCGTATGACTGTCATTCGAGAGACTTGCCCATGTCTCCCACTATTGCTCTTGCTGTTTGACTTGCCGGGAGAGTCAATTCCTTAGGTGACTCAGCACAATATGACGATCTTGCGCAGGGGTAGTAACTCGTGGTTGGCCACTCCGAAAATCCTTCAATATAATGGTAGTCTAGAACTTTGCAAAATGTTGCCAAAAAACTCAGAACTTTGCAATTTACAAGATATTTTCTAGCACGAGTGATCTGTCTACTGCAGATTTAGGACTATGAATGACTAGTCTAAAACTCTCTCGGGTCGATATATGTTAAACAGACAAATGATCCCACGTTATTTCGCACCTACCCCCCACCACCCATCTCCTCCTCTCCTCTCTTAACACTCAACTAAGACGCAGGCCATAACTGCCACAACGCGTCTTGGGATCTACCGCCGACATGTCTCATTTCTGGGCGTTGCAGATTGCAGTTTCCACACCTCAGGCCGAGAAACTCAACCGTAGAGCGCCGTGTCAGATGAAAATGTAGACAAATTTCTGCTATTCGGTCTCTCGAGAACGAATTTCTCACACTATTATGTCTACTGCAGTGCCTGACACCTTATGTAATACAATGCGTTTCTAAATGAGAAAGGAAACGGCAAAGTCAGAATGGGAAAATAATATTTTGTCGCAAACAAACGAATGCGAAAAAACCCCAGGACAAAAGGATAAAAGAGCGATAATAAAGTAGAGGACACGGGTAGAAAAGAAAAGAATATAGAAAATTTGTAGATCATAAATCTCTATGCGACAGTGTAAGAAATAGATTTTTACGAGGAAATAGGGTAAGAGGAAGATCTGTCTCCGGAATGAGTAGTTTCTCTAGTCCAGCCTATCTGTACGACTATATTTTAATATCAGATGACCTTTCTCTCCCTAAATGAAATATAAGTTACACTAAACACACACACAATTATGTGACAACAATACACACAAGAAGTGAAAAAACTATGGTTAATTGTGTATGGGTCTGACCAACACGCATATGTAAGTTCTTTTTGTAGTTTATTATCATTAAACTTTTTACAACATCAAACATATAGAGACATCAAATAAATCAAGTTTACATATATGTGAAAATAACCAATTAATTGCCCTCCCCTTGTTGAGAAAAGATCCCAAAAGAAGTTAATAACCCAAAGGTCAAAGAATAAACACTAGATTACAGAATAGACTGTGAAGAACATGTTCCCACTAAATTACTACTCAGTAAAGTACTCAGGTTAGCGAAATAAAACAAAGAAGTTAGTACAATTATTGTAACAAAGGAAAATATTTACTCTCTCTCTCTCTGTCTCTCACTCTGTCATCTGTGGCCACAAATACTCTTGCTTACCTATTAATGGTGTAGGTATCCCTTGAACAAATTAGAATAGTCTGAACCGATATTGTCAGGTGGGTTGCCCAAATTTGGCCCCAGTCCAGCCTTTGTATCGAATAATAATTACGAGGTGGACGCCAAATTTGGTGGTTTAATTTTTTTCCTGGATCAGTCCTATGTCACCGCATATAGTTACTGAAGGAAGACGTTCTCTGGACGTTCACATTTACAAAAGGAGAAAAGTAGTTCCTGTATTGTCTAGCCTCTGGTTGCTACGACAAATGTTACAATATGTAAAACTGATACTGATGGTAAATCTTATCGGCTGACTCTTATGGTGAATTCCGATTATGAAACAGCGTTGTTTTCTGGATCACTCCGTTGCTACGGCTGTCAAACGTCAGGAATATATGTTCTTTCGTATGCCCAGTGGGCTGGAATTTTTTGATAAATAATTCTTGTTTCTATTGGTCTCTCTCTTAATGAAGAAAGAGGACCGAACAGGTCCAAAAATCGAAGAGCCAAATTTAATAATAATCTTATGTTATTCGTAATATTAGACCGCTGGCCGCTAGTTTTGATTAGATGCTATATTGGGAACAAAAGAACATTTATGAAAAACTGCTTCTATCCTATCCACCCGTAAGTTTTCCGCTATGGCATGTCCGGAAAAGACGGTATGTGCTCTCCCTCGTTATTGCCCGCAATAAAATACATAGCGCACAAAGTCAATTATTATTCAATTTATGCATACGCGGACTTTAACAAAAATCGCCCGTCGCTATTAGCTCTTTGTCGGCGTCTGTTGTTTAATCACATAACATTAACTTTAGCCACTTATTTAATTTCACACAATGAAATATAATGCGAATTCTATTCGGTCACTGATGCGTCACACTTAATAATCTCAGTCCGCTAAGCCGTATTTTCTTGTGTAAGAAAAATGGGGTATTTGAAATTACATTACTCTGAACGACTGGCAAGAAATATTTATGCGTTAGGTTATTTCACTTGTTTTAAACGCTAGGGAGTTATAGTGAATACAATAGTAATCCTAACACATTTTAACACGTAAGCACAATTTCTATTACCACAAATCAGAGAATGAAATCCCCACGGGACAATTTAACACATTTAGCGAAGAAATGGTTCTAGTCCGTCGTGCTTAGATTATGCAAGAATTTTTGAGCGACTCTAATAACTGAATTTTAGAGACCGCGGTATATATACAGATTATATTGTTATTATCACTAGAAGATGTTATAATTCGCACCTCTGTATAGCAAGTAATTCAGGAAACTGCGATTCCCGGATCAAAGGTTTGTTCGTTCATTCTACTCAGCGATGCTGACCGACATCAGAACTTGTTGCCGTGCACTTGCCTCTCTTTAGATTACATCCCATTGCGCAGATAAAACATTATCTCCCTCCTGGAACGTGCTAACATCAAAGGTTGTCGGGAAAATATTATCACCCCTTGTCTCTCTTCAAACAATCCGCTATTTTCTCTACGCGTTTGCCTAATGACCGATAATTGGACATCAGCTCGCATGAGAACTCAGGTAAACGAATCAGGGCTCGCTGCCTGTTATGCTGGCAGGTCACGGAAATTGGTAAATGTCTGTTTGTTTACATATCAAGAAAAAGGGCATGGATTAGATATGAGTAATGCAGTCAGAAAATTTCGCGGTTTGGTTTAGCAAATGGTAGACACCAAATGGGAAAGCAAAGGTTGTCAGATTACTGTATCAATATTTACATTCCACGTCCCATGTTCGTTATAACCATTGTCATTAGTCCTGTATTTATGTTGTTTGATATATTCTTCCTTTCTTGTCTAGAACAACTTTCACAACAACAACAAAAAGTATCACGTGTGTTAATAACATTTTTTTTTAAAGTAATAGACGACATGTGCGCCATGAAATTCACGTTAGTTATTTATAGTTTCAGTGTGTCTTACTTATCGAATCAAAATATTGTTTCACTGCGTTTCTTTTTTTTATATATATGTCAGTGATAAACTGTGACTTTTCATCTACGGTTTTTGTTCGTTGTTGACGGATTGTGTGCTTTATTTTTCTACCCGTAGTTATATAACTGTAATCTCTGTAGTCAGTTGCTAGAGGTGGGGCTTAATGTGTAGTATATGTTTACTTGACAGTGTATTTGTTGATGTACCTAGTTAAATAAATGTAATATATGTAGTCAGGTGTTAGAGTTGGGGCTTAATGTGTAGTATATGTTTACTTGACAGTGTATTTGTTGCTGTACCTAGTTAAATAAATGTAATATATGTAGTCAGGTGTTAGAGTTGGGGCTTAATGTGTAGTATCTGTGTACTTGACAGTGTATTTGTTGCTGTATCTAGTGTGACCGTATGGCCAGAAAGGTGTAATTTTAGACTGAGTAATAGTTGTCGATCTAGTGTACGGTGTGTATGTGTGCTCATGTTGGTATTCTCTGTTTTCTGTATGATTTATATGCCACCTGATAAGGTTTCATTAATAAAAGTGGGACCCTTGTCATCAAGATAGTTTTTCTGTAACTGCCGAACGTGTGTGAAAGTAGGCCAGAGAGAGTAACGACAACTTTACACACGAACCCCACCCGTACTACCATTCTTCTACACACATCGTCTTCGCACTGTCACAAATGGCGTCGTCGGCAGGATACTGACAGACAGTTTAGTATAGAGTCATACGCGGAGTGTTGAATGCTGCAAGAGAGCACTACAATCAGTGAGCACCAAGGATACCTGAGCTAAACCTTGCAAGAGTATTACAACACCCAGCACAGACGGAGCAGCACATCTGCCCAGTACATCTCCCCAGTGAAGATTCGCACCACCATAGGCCCAGCAAAGAATCACACCACCGCATGAAGATTCGAAGCACCATAGGCCCATTGAAGGGTCGCACCAACGTAGGCCAGGCAAAGAGTCGCACGAACGCAGGCCCAGAGAAGAATCATACCACTGTACATCTATTGAATATCTTATCACGCCAGGGACCTGCCGTTTGCAGTTATGTCAATTTTCCTGCAATAGTATCCTTGCTTATGATACTCTATCACAGCAAACAGGAACCCTATTGCTACGCCAGTGTTTCTATGCCAAACCAGTGGCCGACCTACTACGGTTGACATTCATCCAGGGACTCAATCGTATCACCAGGCAGCACCTGAAACTGCTACAGGCTACAACAACGTAGAGAAGACAAGAGCAAGCGAAAACAAAAAATAAGAGACTCTTTCTATTATTTATTATAATACTAAAATAAGTGTTTTCTTTCCATCTGTTTTTGCATTGTATTGTACTAGGTTAGAGATAGAGCAGTGATGTCAACTCAATGCGCAGACGCAACATGGCGGTCAGAGCCTGGGAGTACCTCGACAGCTGGAGTGGGCTCCCGTGAAGAAATCCTTACACCAGGAAAGAGCCAGAGCAATGCGCATGTGAAGGTGATTTACGTAACAGTGCCGGAGGTAAGACAATTTGGCGAAAAGCTAGGCCCCACTTGGCAAGAGATTGTGAAAGAGGTAAAAGCTGCGTGGAAGGTATGGCCCTTAAAAGCAACAGAAAATTGGAAGTTAGGGGAAAGCATCCTATTTACTTCCAGAGGGAAACAATTTAACTATTAACAAAAGTCATAATAAATAACATATTTTCATTAATTTTTTTAACTTTATGAATTTTTAAGACAAAATTATAAAAGGGATAAACAACACACTTATTTTTTATTAGTACATTTTTTATATTGTTACAATTTTATTGTGTGTCTTATGTTTAGAGTTAAAAGACTTTATACAATTTGGAGCTTGATGCACATGTTAAAGTAGGGATAACCTATATGCTCTGGCACTTTCAGTGGTAATTGCACCAAAACTGTGACAGTTTCACTCGCAGATGTGAACGCCAAATAGCGCTTTTCTTACTTAGTATTTTCTCTGCTACCCTGGGGGCCGAAGTGACTAAGAAGTATGGGGTCCGCCTATAATTATAAAGGTGTGGGGTTCGGTTCCCAGTCTAATGAATATTTATGATGGAATTTTTTCAGAACCACTGAGTACTAATCATGTCATACTCCCGATGATCCCCAGGGTAGTGTGATTGGAGGCCTAGCATTCTCGGATAAGGACGAACAAATAGTAGGTTCCAAGTGCAAGTTGCACACGTTAAAAATTCCCTGGCAATTGGAAATCGTTATAGTAGGCCTTACGTCCCTTGCCCTAGCAGAATTTACAAAATTAGGAAAACCTATCCGATAAAAAAATATTTATAGAATGTATGATTCCTAAATACACACATTTGGGATTCTCGCCTGTGCTTTGGTGTTCGTGCACTGTGCTGATATCCTCCTTTAAATCTAAGGGAGGAGATCGGAGCACTGATAGAGTTGTCGAAAGGTTATTTTAATATTTAATAGTGGTAGACAAGAAGTAGAATTCTCTATCCAGTGGTATGAAGTTCCCTAGCAGTGAATATGGTCCTCCCTTAAAATGGTCCCAAACGACACAAACCTTTTCCACCTTAGGGTGTTCAGTGTTTATATATAAATGAATGAATCATGGTAGTATGTTACAGAGATAGCATGATAAGATAATGTATACTGTGCAGAATTAACAAAATACATGAATAATCACATGTTATGATACATGGGTACGATATAACCTTTGCCTTCTACTCATGGATGCCAAGTCACTTATGTACTTGCTGGTATGTCGTAAGCTTCCAGGCAAGAATTAGCCATGATATATTTGGCTAACCAATTAATGGTTATGCTTCCTGACAATGCCGGTGAAGGTTATCTCTGGTTAGCGTCATTCCCTTTTTTATTATATCTGATACAATCAATCAGAAATAAAATCTTAAATAAAATGTTATTAGTAATACATATATCTTTAATAAACTTACATACCCTCTTAGGATTTATAAGCTCACGGTGAGACTGTTTTGGTTGAAGTTAATCTGCCCTGCATGCAGCGTGAAAAAATAACTTTTCTTGCAGATACTGTCTTCCAGTTTCTCACTCTGGCTTCTTGATTTGGTGTGTGTGATTTCCATTGCGCCGCTCTGTCCTTTTATTTCAGTCTCTCGCCCGTACGAGAAAGCACCTCTAAAAATCCCAAAAGATTTTCGTTTAATCTCTCGGTTTGAGACGATTTGAGGCGATCTGTGCTTTTCCTGTACTTGTTTTTTTCTTCTGTCCACAACACTTATATCCTTCCTTCCTTCCTAGGTACCATTTCCTTTTCCCCATATGAGGCTTCCATTCTAACCAATTTATATTTAAATCCGTTTAGGCATGTAGTTATAAAACAAGAGGAACCAAATTTCGCTACAGTTGTCCTCCCAGCAAACTATGTGTCGTCCTGGAGATCTGGATCCCTGACTATTGTCTTACCATATGTGTCGTTGCATCCGTTCATCTCCAATACTACACACGTGACCAAACCATAGTAACTGGGACTGTTCCACTCGGCTTTGAACGACCAGTGCTATTGTAAATAAGCACAGACAAAAAATGTGACGAACGAAGAGAAACAGCGGCTACAGAAAAACATATTCGTAATGAAGGTTTTGTTTTTGAATGTACGACAACATTATTTTGTGACTTTCGTAATTTACTGGTGGTCCTCCAAACACCAAGAGATGTTTAACCCGTCAGCTACTAAATTCATAACATCTAAGATACAGTGTTGTTCTGACTTAGATAAGTTGATTCTCGACTTACATGATTTAGAAAGTTACCCATATTCATTACTGTGACAGGGCTGCATACACGCAGATTATTTGTTTCTCTGGAACTGGAGGAATGGTCTACCTAGCTCTACAAACTCCACGCCACAGTTAATTTAATAAATAGACGTAAAAATTAATATCATAGACTAACGTACAGGAATGATGAGATTATAAGTCCTGAAGAGAAGGGGCTCCCAGCCTATGGTGTGCCTACCACATGGGGATACGAGAAGCATCTCACATGGTTACACATAATATTTAGTAAATAACTATAGGATGGGCCAAACGTCTGGAAATATAGGCAATTTTCCTTTATTTCTTCGCCTTTCTAACTTATGTAATAACTGTTGTCCGTGCAAATATGGATTCGACATTTGCAGCAGATTAACGCGCAAAGATTGTTCTCATCTCCACAAGACAGGGATCCTCACAAAGAGAAGTAGCAGCCGAATTCTCTATGAATCCAGACTTTTGGGACACACTGTAAATAATTCAATTGAAATATTCCAAACGTAGTAGTGTTAGTGAGAAACAAAGTTGTGGAATGGAAGAGTAAATAATTCAACTGAAATGTTCCAAAAGAAGTAATGTTAGTTAGAAACAGAAATGTGGAATGGAACAGTAAATAATTCAACTGAAATATTCAAAAAGTAGTAGTGCTAGTGAGAAACAAAGTTGTGGAATGGAAGAGTAAATAATTCAACTGAAATGTTCCAAAAGAAGTAATGTTAGTTAGAAACAGAAATGTGGAATGGAACAGTAAATAATTCAACTGAAATATTCAAAAAGTAGTAGTAGTGCTAGTGAGAAACAAAGTTGTGGAATGGAAGAGTAAATAATTCAACTGAAATGTTCCAAAAGAAGTAATGTTAGTTAGAAACAGAAATGTGGAATGGAACAGTAAATAATTCAACTGAAATATTCAAAAATTAGTAGTGCTAGTGAGAAACAAAGTTGTGGAATGGAAGAGTAAATAATTCAACTGAAATGTTCCAAAAGAAGTAATGTTAGTTAGAAACAGAAATGTGGAATGGAACAGTAAATAATTCAACTAAAATATTCCAAAAGTAGTAGTGCTAGTGAGAAACAAAGTTGTGGAATGGAAGAGTAAATAATTCAACTGAAATGTTCCAAAAGAAGTAATGTTAGTTAGAAACAGAAATGTGGAATGGAACAGTAAATAATTCAACTGAGATATTCAAAAAGTAGTAGTTGTCACGTAGGGTTTATATTCATTTAATTTCCTACATCTTCTTCCTATTCTTTCACCCGAATTCTCTCTTTTATTATCTCTGTATTTCGTTTTTCCTGTATATTTTTCATCCATTCGTTTTGCGAATATTATTTTCATATAATTCGCAAACTTTACCTGTTTTCCTTTCTCTAAAACTGAGAATCGCGCCAGGACGATATTACGTAGATGTCAGGGCTGCAGGGCGTCAGAAGGCGTGATAAGTCGGTTCGCTGAACATAGGACGTAGCAAATCGTCTACATTCTCACCGAGCGCGCGAGCTCTTTCTCGGCATAAGTCCCAGTGAGGTGTGATACTTTACATCTGCACCGGTCAGTATCCAGACATTTGTCTGGAAAATCCCAAACTGACACGGCGCTCACTGTGGGCCACGGTCAGCTGTAGTGTGAAAACTGCCCTGCATTGGAGTCAGGCTGTCTGGGATTTGAAACTGACACGCGTACATCGTGGTCAGTAGGTGACAGTTACGACACGCGTTAAGCGGACGTAAATGTTGGGAGTAGGGGAGATAATTTTGCTTGGCGAAATAAGTTTGGGCCCTTTGTCTGATTTTAAGATATTGGCCAAGTTTGAAACTTTAATTTCATTCTCGCTCATAGACTCACAGTAGATAGGTTGATCGTAAACAGAATAGCTGTTAGCGAAGATCTCAGTTTGTTTCGGCAATTTGTCGAACTTCTAGACTTCCAGAAATATTTTCAGCATTTTTATTCTTAAGTTGTGCGACTACCTGTAATTCTGTGGTTGAGGTAATTAATATGATAGTTATATAGATTTTGTGAGTGTTAAAGTGTTAAATCGCTTAATTCATTTTAATCTATTTCTTTAGCGCAGAAGAGAAATAAAGTGGTAGGCTATTATATTTTCTAGGGAAGCATTCAGTGGAAAGCAGAATAAAATTAAAATTTCTAGCTTATAACGGCAATTGTAG
This sequence comes from Oreohelix idahoensis, assembly GCA_024509875.1. Classification (NCBI taxonomy): domain Eukaryota; kingdom Metazoa; phylum Mollusca; class Gastropoda; order Stylommatophora; family Oreohelicidae; genus Oreohelix; species Oreohelix idahoensis. The sequence continues at coordinate 32,416 of JAMPIV010000500.1, forward strand.
CTATTTATGAATTTAATTTAACCGCTAATACTCAGTCGAGTGTATTTTTCTAAACTAACGTATAAACTCTAGAATCGAGCTTCATGAATGGTGACGGAATACGCACGTGTTCCTAATTCATGAGAATTGCTGATTTTTAAATATAACTTACGTCAAGGGAAGTTTAAATGACAAGCAATGCTCTCTGCTTGCAAGTTTAAATGTAAGTTATAACCAGTACAGATTCTGTTTATTATATTATATGTGTTATTTTTCCTCCACACAGTGAAAGTTTTGGGGTGACCCTAACTTTACCAGCACCTAGTAGTAGTTTCCATACTTGTGAAGAAATAGACAGTCCTTATTTTGAACCACGTGGGATTCTTAAGTACCATTGGTCTAACAGTGCATATGCAACCCGAGTTAGCCAGAAATACCATATCCCAATAACGGGTTTTCAAAGACTGTAATGATAAATACTGGACCTTGGAGCCAGATCTTAATTTCTTCTAGAAAAAAACTCTACGTAATCTTTCTGCCTGGTGGCGCGAAATACTTCAAGTATTAACTAACATTTCCCGACTATAATATATATATTTTTTGTGGACAAATCTGTGGTGTGACTAAAGTGAATCCTATACTGAGGGAAGGCACCGACCTGACATTCATCATTTCTAGAAACCTACGCTATTGACACTGTGCTCTGCTAACTCCCGCGCCTGGAATAATTGTTAGGTGACTTAATCAGACATTTGAACAAATTTGCACTCCCAAGTAGTCGTTCCCGGAGACTCCGAGTTAAATACGTCTTTTGGAACTGGGGACTTCTTGGCAGAAGACTGCATTTTTTGAGTCTGTGTGAAAATCTAAAATCAATGTGTTCCAAGAGGCAGCGAGCAAAGTCGTGAGTACCTGTATGAGAGGCCATGGCGGAATGAATGAGTGTACGCTGGTTTGAGTGATATTTTCACTATTATATCTTTGACACCCTGTTGCTGTCCTTTTTTTTTTTCAAATTTGTTGCTAAGGCTAGAGTTCTTGTGTTTTTGTCTTGGGTTAAATCAGATTTTTTTCAAACTCTGTGCATATAATTACGAGATAAAACAAAAAAAAAACTCTTAGACTCAAACCCTATGTATCTGTGACTCGGGCGCCATCATCTGTTCTCTTAACGGGGCCGGGCTAAACCTAGAGTTAACACTATAACGGGGATATCATCCTTGCAACATTTCCTTGAATTTTTATGACTATGTGTATATGTATTTTCCTTGATGTACTTTCTTTGATGTTGTGAGCCGATTTCTTCCTGATATTAAAATCGCTCTTGAACTTAATAATAGTGTTTGGTCAGCTCGTTCTAGATATATATGTATCATTGTTATAGTTTTCCCACGTCGGTGTGTTTACCTGTCGTCACGTGTAGGTGCGTGCCTGTGAGTGATAGAAATATACGTAATATGTATATTGGTGTAGTCTGTCTGACGCTGTAACAACTGTTGTAGAAGATAGGTGAGAGAGAGAAGAATTCTTTTCGCTTTCAGAGACAGCCACTATATCAAAATCTATCATCTCACGTGTGTGGAAATTCTATTACCTTTCACTAACTCTCACTGAGTCTATCACCTATTCAAACCTATTCAGAAGGGACCAAACCTAGTCTTAATTCTCCTATCAAAAAATCTACGACAAGTGAGGGCTCGTTTCCGGTCTTTGAACTTAGAATAGGAAGACGAGTACGACAAATGTGGACTCGTCTATCTGGATTTTGAACTTAAGATTCATTGTTCTGAAATAGAGTAAGAGTGTGATGTCTTGTGAGTTTTGTATCTTTTAAAAATAATTTATCCCCTAGACTAACGATCTGTTTACGAGCGTGCTGACCACACAAACTATTAAGTTTTTTTTTCCACAGCATCTTTGAATAATATACATTTTGGTTACAGGTTGATTTTGTCGGGATATATGTTAACTGCTGATTGTAATACTAAATGCTGGTAAAGTGGTGAGTGTATAACATTCACTGGGTACTGAGGCAGAACGGCGTTGGAACTAAGTTAAGGAGTGTGTTTCGGACTTTTTGTCCAGATTAATTCCCTCCCTTACCCGATCTGACTTCAGGGGCGAACTTATAGTGGATTTTTAAAAATTAAGGGATTATTTTCTCTTTAATTTTTGCAATATTCTTTTGTTTTTCCACTGTAGCAACTTATTTTTCAGTTGTAATCTTAACTACCATTTATTTGGCGTAGTCGTGTTTTTGCATTGAGTGCTTTATTGCCGATAATAGCAGCGATAGTTAGATTTTATTTTGGAGGAGGTATCCCAGGGTTAAATATATCATCTTTAGATTTTTTTGGTAATTTTTTTCTCGTAAGTGGTAGGAACCAGGTTATTCTTTTTCCTATTTTCTTTTTCCAACAGTCTCAGCCACTGACATAATATGGCCGAGAGGGCAAAGCTTAGATAACTTCTCAGGGACGAAGCGAGAGAGGAGGGACTGGAAGGAGAGGACGCGAAAGCTTTTGTCAGAGACGAACTTGAGAGATATGACGCGGAGAGGAAAGAAGAAGAAGCTAGGAGGAAAGAAGAAGCAGCCGAAGCTTTACAGCAGAAGAAGATGGACGAGGAAATGGAAATCCGCAGGATGCAGCATGAGGAAAGAGAGAAGGAGAGACAGCATGAGGCAAGAGAGAAGGAAAGACAGCAGGAGGAAAGAGAGAAGGAGAGACAGCATTTGGAAAGAGAAAATGAGCAACGACGACAGCATGAGTTGGCTCTTAAGGCTCTAGAAGTCCAAAGTCTTGGCGCTGCCTCTACCTCCAGCAATGGAGAGTCTTCTCCTCATTCTTCCTTAACTGATCCTTCTAACACTCAATCTCTTCAACTCAACGCTATGTCTTTCACCCTTGAGTCTTTCCCTTGTCCAAATGAGAAGATTGACACTTGGCTAGAAAAATTTGAGAAAATTGCAACTTTGTACGGTTTAGAGAGGTCGCGTTGGAATATGAAACTTTCCCAGGCCCTAAAAGGTTCTGCTTATGATGTTTATTCTAAGCTGGAAAGTAGCCAACAAGACGACTACGATGTGTTGAAGAAAGCGTTACTGGAGCGCTTTGAAATGAACGCTCGCACGTTTTTGCAACTGTTTCGCAACAGCCGGAAAGAGAATTCTGAAACTTTTCACCAGTTCTCATCTCGTCTTAAGGGATATCTAACAAAGTGCTTTGAGCTTTCGCAGCTCCCCTCTACCTATGAAGGTCTTGAGGAACTTGTTCTAACTGAACAAATAAAGAACACTTTGTCTGCTGATACCCGGAGATTTCTCGCTGAGCAGGGGGCAGAAAAATTTGAAGACATTTTGGAAAAGTCTGAGCGTTATCACAATGCGCTGGCTGAACTACCGGCCACAAAGCGGAAACCGACAGAGGAGCATATTCGAAAACATAACCTAGAGCAATCTTCTCAGGCTGCTAACCAAAATAACCACAGGGAAACTGGACCTCAAAACCCCCCTCCTGAAAAATCCAAGTTCTACAAAAACAAGTACACCAACCACCCCAAACAGCCTGATCAACCCGACCGCCCTACATGGCAGCGCAGCCAGAAAGGACAAGGTGGCAAAGGGAGAACCCCTGAGCACGGGACATATGATCAGACCGAGCACACCGAGCCGAAACGCATCGGATGCTTATTGACAGTCTCGCAAGGCGGAATTATTGACAGTGATTCCCAACCTGTTGGGGATAGTCCCTCAACGCGAGGTTCTGTTATTTTGAACGGTTCTCAAACTTCTTGCTTATTTGACACGGGGCTTTCTTATGATTGCATTGTTGCCAGAAACCTGGTCAAACCCGGTCAAGAGACAGCAGAGACCGTCCAACTTTGTGGAGTTCGTAAGAGTGATGCACCTACAGCGCTTCCCATCGCATTGGTGGAGATCCACTCTGATTTCGTCAGAGGTATGATCAAAGCGGCTGTTATGGATGATCCCATCTACCCAGTCATACTTGGCGGGAGATACGTGTGTATTGGGAAACCGGAAGAGCCGATTGTGGCAGCGGTAACTACAAGAGGGCAAACCAAGAAGGAACGGGAGCCTGCGCCTAATTTGTTACCTATGGAACTTAAAGAAGCGCAATACAAGGACCCTACTTTGGCACCCTGCTTTAGGAAACTGCCCATGGCGAAGGAACCAAAACAGCACGGGGACATTTTTTCTGAGGATGGCGTACTTTATCGGAGAACGGGCAAGCCTGACCAAGGTTACAACCAGCTCCTAGTACCGAAACAGTACAGAAGCCAAATCCTAGAAATGGGGCACTCTCTTCCCTTTAGCGGACATATGGGACAGAACGCCACAAACCAACGTATAACCACTCATTATTGGTGGCCAGGAGTAAATACTGATATTATCAGATATGTCAAATCCTGTGCCCAGTGCCAACGTGTGCCACCCAAGCAACGGGCACCCCCAGTCCACATGGGTGAAATGCCAATAATGGGAACACCATTCGAACGGGTTGTGATCGACATTTTAGGGCCTTTCGAAAGGACTAAAAGAAGGAACAGGTTCATCCTGACCTTAGTCGATACATGCACTTTATGGGCAGAAGCTATCCCGCTAACATGCGCAGATGCCAAGCATGTCGCAGAAGCCCTCGTGCAGATTTTCACTCGGTTGGGATTCCCTCAGCAAGTGTTGACGGATAATGGATCTCCATACCGAAACCTGTTGATGGATGAGATCGTTAAGATCTTGAGGACCCAGCACATCCGCACTAAGCCATATACTCCGGCCGGAAATGGGCTCGTGGAACGTGCTAATGGAAACCTCACCATGATGCTAAGTAAGCTGGCACAAGTGAAACCTGAAGATTGGGATCTCTGTATTCCTGCAGCATTATTTGGCTACAGAGAATCTCCTCTTACTTCCACAGGATTTCCGCCAGCTACACTCTTATTCGGCAGACCCATTAAGGGCCCGCTTGAAGCCTTACTTCAGTCTCTGACAGACGAGAAGGCTGATGAGACAGTTGTCTCAGCCAGCAAATATGTGTCGGTTTTAAAGGAACGGTTGAAACTAGGGTGGGACCTAGCAACGACTAACTTTAAGCGAGCACGCACCAAGCACGCTAACCGATACAGGGAAGTCGCGGAAGAGAGAGAACTGGAAGCAGGAGAGAAAGTTTTGGTGTTGCTCCCTACCGAGAACAACCAACTGAAGATCGGATGGCAAGGGCCGTTTACCGTCCTGAAAAAGATTTCTATGGCTAACTACCAGATCTCTATTGAAGGAAAGGAGAAGGTTTTCCATTTAAATCTCTTAAAGAGATACTTGGAAAAACCAGTGCCAACCTCCGACCATCTCCTGACGATCGCCAAAACTGACGAAGATGACGATAGTGGCAGGGATATTCCACCGCTATCACAGGAAATCTTTCAAAAATGTCAGAAGCGGCGACGCTCTTTCAAGCGCGCATATGAGACATTCCAGGGGAAGGAAACTTTGAGGAGTGGACTTGAGTAGGAATTGGACAGAGATGGAGGGGGAAGAGGAGAGGGAAGAAGACAGACACCGCGAAGCTACGGTTATAGGAAATTAAACTCCATAACGTAGACATGGAGTGCTTCCATATCTTAAAGGGGGGAGGCTCTGTCACGTAGGGTTTATATTCATTTAATTTCCTACATCTTCTTCCTATTCTTTCACCCGAATTCTCTCTTTTATTATCTCTGTATTTCGTTTTTCCTGTATATTTTTCATCCATTCGTTTTGCGAATATTATTTTCATATAATTCGCAAACTTTACCTGTTTTCCTTTCTCTAAAACTGAGAATCGCGCTAGGACGATATTACGTAGATGTCAGGGCTGCAGGGCGTCAGAAGGCGTGATAAGTCGGTTCGCTGAACATAGGACGTAGCAAATCGTCTACATTCTCACCGAGCGCGCGAGCTCTTTCTCGGCATAAGTCCCGGTGAGGTGTGATACTTTACATCTGCACCGGTCAGTATCCAGACATTTGTCTGGAAAATCCCAAACTGACACGGCGCTCACTGTGGGCCACGGTCAGCTGTAGTGTGAAAACTGCCCTGCATTGGAGTCAGGCTGTCTGGGATTTGAAACTGACACGCGTACATCGTGGTCAGTAGGTGACAGTTACGACACGCGTTAAGCGGACGTAAATGTTGGGAGTAGGGGAGATAATTTTGCTTGGCGAAATAAGTTTGGGCCCTTTGTCTGATTTTAAGATATTGGCCAAGTTTGAAACTTTAATTTCATTCTCGCTCATAGACTCACAGTAGATAGGTTGATCGTAAAGAGAATATCTGTTAGCGAAGATCTCAGTTTGTTTCGGCAATTTGTCGAACTTCTAGACTTCCAGAAATATTTTCAGCATTTTTATTCTTAAGTTGTGCGACTACCTGTAATTCTGTGGTTGAGGTAATTAATATGATAGTTATATAGATTTTGTGAGTGTTAAAGTGTTAAATCGCTTAATTCATTTTAATCTATTTCTTTAGCGCAGAAGAGAAATAAAGTGGTAGGCTATTATATTTTCTAGGGAAGCATTCAGTGGAAAGCAGAATAAAATTAAAATTTCTACCTTATAACGGCAATTGTAGCTATTTATGAATTTAATTTAACCGCTAATACTCAGTCGAGTGTATTTTTCTAAACTAACGTATAAACTCTAGAATCGAGCCTCATGAATGGTGACGGAATACGCACGTGTTCCTAATTCATGAGAATTGCTGATTTTTAAATATAACTTTCGTCACGGGAAGTTTAAATGATAAGCAAAGCTCTCTGCTTGCAAGTTTAAATGTAAGTTATAACCAGTACAGATTCTGTTTATTATATTATATGTGTTATTTTTCCTCCACACAGTGAAAGTTTTGGGGTGACCCTAACTTTACCAGCACCTAGTAGTAGTTTCCATACTTGTGAAGAAATAGACAGTCCTTATTTTGAACCACGTGGGTTTCTTAAGTACCATTGGTCTAACAGTGCATATGCAACCCGAGTTAGCCAGAAATACCATATCCCAATAACGGGTTTTCAAAGACTGTAATGATAAATACTGAACCTTGGAGCCAGATCTTAATTTCTTCTAGAAAAAAACTCTACGTAATCTTTCTGCCTGGTGGCGCGAAATACTTCAAGTATTAACTAACATTTCCCGACTATAATATATATATTTTTTGTGGACAAATCTGTGGTGTGACTAAAGTGAATCCTATACTGAGGGAAGGCACCGACCTGACATTCATCATTTCTAGAAACCTACGCTATTGACACTGTGCTCTGCTAACTCCCGCGCCTGGAATAATTGTTAGGTGACTTAATCAGACATTTGAACAAATTTGCACACCCAAGTAGTCGTTCCCGGAGACTCCGAGTTAAATACGTCTTTTGGAACTGGGGACTTCTTGGCAGAAGACTGCATTTTTTTGAGTCTGTGTGAAAATCTAAAATCAGTGTGTTCCAAGAGGCAGCGAGCAAAGTCGTGAGTACCTGTATGAGAGGCCATGGCGGAATGAATGAGTGTACGCTGGTTTGAGTGATATTTTCACTATTATATCTTTGACACCCTGTTGCTGTCCTATTTTTTTTTCAATCTGCATAATTTGTTGCTAAGGCTAGAGTTCTTGTGTTTTTGTCTTAGGTTAAATCAGATTTTTTTCAAACTCTGTGCATATAATTACGAGATAAAACAAAGAAAAACTCTTAGACTCAAACCCTATGTATCTGTGACTCGGGCGCCATCATCTGTTCTCTTAACGGGGCCGGGCTAAACCTAGAGTTAACACTATAACGGGGATATCATCCTTGCAACATTTCCTTGAGTTTGTATGACTATGTGTATATGTATTTTCCTTGATGTACTTTCTTTGATGTTGTGAGCCGATTTTTTCCTGATATTAAAATCGCTCTTGAACTTAATAATAGTGTTTGGTCAGCTCGTTCTAGATATATATGTATCATTGTTATAGTTTTCCCACGTCGGTGTGTTTACCTGTCGTCACGTGTAGGTGCGTGCCTATGAGTGATAGAAATATACGTAATATGTATATTGGTGTAGTCTGTCTGACGCTGTAACAACTGTTGTAGAAGATAGGTGAGAGAGAGAAGAATTCTTTTCGCTTTCAGAGACAGCCACTATATCAAAATCTATCATCTCACGTGTGTGGAAATTCTATTACCTTTCACTAACTCTCACTGAGTCTATCACCTATTCAAACCTATTCAGAAGGGACCAAACCTAGTCTTAATTCTCCTATCGAAAAATCTACGTCAGTAGTGCTAGTGAGAAACAAAGTTGTGGAATGGAAGAGTAAATAATTCAACTGAAATGTTCCAAAAGAAGTAATGTTAGTTAGAAACAGAAATGTGGAATGGAACAGTAAATAATTCAACTGAAATATTCAAAAAGTAGTAGTGCTAGTGAGAAACAAAGTTGTGGAATGGAAGAGTAAATAATTCAACTGAAATGTTCCAAAAGAAGTAATGTTAGTTAGAAACAGAAATGTGGAATAGAAAAGTAAATAATTCAACTAAAATATTCCAAAAGTAGTAGTGCTTGTGAAAAACAGAGATGTGGATTGGAAGAGTAAATAATTCAACTAAAATATTCCAAAAGTAGTAGTTTTAGTGATAAACATAGTTTTGGAATGTAAGAGTAAATAATTCAACTAAAATATTCCAAAAGTAGTAGTGTTTGTGAGAAACAAAGTTGTGGATTGGAAGAGTAAATAATTCAAGTAAAATATTCAAAAAGTAGTAGAGTTAGTGAGAAACAAAGTTGTGGAATGGAAGAGTAAATAATTCAACTAAAATATTCCAAAAGTAGTAGTGCTAGTGAGAAACAAAGTTGTGGAATGGAAGAGTAAATAATTCAAGTAAAATATTCCAAAAGTAGTAGTGCTAGTGAGAAACAGAGATGTGGAATGGAAGAGAGAACGACGAGTTTTTATTCTAATCCGAAGCAACGAAAACAACATGGAGTTTAAAAATGATAAATGGAGACTCTTTCAGAAATTGTACCAAGAATAAAACGGTTGACAAGACAAAGTATCAAGGGATATAACTAAGTCGTTTAAATGTATTCTGATAAATTTTTTGTTAAAATTATTATACAAATAAAACTGTGTTATGTACCAAAAAACGTTTTCATTATGACACATTAATTAACCTGTTTGTGACGTTAGTCCTATTTATTCGTTCCATTTGTTTCTGCCCACCATCACATAGTTAAATAAATTATTTACTAAATGACCTAGAATATAGTCAACATTATTGTATCATGGACACCCAACAGATAGATATTCCCACACAACTAATTTTCTTAATGAAAGTGTGTAAATAGTTAAGATAAAGGGCTGAACTTTTCAAACATACAAACCAAAATCATCGCAGGCAGTAATTAAAATGTACGAGTTTTCATTCCACGCATCAGTTTAGCGCCAATTAAAAAAAAAATTTGTTAAACACAGGCTTTTAGTGCACTAAAAAGCCACAAATAATTTTTCAAAGAGTGTATTGCTTGCAGTCAAAAAATATAACATCAAATTGACAAAAAGCCTGGGGTGCTGATTCTACATGAAATTAACTTGTGCGTTATACTTCATTAGACACTTATGGATAAAATATTTGATAAACAGCCTTAAGAATAGAGAACCTGTGACACTTGGTCGTTCTAGTTTTATATACAAGCTATCATGTTCATCCATATTTCGTTTTACTCAAACGACTTGCAGCTTTCTTTCCATGTATGTCCTTCTACATTCCGTTCATCCTACGATTTGCTAGGCTTAGCAGAAGTGACAAACAGTCTTATCAATTCACTTGTTGACACACTAGCATTCAATTATCTTAGCAAATACTGCATGCCTTGCACTGTCATCTACACATAAACATACCTTGTTTCCTCCTGGAAGCAAAGGTGAAAGAATTATCCCTTTTCATCCATCCTGTCCGTTATAGTTCTATTTGTACGAGGCCACCTTTAACACACACAAAATGTTTCTCTACGCGTTCACATTTCCTTTGTATATTACGTCTCCGCTGGTGCCGTAGCTCGCAACATTTGATTGATCAATACAATTTTACTGCGAGCATCGATCCCAAAGGTAATGGTACCACATTTTCCTACAATTACAAATTGCTTTTTTCCATTTCAATTTGCATGAGGAGTTATTTTGTGTTTGGCTGTTGAACACTGCAAAGCTAGCTACAACGACAAATTGTTTTTCCTCGTTGGAAATGTAGAAGCAGATTTGTCCATGCTAAAATGTGCCCAGCCCTTAATGACCAGGTGCTATGGGACAAGTCATGTTACTTGTATAATCTGTCATACCAGTCACGTGGTCCATTTATTGTGAAGAATTCATAACATTTTCTCCATGCAACTCATAATTTTTATTTTCGTAGTGGTATTCTCATTTGTTTTTGTGTTTGTTATAACCAGTGTCATTAGTATGGTTTGGCCATGTCTGCAGAGTGAGAGAAGATTGGCTAACACGAAAAGCATGGGAAACTAAGAGCCAGGGATCCAGACCTCCAGGACGACTCAGAACCCTAGGAGGACAAGATTAGACAATCTTTGACGGACGGAGGAATAGACTGGAACCAGACCAAGAAGAAGACACACGATAGAATAAGAGTGTGCTCTCTTCCAAGCCTCTACACCTTACGATAGAAGAGGAACGACAAAGTAAGTCATTAGTCTTGTATTTATGTTGTTTTATTTATTCTTTTCTTCTTGTCTAGAGCATTTTTTTTTAAAGTGTCACGTGTGTTAGTCACTATGGTGTGTTTAGTAATGGTCGACATCTGCGCACTGTAATTCCCGTAAATTATGTATAACTTCATTGGGTCTTACTTCTTGTATCACAAAAAGTGTTCATTGGATGCACATGTCGGCGTCGTGAACACTTATTACATTGTTACACTCTCACCGCCAATTACAACTAGAAAACTAACTATAACTAATTACTAAGAATGTAACCAGCAATAATAAAACCAACAAATGGAGAGTGGGATCGGAATCAGACTTGAACATGAAAGTGGGCAGGGAGATAACCTCGACAGTTGACAAATACAAGAAAGTATCGGCACGTGATAACTGGAGAACAATATTACATAGGATGAGATAGGGTGAAGGTTGTGACAATAGACGCAAAAAAAGCAGAAAACAAAAGCTGTCCCCCTGACTACCCATATTCATACATCGCTATATAATTATTGTAGTATACTATATGATCTGAGATGTCAAAGACTTAAATCCACATGGTAAACTACGGTGCTCCGATTTGGCTCGCTAGAATAGCCAAGATGTCTTATGACCTAAGAGATATTTGATAAGTACACATGTAGGATTGACATAAATACGCGTTTGTTTAATAGACAACATCATACCAGAAATGTCGGCTGGAGTCACTTATTGAAAGGCACAATAATTTATAAAATGAAACCAACCAAAGTGAAAAGACACAACCTGGAGGAATAATACAGAACAATGCAATCATGTGGCTGGGAACCTCATGTTGTACCATTAATTGTTACAGAAACCACACATGCTTTAGTGTAGGCTGTCTACAAGGTGGACCAGCTGTATTGGTGGATCCATGCTTTAGTGTAGGCTGTCTACAAGGAGACCAGCTGTATTGGTGGATCCATGCTTTAGTGTAGGCTGCCTACAAGGTGACCAGCTGTATTGGTGGATCCATGATTTAGTGTAGGTTGTCTACAAGGAGACTAGCTGTATTGGTGGATCCATGCTTTAGTGTAGGAGGTCTACAAGGTGACCAGCTGTATTGGTGGATCCATGCTTTAGTGTAGGCTGCCTACAAGGTGAACCAGCTGTATTGGTGGATCCATGCTTTAGTGTAGGCTGTCTACAAGGTGGACCCGCTGTATTGGTGGATCCATGCTTTAGTGTAGGCTGCCTACAAGGAGACCAGCTGTATTGGTGGATCCATGCTTTAGTGTAGGCTGCCTACAAGGGGACCAGCTGTATTGGTGGATCCATGCTTTAGTGTAGGCTGCCTACAAGGAGACCAGCTGTATTGGTGGATCCATGCTTTAGTGTAGGCTGCCTACAAGGGGACCAGCTGTATTGGTGGATCCATGCTTTAGTGTAGGCTGCCTACAAGGAGACCAACTGTATTGGTGGATCCATGCTTTAGTGTAGGCTTCCTTCAAGGAGACCAGCTGTATTGGTGCATCCATGCTTTAGTGTAGGCTGTCTACAAAGTGGACCAGCTGTATTGGTGGATCCATGCTTTAGTGTAGGCTGCTGTAAAGATGTTATTTCTTACTACACCTGTAGTACACCACTGTAAAGTATCAGTCTGTCTGCTCTGTAAGGAAGAGTGGTGTGTTGTTGAGATCAGGCATGCTCCAGTCTACCCAGCTGTAAATGGGTAACTCACCCTAGTCCTGAGTTAGGGAAGGCAAAGGCTCCAGGGGGAAGCAGGCCCTGAACTTGGTCACTTCAGCCGACGCAGGATGGTGTATGTATGAAGTAGAAGTGTAGAGTGTGATTACCGCGAATGGTGTGCTGTTCGTGTGCTGACCAATATAACCACTCACACTTGTCTACAAGGCACCAATGCAGACTGCTGGAATCTTAGTTTACTCAATTTATTCAGACGTACACACTGGGACATACAAGTACATCATGGTTCGTTGACATATCAATTTGTAGGTATACATAGCAGATCTGAAGTCATGACACATTCAGAAATAATGGCAGTACATCAAAGTTCAATGTCATGATACATTATGGCCGCATTCCCCTATCTGACTAAACGCGTCAGTGAAGGAATCGATAAATAACTAAAGTTACTTGACGTCCATAGTTTGTAGTATAGATTATGAAACCACGAAGGGGGGGTTTCTAGCAGGATTGAGATCTCTCTGTCACTGTCCGATAATAAGATAAATAATCTGTTCTCTTGGCAGTGATCAAAACATATGATGACCGAAATCCAACATGGCTACCTCCCTGAGTTGTCGTTCACTCATGCATAGGGAGGAGAATATAAGCCAGAGTTAATTTGTAATGGGTATATAAAGGATTTCATAAATGTTTCCATACAGCTCTACGGTGATCAGGTTAATTTCACGTAGCCATAACCGCTGCAGGAAAATCTGTCATCTTCGTCGATACCAAACACGACACTAGCATAACGAAGCACCAAAAGTCAAGCTAGGCCTAACCGACGAGAGATCATCAAAATAGGAGCTGGGTTTACCTGGAGTCCGAATCATCTATATACTGACATAAGGAGAGTCTCGAACACAAACTATCGTAGAGACACCATCTCCTTCAGAAGAAATACCACTTCGTAAGACATTTTTTCCTGACGAACGGACCAGCTCTAGAAAAACGTACCCCGCCATTTGTAAGCAGTACATCGGAACTCATCACGACTTGTCAAGAAAACTCATACTTCCGCTAGACCGGAATACAAGAATCTAATCCCTCCTACCCATCCAAAATATACAATATAGGACTGATTCTACTTGTACTAATAATATGTAATACATATGAATTCAGGCCATAAACACAATAAGCAAATTAATATATTTTCTGGCCCTAAAAAATAAGTACAAACGCAAGCGCACTATCCTTGCGCCGGATCAATATCCAGAACGATTACTCCTATAATCAAAAGTGTGAATCAAACATGGATTATCTCGCTTTTACCATAGACAGCATTTTCATACACAAATGAATGCATGTCTATATTTTCCCATATCAAATAGCCATATCAATTTTTGTAAAATGTGCGTCAAAATATGCACGCAACAGATTACCACACCCCTCGGAAAAAAAAAAAATGGTACATTTTTTTTTTTTTTGAAATACATCTAGGAGCAACATACAATAGGCTCACAACGCACCAATAACAATGCGCAGATGATAAGCATAAGTTTTATGACCTTAGAGAAAGTACTTCTCTAAGTATAAATATTTCCAGAGAGGTGTCACCAACGCATACTACAATATTAGCAATGACACAATTTCCACATTAGTTTATACGTAAATTTCATCTAAGATATCTTAACATCATGATCATCAAAGACGAAAACCATTGAAAAATCAGCGGTGAATACATATCAATGAACCGCTAAGTAGTGTTACAATCAATATATGATATATTACATATGTGTACACATTTCAACATAGAAACAACTGTATCAAAGTTGTATAACAGTTATGAATCATGTGGGCATCTAGACAAAATATCTGCCATCACATTTTCTGACCCACGGATAGCTCGCACCGAAAAATGAAATGGCTGTAGAGCAATCGCATATCGCGTTGATCTCGCGCTCTTCAGATTTTTACTCTGAATAGCCGTAAGAGCCTTCTGGTCAGTTTCCACAATGAAATGCGCGCCCAGAAGAAATCTTTGCAGTTTAAGGATTGACCAAACCATAGCCAATAATTCACGGTCTAGGACCGAGTAATTCTTCTCTGCGGCATTTAATTTCCGAGAAATATACATCACCGGATGCAGAGTTCCAGAGTACTCTTGCATTAGTGCAGCTCCAATCCCGGTGGATGAAGCGTCACTACGAAGAATAAATGTCTTATCCTTAGAAGGCAATACTAGGATAGGTGAAGTAGAAAACATAGTTTTAACCTTATCCAAAGAGGATTGACATTCTTGAGTCCAATGGACTACATTAGGAGACCCTTTCTTTAGCAAGGAAGAAAGAGGTGACATAATGGAGGACAGATTCGGGATGAATCGTCCATAAAATTGTATTAGACGTAAGAGACTTCGTACTTGCTTTTTAGTCTTAGGAATAGAAATGTTAAGTATCTTACTTGTATTATGGTCTTCTGTTTTTAGGAACCCATGACCAACACGGTGTCCTAAGAAAGATATTTCGCTAAAACCAATACATGCTTTCGATGGTTTCGCTGTCAGGTTATGCTCGCGTAAGATAGACAATAGTTCATTTATACCATTATAGTGATCGTTCCAAGTATCACTGAAAAGACAGATGTCATCAAGATACGCAATGACATCTGAGCGATGAGATAGGATTCGACGCATCATGCGTACAAATGTAGCAGGGGCGTTCATAAGACCGAAAGGCATGAAATTCCATTGGAATAGACCCCTAGGCGTCGAAAAAGCAGTAAACGGTTTGGCGTGTTCGGATAGTGGAACTTGCCAATATCCCTTAGACAAATGGAGTTTAGTAAAGAAGTGAGAATTCGATAGTCTCGTAAGTAGCTCTTCTAGTAAAGGCATAGGCTCAGCATCGAATTTAGTCACTTGATTCAATTTGCGATAATCCACGCAAAGACGTATGTTATTGTCTTTTTTCCGTACTATAACCATCGGCGAAGAATATGCTGATGTGGATGGTTCTATAATTTTTAACTCTATCATCTCATCTAACTCTTTCTCTACCTGTGCTTGAAAATGTATCGGAATAGGATACGGTCTGACTCTTATAGGACTATGGTCAGTAAGAATAATGTCATGTTGAATGACATCAGTTTGACCAGGAATGTCAGTAAGGACATCCTGAAATTGTTCTAACATAGTAGAAACTTGTTTCTGCTCTCCTGGAGATAATTCTGGAGAAATTGCAACATCTTTCCATGATTCATTAGAGTGAAGAGGAATCATTGGAAAAGGTAAATTTACATCCGAGAAACTCGTTTCCTCATCCTGTATTACTGACAGAGATGAGTACTGTCCATGTTGGACTGGAAAATCGTCCGTTGCCTGGAAAACAGGTTGTAAATAATCAGGACGTTCATGGAATTCCGTGAGCATGTTGATGTGGAAGGTTTTACGCTTCCCGTCAATATCGACGATATAGTCAACATCGGAAACCTTTGATATTATATCGTACGGACCTTTCCAAGAAATGAGAAGTCTATTTTCCCTACAAGGTAGCAAGACAAATGCTTTGTCACCTGCACAAAGTTGACGCAAACATCTCTTTTTATTGGCAAATTCCCTTGCCTTCTGTTTCGCAAATTCAGAAGAAGCAGTTGCCAATTTGCATGCTTCAATAATCTTGTGTCTAAGTGCGATGACATATTCATAAGAGGATTTTGTGTCATCGACAATATTATCAGCAGTTATAAGATCATGAAGTAAGGACATAGGACCTCGCGGTTTCGCGCCAAAGACAAGTTCAAAGGGAGAAAATCCTGTATGTTCGTTGGCGACCTCTCTATATGCAAAGAGAGCCGCGGGTAAAACCCTATCCCAATCCTGAGGATGATCTTCTGTTATCTTACCTAGTAGGTTTTTCAGAGTTCTATTCAAACGCTCCACCATCCCATTGGACATAGGATGATAAATACTACTCAGCGATCTCTCTATCTTCAGAGTCGACATTACTTGAGACATGGTATCCGATATGAGTTGGGTACCATGGTCGGATAATATTTCTGCTGGAAACCCCAGACGAGAAAATATTAACCAAAGAGCATCTGCGATATCAGCAGTAGTTATGCTCTTTAGAGGAACAGCCTCCGGCCAACGTGTGCACATATCAACACACGTCAAAATAAATTGGTGTCCTCTAGCAGACTTTATCTTAAATGGACCAATGATTCTATCGCCATTTTTTGAAATGGCCGAATGGGAATGTCTGCAGCCTGAATAGGTGCATCATGGCGTGGACCTCTGGATTTAATCTCTTGACATACTTTACAAGATCGACAATAGATTCGTATGTCCTTATTCACAGCAGGCCAAAGGAAAGATTGAAGAACTCTAGCTTTAGTACGGGAAAAACCCATATGTCCAGCACACTGCGAATCATGAGCGTGCTGTAAGATTTTAACTCTCATATTTTTAGTTACAAGGATTTGAGAATGAATGGACTTAGCGGAGTCTTGTACCATACGTACAAGTACGCCATTCTTCATCGTAATCCAAGATTTACGATTTGTATCCTTATTCGGATCACCTTTTGTTGCCAGAGTAAAGAATTTCTTTAGAGTAGGATCATCTTCCTGCTGTTTGATAAAGGAATCGTGGGAAATCTCCAAGGGATCATCTTGGATCTGCGCATCATCATCTTCAGAATGTGCAGATTGTGGCATATTGAGAGCTTGAGCCCTAGTGATTACTGCATTAGCAGATTGCATATTAACATTTTCCCAATTAGAAATTTGCTGTGGAGTGCATTCTTTCACTCCATGAATGCGACCGATGATAAGATCAGCGATCGGATTCGGCAAGAGACATGCTTGCACCTCTCCTGTAAAGAAAGGCGTAGCAATATTGATAATGGCAGTGGAGTACTTCTCCAATGTGCCACCAAATGTTACACATTTGACTATATTGCCTGTAGCTCGAGAAGGATTTACGAGTGATTGCCTCACTCCAATGGTAGTGCACCCCGAGTCAAAAAGAATTGATACCGGAGTACCATCTATTAGGCCCCTATTAAAGACAAGAGCACCCCTTCCATTATGCGCGATTGACGCATGGAGAGCGGGAAGTTGGTGACCGCAGCTTAAAGTAGTCACTGTGGTTGGATCGAATAATGTTTTGCATTGCGAACACTCAGATGCTCTAGCAAAATCAAAAGCGGAATTCGCTATACTATTGGAGTCTTTTTTATCATTATTCTGATTATCGGTGTCGTGGAACTCCTGTTGTGCAGAGTTTGCCTGGTAATACGATTTACCATGTCTTTTGTGTTGTGATCTACCTCGGTTATAATTGTCTCTATAATTATTATTGCCTCTGTTATAACCCCTATTTGGGTTTGAATCATAATATTCATGATCATAATCATCATGCTTATTATATTGAGTATCCCTGTAATATTGTTTCTTTTGTCTCCATGAAGCACTTGGGTAGTTCCTATAGCTACTCCCTTTCCGAGAATTTCTAACATTATGGGCACCCCTCGCGTGTCGAGGACTATCAGCCCGATTCCAGTTCTTCGATAAAGAACTCTGATTTGAGCGGTTATCTTGGTTTTGATACTTATCCCAATTAACCTTTTTATCAAATTTATTTTTAGCTCCTTGGAATTTGTGTGAGTAATTCTGATTATATTCTGTTGCCGAAGCAACTGGCATACTCTCTTTAATGTTAGAGTTACTAAGAATCATGTCAGGGTGTGCCGTGGCATACTGGTCACAATATTCTTCCATTTGCTTTATTGTACTAGGTTTACGCTCATGTAAGAACTCTAGGAATGATTTATTTACAGAAGACATGACCTTGTCTCTTAGCAATAAATCTGTAAGACCATCAAATGTTTTCTCTGCTTTGGATAATTCAATCCATCGTGAAAGTGTAATTCGTGCTTTTGAGATGAAATCTGAGAATTCTACACCTACCTCAGGTCTCATTGTTTTAAACAAAAGACGGTAACCTTCCTCAGACAGCTGATATCTCTTTATCAAAGCTGCCCTAACAGCATCATAATTGTCTTTGTCGGCCTCTTCAACGAAATATAACTTACTCAGAGACTCCCCTCTTAGATTTTCAGACAACTGATTCACATACTGTGATTTGTCAACATTATGAGATCGACAAGCCCGTTCAAATCTAGAAAGCCAAAATGTTATGTCATCACTGGTAGGGTTAAACGCTGGTACTTTGACCTTGTACACAAAGGGTTTACCATTACCACCAGATGCCTGATTAACATTACTCATACATGTCAATTTTAATTTCTCTAATTCAAACTCATGTTCTCTTATTGCTTTTCTCTCTTCAGCTTCTCTATCTAATCTTTTCTGTTCTGCAGCCGCTTCTAATTTTTTCTGTTCTGCAGCAGCAGCAACTTCCAGTTTTTCTGTTCTGCAGCAGCAGCAACTTCTAGTTTTTTCTGTTCTGCAGCAGCTTCTAATTTTTTCTGTTCTGCAGCAACTTCTAATTTTCTCTGCTCTGCAGCAGCAGCAACTTCTAATTTTTTCTGCTCTGCATCAGCTTCTAATTTCTTCTGTTCTGCCTCAAATCTCCTTTCCTCCACTTGCATCTGCAATTTCTTAAGTTCAGCAGCAGTATCAGCTTCTTTTTCTAATCTTTTTTCTTCAGCTAAGGCTTTCCTTTCTTCTGCAGCAGCTTTTTTTTCTTCTATTTGAAGTTTTCTCTCCTCAGCCGCAGCTTTTTTTTTCCTCAGCAGCAGCTTTTCTTTCTTCAACAGCAGCAGCAATTTTTTTCTCTTCTGCAGCTAATGCTTTGTCATATTGAGCAACAACCCATTGTTCTAAGTCTTTTCCAGTCTTATCAAGAGATTTTCCTTGTATAATGAAATAATCTAATGTAGACATATTGTCTTCTTAAATCAGAAACCTGAAAAAGTAAATAAATTACCCTCTTTCAAGTTAATGGGAGACAAGTCTATACCTTAGACTTAGTCTTAGTCCAAACTTGTATGGTTTATAATAACCAATGATAACTTGAGTACCTGTGGAAAAAAATATTTCCCTTTACCAATCACTTTGGGAGACAAGCCTTACAAAGGTCTTGTATAACTCAATGTAATCAAAGATCACTTGAGTACCTGTGGAAAAAATATTTTCTTTTACCAATCACTTTGGGAGACAAACCTTACAAAGGTCTTGTATATTTTGTTTTATAACAATAACAATCAGAGAGTACTGATCTGTACTATACTATCAGTGTATACCACTATACGTCATATGTCAACTAAAGACATTACAAATGACAAACAAGAAAAGACAATCTGAAAACATTTGCAGAGATCAAATTAAATTAAATAGAAGAAATGAAAAAAATGATCACAGAAACCGTGATGATAACTGCAATAATAAAATGACAAGACAAATAACGCCACAGTGTATAAACATAAGGGTGTAAAAAACTGAAATGAAAGAAAAGATGAGACCTACAATTATACAAACAAATCAAACAAACTAAGGGACACAAAATTATTAACAAAAACAACGAAGAAAAGAACACCTCATCACAACTAACAGAAATAGCAGCAAATTGTTGCTAACAAATTTCCAATTAAGAAAATGTGTACCTATCGAATACTAGTACCAGACCAATGTAACTCGGCATACCTTGTACTAGTCACACAGAACATAAACTAATTTAATACATAACAAATAACATGTAAGCATAAATAGCATATAGCATACAATATCATTTATGTCATGAATGGAATGTGTTGCAGGTATAGTGTTGTAAAGCAGGCACAGTTTATTTAAATAATAATAACTTGCCACTTTATTCAGTAATAGATTTAATTCTAAACTATTACACTGTCAATTTTTTCTCTTTTGAGCATATGAAGATCCCACGATGAACTATGCACTTTATGTTCCACAACACTGTGATTCTTCTGTACGTTGAGAAATGTCAACAATATTGCTCCAGATATTTTCTACACTTGATACCACTGTCCTGTGTAATACTGTCTGTACAGCGAAAAAACTGTCAACAAGCGCTGACCTAGATACAGCATCCTATCGGTAATACAGGTCAAGCTGACATCGACTGTATAGCTGTCCTACTGGTGTTGATGTGTTCAAACAAATGTTCTTTCAGCTGTAAACTGTGATTCTCAACACAAAACTGCGTAAGCTGGACCCAGGAATCTGGCTCGCCACTGTAAAGACGTTATTTCTTACTACACCTGTAGTACACCACTGTAAAGTATCAGTCTGTCTGCTCTGTAAGGAAGAGTGGTGTGTTGTTGAGATCAGGCATGCTCCAGTCTACCCAGCTGTAAATGGGTAACTCACCCTAGTCCTGAGTTAGGGAAGGCAAAGGCTCCAGGGGGAAGCAGGCCCTGAACTTGGTCACTTCAGCCGACGCAGGATGGTGTATGTATGAAGTAGAAGTGTAGAGTGTGATTACCGCGAATGGTGTGCTGTTCGTGTGCTGACCAATATAACCACTCACACTTGTCTACAAGGCACCAATGCAGACTGCTGGAATCTTAGTTTACTCAATTTATTCAGACGTACACACTGGGACATACGAGTACATCATGGTTCGTTGAATATCAATTTGTAGGTATACATAGCAGATCTGAAGTCATGACACATTCAGAAATAATGGCAGTACATCAAAGTTCAATGTCATGATACATTATGGCCGCATTCCCCTATCTGACTAAACGCGTCAGTGAAGGAATCGATAAATAACTAAAGTTACTTGACGTCCATAGTTTGTAGTATAGATTATGAAACCACGAAGGGGGGGTTTCTAGCAGGATTGAGATCTCTCTGTCACTGTCCGATAATAAGATAAATAATCTGTTCTCTTGGCAGTGATCAAAACATATGATGACCGAAATCCAACATGGCTACCTCCCTGAGTTGTCGTTCACTCATGCATAGGGAGGAGAATATAAGCCAGAGTTAATTTGTAATGGGTATATAAAGGATTTCATAAATGTTTCCATACAGCTCTACGGTGATCAGGTTAATTTCACGTAGCCATAACCGCTGCAGGAAAATCTGTCATCCTCGTCGATATCAAACACGACACTAGCATAACGAAGCACCAAAAGTCAAGCTAGGCCTAACCGACGAGAGATCATCAAAATAGGAGCTGGGTTTACCTGGAGTCCGAATCATCTATATACTGACATAAGGAGAGTCTCGAACACAAACTATCGTAGAGACACCATCTCCTTCAGAAGAAATACCACTTCGTAAGACATTTTTTCCTGACGAACGGACCAGCTCTAGAAAAACGTACCCCGCCATTTGTAAGCAGTACATCGGAACTCATCACGACTTGTCAAGACAACTCATACTTCCGCTAGACCGGAATACAAGAATCTAGTCCCTCCTACCCATCCAAAATATACAATATAGGACTGATTCTACTTGTACTAATAATATGTAATACATATGAATTCAGGCCATAAACACAATAAGCAAATTAATATATTTTCTGGCCCTAAAAAATAAGTACAAACGCAAGCGCACTATCCTTGCGCCGGATCAATATCCAGAACGATTACTCCTATAATCAAAAGTGTGAATCAAACATGGATTATCTCGCTTTTACCATAGACAGCATTTTCATACACAAATGAATGCATGTCTATATTTTCCCATATCAAATAGCCATATCAATTTTTGTAAAATGTGCGTCAAAATATGCACGCAACAGCTGTATACAAGCAGACCAGCTGTATTGGTGGATCCATGCTATAGAGTAGGCTGCCTACAAGGAGACCAGCTGTATTGGTGGATCCATGCTTTAGTGTAGGCTGTCTACAAGGTGGACCAGCTGTATTGGTGGATCCATGCTTTAGTGTAGGCTGCCTACAAGGGGAATAGATGTATTGGTGGATTTATGCTCCATAAGGAGATTTAGTGAAATGAATGAGTCAGACACAATCAGGAATTATCACACTTTACAAAAACACGTACTGATATAACCGACAGATTCAGGAATATGAATGAATGAATGATACGTATTGTCAAAAGATTTAATAACATTGCTATGTAGTGATTGTCCAACAGTGGCCAAAGTTTAGAGTATCTACTGAGGGTCTTCAAAGGTCTCTAGCTTTAGCTCAGTGTTACTCTTGGCAGAGATGTGAACTAAAGAATTGTGCATCAATTCTAGGGCGCCTCATTTAAATTTAAATAAATCAAGTACTACGGCTGATAGGATCCAGGTACGTGTAAACTTTGTATATTTCCTGACCTTCTATGAGTTAGGAATTTCCTCGTTCTGATGATCCCCCAACAGATCTAACTCAGTAAAATATTACTCGAATAGCTCTTGAAGTATTTAAAATGACTTACATATACGTGTGTATTTCACTCAAAATGACTAAATCAACAATACATTTGTATATTTACAGATAACAAAATTTAATAGTCATTTATTGATAACAATTGTAAAATAAATAAAGGTGTGTTTAATTTAGATAGAGTCTTTAGAATGTCCTCATAGGTAATGGTTTGATTTGAAAAAAAAAGTCTTTCTGATTTAAAAAAATAGGGTGTTCACTTGGCAGCTTTGATTGGGTACTTAGCTATCAGTAATATTATCGGTTGGTTTCTGCTCCATCCGATGCTTGTTCTTTGCATGATATAGACTGGTTCACTCTCGTCACTTGTCAAGTCTGGTGGCTGAAACACGTTCCTCGAGTATCGTGAAGTAATTGTGAAGAATGTCCAGCGTCTGTAAAGACATTCTAAGTATAATAATTACAGTTTCAAATCAGTGTAAATGTCTATGTAAACATGATCTCTTTAAAATTAATGAAAGTATCAAAGCTTTTCAATCGGTGTAAATGTAAATGAAAACATATTCAATTTATGTTGTGAACACTTTTCAATCAGTGGAAATGTAAATGTAAATGTATTCTATCTGTACTATTAACCTTTCACTTAAATGTAAAGTAAATATAAAGCTATTCAAATTAAATGTAAAGAAAGTTTTCTCTAGAGGGATTAAGTTTAATTCTCATCGAGGGTAAATTCTGAGCTAAATGAAATGGTGGAATAAGAAGATGGGGGGGGGGGGGGAACCAGATAGGTATGTGTCGAAAAATACAAAACTCAAGAAAGCGTTTCGTTTCAATTCTGTTACCATAGTTGTTGGTAGTACGAGGATGGTACTAATCTCTTGAACAAAGTGAGGGTAGAGTAGAAACGAGGGATCAGCTTGGCAGTTACTCCTTGACATTTCTGGGGCATTTCCACGAAAAGAAGAAATTATCACAGCTATCAAAGGGCTAAAAAATGGAAAAGCGCCTGGTCACGACAATCTGAATGCTGAGCTATTCAAGACAGACCCTGAACTAGCAGCAGAACTATTAGAACCACTATTTGCACAAGTCTGGGAAACTGAGACAAAACCAACAGAGTGGAGTAAAGGAACAATTGTCAAATTGCCCAAGAAGGGCGACCTTGCAGACTGCAACAACTGGAGAGGAATTACCCTCCTCTCAGTTCCCAGCAAAATACTAGGCAGGATAATCATCCAGAGAATTTCAAAAGCAGTTGACCATAAACTGAGGAAAGAACAAGCGGGCTTCAGAAAGAACAGAAGATGTGCAGATCATATATTTGCCCTCAGGAACATTATAGAGCAGTGCTCAGAATGGCAGAGACAGCTGTACATTAACTTTGTTGATTTTGAAAAGGCTTTCGACAGCATACACAGGGACAGCCTATGGAAAATTCTGAGGGCTTATGGAATTCCCAGCCGCATTGTTTCCATTATAAAAAGCCTCTATTCTAACTTTACGTGCAGTGTTGGATCGAGTAATGTAACTTTCGAAGTGAAAACAGGAGTACGACAGGGATGCCCCTTATCAACAACATTATTTTTGACAGTCATAGATTGGGTGATGCGCCAGACAACAGAGGGCAGTCCAAGAGGAATTAGATGGACAACGTTTTCTACACTGGAAGATTTGGAATATGCAGATGACATTGCACTGCTCGCGCATTCACACCAACACATTCAAGACAAAACTGATAGACTGAATAAGTATGGCCAGCAGGTTGGCCTGAACATCAATCTGAAGAAAACAGAGGTCATGACACTAAATGTGGGCAATCCTGAGCCAATAACAGTAGCCTTTGCTATTCTCAACAACATTTGGAAGTCTTCCCAGTACAGCACAAACATTAAATTAAGACTGTATGAGAGCTGCGTACTTTCTGTGCTTCTCTATGGTGCGGAATGTTGGAGAGTAACAGAGAAGGAAATGTCGAAACTGTCCTCCTTCCACACAATCTGCCTAAGGAAAATTCTCCGAATCTTTTGGCCAAACACCATCAGCAACCAAGAACTACTTATTCGGAGTAACCAGGAGGACATGCACACCATCATAGCTGGCAGACGCTGGAGTTGGGTTGGCCATGTCCTCAGAAGGGACCCTGATACCATCGCAAGAACAGCTATGCTATGGACCCCCGAGGGAAAGCGAAAGAGAGGCCGACCAAAAAACAACTTGGCGGAGAACTGTGGAAGCTGAGATGCAAAGAATGAACCACAGTTGGGGCACTGTACGAAGGATGGCCGCCGACCGAGCAAAGTGGAATCAATTTGTTGCTGCCCTACAAGACGCCACCAGGCGTGATGGCCGCTGACTGCTTTGACGGTTGGCGGTTATGGATCAAAGAAGAAGAAGAAGATTTCTGGGAAAGTGTGCGCCTTTAATCTTGACCAGAGACGCGAGAACTCCAGTGACCTATCTGCGCAGAGCCTTCCCATCAGCGGGAGCAGAACAAACCTAACTTCTCATCACAACCGTCATTAAAACTTTTTTTACTTATAATTCATTATTCAAATTTTCGAAAACCTTATTAAACTTGAATGATTATTAAATCTTGTATTTGTAATTATACAAATTTAACTTCGATTCAATCATTTTAAATGTACTACATGTTTGCCTCAGTCAGTTTACTAAACACACTCTAAACAGATACCAGAATAATAAGAATTCTACTGAGTAAATCAGAGGTGGGAGCTTGACGAGCTGAAAAACAAAAAATTGATTACTCTTTCACAAAAGTTGTCTTCAGATCATAGAATTAACGTACTCAGCCAATGAAGTATTGTTTTCGCTTTTCTGAATATCTTGTAAACACATCCTTGGGATAGAAGCGTCATTACCCTTCTATCTACATCTCTGACAAGAGTAATCTTGTTCGACGGTAGACACCTTTTGACGACCTACTTTATATACTCTTGAGTTTTGGCCACAGTTGGACCACTATTGCAAAACAGTGAAAGCAACCCGTGACACCTACCCAATACTAACTTTAAAGTGGCAAGATCCAAGAAAACAACAAGATAATGATGGTAAAGAGAAAGAAGTAAATCAAAGTCCCAGAGAAAAGTTAAACATATCGACATTCAATGCAATAATTGATACGCTGAAAGCACAGATGAGAAACAAGGAGATGTGTACAAAAAATAGTAAATAAATATTCCTGTTGGACAAATTTAAATATGTCTGAAGAAGAACATTTGTAACACTGCTGTCACGTGATTGACTGCTCTTGCTCTGCAGTGATGGTCCAACAGTGACTAAGGTACTACGGCTGATAGGATCCAGGCCGTGTAAACTATTTATCTTCCTTGACCTTCTACGAGGAATAAGAATTTTGCTCGTTTTGATTTAAATCAGTATATTTACATATAAGAAATTTCATAAGTAATTATAGTTAACAAGATGACATAAATAATGGTGTTATGTAATATGAATGTTCTATAAAATTTCATCACGGGTGTTAGAAAAAATGTTCTCAAGGAAAAGAGTTCACTTATCAGCTTTAAGTGGGTACTTAGCTGCCATTAAGATGTCGGATGGTTTCTGCTCCAGCCGATGTTTGTTCTTTGCAGGTTATTGATGGTTCACTAGTCACTGATCACGTCTGGTTGCCGCAACATGTTCCTCGTAGTATCATGGGGTAATTGCAAAGATGTTCCAGCGTCTGTTAAGACCCGTCTACTCTAGGTGCCAAACTTTGACTGAATGTCACTTATACCACACACTTGTTCCACACACTAGTACCACCAACTGGTGCCACCGATTAGTATCATGAAAAAAAAAGAGAGAAACAAATACCCTCTGGCGTATTCGGTTTCCTGACACAAAATCAGGCTTCCCCTCCCCTTCTTTCATTCCACCATCCCAGCTGCCTCAGAACTTTACCCTCTCTAAGCATGAATGTTAATCCCAGTAATACTAAAATCATTTCCTGACGACATAAATAACAATCTTTATGACGAACTACGTCAATTTCATTGGTACATAGCATACGACACACAAAATGAACTGACAAAAATAAAATCTCTCATGGTGATCTCCACCACATTAAATTGCAAGCTGATGTGCAATCTATATTTCTAAATGTCGAGAATGCGCTTCGCACACTCCTGCCATTGATGACAACCAACTGTTTTCCAGAACGTTGTGATTAATTTACCGTGATACAACGTTAAAATATCTCCAAATATAAAGATAAAATGTAGGGATAAAAATAATGCGTAAGTTACTAGGAGACTTGATCGCCCATGCCCGCATTTCCTACCGCCATTTAAACTAACTAGTTAGACGTGCAGACGAAACGGTTTACCCTTTGTAGACGGGAGGATAACGGAGATCAAAAAAGGAAAAATATGACTGAACACGTGTTTGAATCTAGAACGGCAAAAAGACGCAATTGGTAGTAAAAGAAAAAACATTCACGTCACTAGTTGACACAATGTAAGGAAATGGACAAAAAGGACCTTAGCTCTTATTCGAAACAGTCATTTCTTAGACGTTTTTCGATACTTGGTCGTTTTATTTGAATTCAGCGGCAAACGCCGTAGAGAAGGTTCTCGAACAAATTTCAAAAAAATAAACTTGAGAAAAAATATGTTTTTTCTTAATAATAGAGTTATGAATATAAAACCTAGCTAGTTTGATAGCCCATCTTAAGCAGAGAACTAATATACTTTAAATTATACAGACGGATAAATAACAAGGGAGATATTGACAAAAGACTGTGTTGTTCATATCAGACTAGCGACTGTACTGTTCACTAAAGTTTCAAATTTTCGTCCTTGAGACACGCAAATGCAAAAATCAAGCTGTAATGGACGAGAGGGGAAAGGTGGAGAATTGTGGCTAAAAATAACTTAGGAGGCAGATTTGTGTAGGGTATTGCATGAAGAACCAAGTGTGTTTTTGTGAAAAACCAAGTAGAGACAGACGGACCAACAGACAATAATACATACTTGACTGAGATCTGACTGAAATTTGACTTTTGGTTGTAGATTAGAAAAAGTTAGGGGAGAAGTCTGTGATTGGGCAAATGTAATCATATTAGCGGGACAGAGATGCGCATTTTTGCCATTTGATACAATTCTGTCCAGGGACACAGTCGATTATTGCCTGTGGTGTTTTTCCCAGAAGATATCACATACATTTAGTGGGACGCCTGTAGAGTGTCAAGGATATGCTAAGTCTGGCCACTACTGTAGAATAAACGTGTTGTTGTGTATTGGCCACAGTTGAATGAACCTGTCATGTAGACCTTGAGTGGGAGTGTCAAGTAACGCGAATGGTGTAGTAGTTCGGTGTAACAGACCTCTTGGTAACAACTCTCACACACTCTCATGTAATGCAATGACGACTTGAACTGCCTCTGACATTTCAATAGTTTAATGAAGGCACGCAAACTGGACAGCACGGATACAGTCATGGACACATGTTGACATACATTCATTGGTTATTTGAATCGTGGATGATACATTCATGTAGTAGTAAAATATCATTCAACCCAAGGTGGTATTCACTGTTCTGGTAACTAATCGCCGTATCCTCTACTGACTGAACGCGTCAATGAGGATCGGTAAACATACAAAAGTCATTGGCCGAACCTTCATTTCATAGCTAAGTTCTTAAGCTGAAATATGTCCAATGTTTGTATAACACTCATAAACCACGATAGTGGGTTTTCACCTCATAACAAGATCTCGATACCACTGCCCGATAGTAGGATACATAATCTGTTCTCTTGACAGTGATCAAAAATATGATGACAGGAATATAACATGGCCGCCTTCCTGAGTTGTCGCTCACTCACTCGTAGGAAGGTAGATATAAGCCAAAGTTAATTTATAATGTGCATATAAATAATTTCATAAAGTTTTCCATACAGCTCTACAGTAATCAAGTTAATTCAGTGAGACATAACTGCTGTAGGAAAGCCTGTCATCTTCGTCGATACAAAACACAACCCTAGCGATACGAAGCACAATGTTCCATCTAGGTCTAATCGACTCTAGATCATCAAAATTAGGGTCTGGCATAACCGGAGTCCGAATCACACATATGAGTAGGATCTCTGACAAATAGACTCTTGCAGAGACACAAACTTCTCCTAGAAAAACATCTATGAATCACTGTTAAACCTTAAACAGTGCCAGCCCTGGAAAAAGCACTCAGCCATTTCTTGGCGACATTATCGGAACTCTTTACAACCCAGTAGGACTACGAAAACCTGCGCTAGATTCTGGCAGAAAGAATATAGTCCGACCTGAACATACAAAGGTATACAATATACGACTGAATCTAGTTGCACTAGACAAGTAGTACACATGAATTCAGGCCATAAACATAACAAGCAAAATTAATCTATTTTCTGGCCCGAACAAATAAGAACGGACATGAATACAATATCCATGCGCCGATAACATCAAGAAAGATCACTCATATAATCAAAAGTGTAAATCAATCATGAATTATCTAGCTTTACCAGAGGAAGCATTTTGATACACAAATGAATGCAAATATATATTTTCCATATTAAATAGCCATATCGTATTTTTGTAATATGTGCGTCAAAATATGCACGCAACAGATTACCACACCCCTCGGGAAAAAAATGGTACATTTTTTTTGGAAATACATCTAGGAGCAACATACAATAGGCTCACAACGCACCAATAACAATGCGCAGATGATAAGCATTGAGAATATATTTCATGAACTTAGAGAAAGTATTTCTCTAAGTATAAATATTTCCAGAGAGGTGTCACCAACGCATACTACAATACGTGCAATGCCACACTTTCTACATCAGTTTATACATAAATTTCATCTTAGATACCTTAACATCATGATCATCAAAGACGAAAAAAACATTGAAAGACCAGCAGTGAATAAACATCAGTGAACCGCTAAGTAGTGTTACAATCAATATATGATATATTCCATATGTGTACACATTTCAACATAGGAACCACTGTAGCAAAGTTAGGCATATAATTTAACAGTTATGAATCATGTGGGCATCTAGACAAAATATCTGCCATCACATTTTCTGACCCACGGATAGCTCGCACCGAAAAATGAAACGGCTGCAGAGCAATCGCGTATCGCGTTTATCTCGCGCTCTTCAGATTTTTACACTGAATAGCGTAAGAGCTTTCTGGTCAGTTTCCACAATGAAATGCGCGCCAAGAAGAAATCTTTGCAGTTTAAGGATTGACCAAACCATAGCCAATAATTCACGGTCTAGGACCGAGTAATTCTTCTCTGCGGCATTTTATTTTCGAGAAATATACATCACAGGATGCAGAGTTCCAGAGTACTCTTGCATTAGTGCTGCTCCAATCCCTGTGGATAAAGCGTCACTACGAAGAATAAATGTCTTATCCTTGGAAGGCAATACTAGGATAGGAGAAGTAGAAAACATAGTTTTAACCTTATCCAAAGAGGATTGACATTCTTGAGTCCAATGGACTACATTAGGAGACCCTTTCTTTAGCAAGGAAGAGAGAGGTGACATAATGGAGGACAGATTCGGAATGAATCGTCCATAAAATTGTATTAGACCTAAGAGACTTCGCACTTTCTTTTTAGTCTTAGGAATAGAAATGTTAAGTATCTTACTTGTATTATGGTCCTCTGTTTTTAGGAAACCATGACCAACACGGTGACCTAACAAAGATATTTCGCTAAAACCAATACAAGCTTTAGATGGTTTCGCTGTCAGGTTATGCTCGCGTAAGATAGACAATAGTTCATTTATCCCATTATAGTGATCGTTCCAAGTATCACTGAAAAGACAGATGTCATCAAGATATGCAATGACATCTGAGCGATGAGATCGGATTCGACGCATCATGCGTACGAATGTTGCAGGGGCGTTCATAAGGCCGAAAGGCATAACATTCCATTGGAATAGACCCCTAGGTGTCGAAAAAGCAGTAAACGGTTTGGCGTGTTCGGATAATGGAACTTGCCAATATCCCTTAGACAAATCGAGTTTAGTAAAGAAATGAGAATTCGATAGTCTGGTAAGTAGCTCTTCAAGTAAAGGCATAGGTTCAGCACCAAATTTCGTCACTTGATTCAATTTGCGATAATCAACGCAAAGACGTATGTTGTAGTCTTTTTTTCGCACGATAACCATCGGTGAAGAATATGCTGATGTGGATGGTTCAATAATTTTTAACTCTATCATTTCATCCAACTCTTTTTCTACCTGTGCTTGAAAATGTATCGGGATAGGATACGGTCTGACTCTTATAGGATTATGGTCAGTAAGAATAATGTCATGTTGAATGACATCAGTTTGACCAGGAATGTCAGTAAGGACATCCTGAAATTGTTCTAACATAGTAGAAACTTGTTTCTGTTCTCCTGGAGATAATTCGGGAGAAATCGCAACATCTTTCCATGATTCATTAGAGTTAAGCGGAATCATTGGAAAAGGTAGATTTACATCCGAGAAACTCGTTTCCTCATCCTTTATTACTGACAGTGATGAGTAATGTCCATGTTGGACTGGAAAATCGTCCGTTGCCTGGAAAACAGGTTGTAAATAATCCGGACGTTCATAGAATTCCGTGAGCATGTTGATGTGGAAGGTTTTATGCTTCCCGTCAATATCGACGATATAGTCAACATCGGAAACTTTTGATATTATATCGTACGGACCTTTCCAAGAAATAAGAAGTCTGTTTTCTCTACAAGGTAGCCGGACCAATACTTTGTCACCTGGACAGAGTTGTCGCAAGCGTCTGGTTTTATTGGCAAATTGCCTTGCCTTCTGTTTCGCAAATTTAGAAGAAGCAGTTGCCAATTTGCATGCTTCAATAATCTTGTGTCTAAGTGCAATGACATATTCATAAGAGGATTTTGTGTCATCGACAATATTATCAGCAGTTATGAGATCATGAAGTAAGGACATAGGACCTCGCGGTTTCGCGCCGAAGACAAGTTCAAAAGGAGAAAATCCTGTATGTTCGTTGGCGACCTCTCTATATGCAAAGAGAGCCGCGGGTAAAACCCTGTCCCAATCCTGAGGATGATCCTCAGTTATCTTACCTAGTAGGTTTTTCAGAGTTCTATTCAGACGTTCCACCATCCCATTGGACATAGGATGATAAATACTACTCAGAGATCTCTCTATCTTTAGAGTCGACATCACTTGAGACATGGTATCCGATATAAGTTGGCTACCATGGTCCGATAATATTTCTGCTGGAAATCCCAGACGAGAAAATATTAACCAAAGAGCATCTGCAATATCAGCAGTAGTTATGCTCTTTAGAGGAACAGCCTCTGGCCAACGTGTGCACATATCCACACACGTCAAAATAAATTGGTGTCCTCTAGCAGACTTTATCTTAAATGGACCAATGATGTCTATCGCCATTTTTTGAAATGGTCGAATGGGAATGTCTGCAGCCTGAATAGGTGCAGCATGGCGTGGACCTCTGCATTTAACCTCTTGACATACTTTACAAGATCGACAATAGATTCGTATGTCCTTATTCACAGCAGGCCAAAAGAAAGATGCAAGAACTCTAGATTTAGTACGGGAAAAACCCATATGTCCAGCACACTGAGAATCATGAGCGTGCTGTAAGATTTTAACTCTCATATTTTTGGGCACAAGAATTTGAGAATGAATGGATTTAGCGGAGTCTTGTACCATACGTACAAGTACGCCATTTCTCATCGTAATCCAAGATTTATGATTTGTATCCTTATTCGGATCACCTTTTGTTGCCAGAGTAAAGAATTTCTTTAGAGTAGGATCATCTTCCTGCTGTTTTATAAAGGAAACATGCGAAATCTCCAAGAGATCACCTTGGTTCTGGTCATCATTATCTCCAGAAGGCGAAGATTGCGGCATGTTTAGAGCTTGAGCTCTAGTGACTACAGCATTTGCAGTATGCATATTATCACTTTCCCACTCGGCAATTTGTTGCGGAGTGCATTCTTTCGCACCATGAATGCGACCGACGATAAGATCAGCGATCGGATTCGGCAGCAGACATGCGTGCACATCTCCTGTAAAGAAGGGAGTAGAGATGTTGATAATGGCAGTGGAGTACTTCTCCAATGTGCCACCAAATGTTATGCATTTGATTATCTTGCCAGTGGCTCGAGAAGGATCTATAAGTGACTGCCTCACTCCAATGGTTGTGCACCCGGAATCGAAAAGAATTGAGACCGGAGTACCATCTACTATACGTCTATTCAAGACAAGAGCACCTCTTCCATCATGCGCGACTGACGCAGGAAGAGCAGGAAGAGGATGACCACAGCTTAAAGTCGAAACTGTGGTTGGCTCGAATAATGTTTTGCATTGGGAACACTGAAATGCTCTGTCAAAATCGAAAGCAGAACATCCCACACTATTAGAGTCTTTCTTATCATTGGTTTGATTACCGGCTTCGTGAAACTCTTGTTGTGCAGAGTTAGCCTGGTAATGAGATTTACCATGTCTTTTGTGTTGTGATCTACCTCGGTTATTGTTGCCTCTGTAATTATTATTCCCTCTGTTATAACCTCTATTTGGATTTGAATCACAATATTCATGATCATAATCATCATGCTCATTATAATGAGTATCCCTGTAATGTTGGTTTTGTTGTTTCCATGAAGAACTTGGGTAGTTCCTATGGTTACTCCCTTTTCGGAAATTTCTATAATTATGGGCACCCCTCGCGTATCGAGGACTGTCAGACCGATTCCAGTTCTTCGAAGAAGAACCCTGATTTGAGTGGTTACCTTGGTTTTGATACTTATTCCAATTAACCTTTTTATCAAATTTATTTTGAGCTCCTTGGAATTTGTGTGAGTAATTATGATTATATTCTGTTGCTGATGCAACTGGCATACCCTCTTTAATGTTAGTGTTACTAAGAATCATGTCAGTGTGTGCCGTGGCATACTGGTCACAATATTCATCCATTTGCTTTAATGTACTAGGTTTACGCTCATGTAAAAACTCTAGGAATGGTTTATTTACCGAAGACATGACCTTGTCTCTTAGCAATAAATCCGTAAGACCATCAAATGTTTTCTCTATTTTGGATAATTCAATCCATCGTGAGAGTGTAAGTCGTGCTTTTGAAATAAAATCTGATAATTCTACACCTACCTCAGGTCTCATTGTTTTAAACAAAAGACGATAACCTTCTTCTGACAGCTGATATTTCTTTATCAAAGCTGCCTGTAAAGGACAATTTTTACTATCTTGCAATATAATACATTTATATTCTTATGTTCGCAAATATTTTGGTAAGCAAAGTATTTCCTTTTTAAGTGCTTAAGGAGAAGTCATTTTTGGGTTGCTTCCCTTGAAAATAGTTCTGTCATCTTCGATCGGACTCCGCAGACGACTCTAGGCCTACTGCGATTTATTCTGTGGCTGGGTAGGAATAGATTGTTCTTGCTTCAGTATATCTATGGCCTGAATTTATACGTAGTGTTTGTATGAGTAGGACGAGTCTGTCTTATATATGGATATCTTTGCATTTCTAAGTCGAACTAATTTGGTTGTCGCTAGAAAAGGTCAAAGGCTATGCAGCGGAAGTATCGCTAGCAAAGGGTGTGATCCATGGCTGTCATCCTGTGAGGATGCCGAGTTTTGTTGTAGCAGGCTTTTTGCCGAAATAGTGATCTATATATGGATGGGGAAAAGTGATAATCATTTAGACATGTTGTATGTACTTTACCCCAGTGTTTATTCTCTTTTGCCAAGGAATGGCAAAGTTATATTTCGCATAAAAAGGTAAAACCACAATTTATTATGAACTTGGGCTTCGCCATCGTTGTTGATAAGCAGATGCACAGTGGTACTTTTAAAAAGAATATCCATTCAAAGGAAGAAGACATTCCTATGTATCAGCACTGGATTGTATGATATTATTCAATTACCTCTATGAGAGAACCTATGAAGAAATGAGGACATTTAATGAATGACTAATTTTGGTCTATATTCTATAGTGAGTGAAGCTCACGAGAGAGAGAACAGCCATGTTGAAATTCATATACTTTGTATTTATCGAGTGAGAAAAAGGGATGCCTGTACTATCGCTCGATGAACCAAGAGATCACTGCTACATGTGAGAACCCATGTCTGGGATTCCTATATTATGAAATATATATATATTGAACTTTACGTGAAGGAATATTCGCTAGACGAGGTTAGGTCTAGGAGCCTTCCTATGTATTGGTTATGGTCTGACGTGCCCAGTCAGTAAAGCCAGATGATTACATGATGGAACGCTGAATGCTTATTTACGAATGCTCCATTATGATATTTGCCAAGCATGAATGCTAACTTAAGATGATATTCCTGTGATCAACATTATGCTGTCTATGTCGACATTTGTTCCTGTAACCATACACGTACTGTCCAAGTGTGCGTCCCATTAAATGTTATAAAAAGACCACCGTAGTTCCAGTACTTCTTGAATTCGAACAGTGTGAGTATGAGTGATGTACTACCAACCTGTCAACTCTATCGAATCATTCTACCATTCGCGTACTGACATTCAGATACACACTCATTGTTTACACTCACATTCTTGTCGGAGCCTCATCACGTTCCAGGACAAGATGACCTGTATGACCAAAACTGTGCTGGGTTTGATGAGTTGACAATCGTTACACTTTACTACACCAGTCCCAACATCTACATTTATCCACTGGTGGACATTCACATCATTTAGCAAATAAAGCATGATTCAACAACTAGTAGCCAGTATGAGTTAACAACTACACACAAGAAAGAGTTTTAACAACTGGTGTGCCAGCTTCCTGGGTCAACCTGCACAGTGACCATATTGAGAAGTAAACTACTGAGACCAGACGTTCCTTGGGGTCTGTTACGACACACAAATACATCAGCAGTACAACTCTACAGTGATGTCAGCGTGACCTGTCCTGTCGAGAGTATGCAGTAACTAGGTCAGGGTTTGTTGACATTTGGTTCATTGGACATTTGCCATACAACTGACAGTGTTACACAGCGAGCTTGGTTGAAACATAGAACATTACACATCAGGACTGGAGAATATTTGACAGTGTTTGCGAAAGAAAATGTTATTGAACTGAGAAGTCCTACATTGATTGTTATCATTCAAATCAACGATGGAGCTTCTATTTCTGTGTTGAATTTAAAATAATTAGACCAGAAGTATTTGTTTAATAAAGTACCACAGTACTGTACTATTAGGCAGTGTAACTGAGCCTTCATTCCAACACATTCTTTCTGCAACACTCTATTTACATCATATTGCCATACTATTTATGCATTTATGTATTTATGTTTAACTATTTATATGTGATATTTGTTTGTATCCAGCGGGTTGTTGTTTCGGTTGGGCGGTGTCACACAGCAGAGTATCCCACGTAATAGAGGGTCTGATGTGTGCGTTTCTATAGGTGCAATTTTCTTCATTGGAAATTTGCTGCGACAGCTGTTGCTATTAGTGTTAGCTGTGAAGTCTGTACTCATTGTTGTTTTTGTAATATTCCTCTGTTCTTTAGTTTGTTTTGATTTGTTTGTAATTTGTTGGTCTACCCTATTCTATCTTTCAGTTCTATTCTCAATTTATATTTATATACTGTGGCGTTATTTGTATTTGTTATCCTCTTGCGGTTTATCTTTTATTGTTTTTCCAATTTTATTTATTTCATTTCCGCAAATGTTTTCATGTTTTTCTGTATAACTGTTTTGTTTTGTGCCTGATCGACATACACTATTTAAAATATAGTTGATCATATAAATTGATGTACAAGAATCAACTGATAGTTAATTACTATTACTAAAGGTACACAGTTGATGATATAAAACACTATTTCTGGTGCACTGCACTTATATTATAGAGTGAACCAGCAACTTATAGCTGTTATTATATAAGGATTTATACAAGACCTTTGTAAGGCTTGTTTCCCACAGTGATTGGGATAGTTAAGTACTATTTTTCACAGGTTACAAAGTTATCATACAAAGTCTTTGATTAAGACTAAGAAAGTAAATTTATTTACTTTTGCAAATTACTGATCTTATTAGACAAGATGTCTACCTTGGATTATTTTATCACACAAGGCAGGGCTCTTGATAAGACTGGTCAGCAGTTAGAAGAATGGGCAGTTGCTCAATATGACAAAGCATTGGCTGCTGAAGAAAGAAAAGCATTGATTGAAGAAAAGAAATTAGAAGCTGAGGAAAGAAAATTACAAAGAGAGGATGAACAAAAGAAATTGCAGATACAGACTGATGAAAAAAGATTCCAGATGGAAATGGAAAAAGAGAAAAGAAAAGATGAAGCTGCTGCTGAAGAGAAAAAATTACAGGCTGCTGCAGAAGAGAGAAAATTACAAGCTGAAGCTCAAGAAAAAAAAGCAATAAGAGAACATGAACACCAAAAAGAACTTTTAGCATTTGAGTTAGAAAAGTTAAAGTTAACAAACATAAGTAATGTTAATCAAGCATCTAGTGGTAATGGTAAACCCTTTACTTACAAGGTCAAGGTACCAGCGTTCAACCCTTCCAGTGATGACATAACATTCTGGCTAAACAGATTTGAACGCTCGTGTCGAGCACATAATGTGGACAAATCACAATATGCTAACCAGTTATCAGAAAATCTGAAAGGTGATTCTCTGACTAGTTTAAGTTTGGTTGAAGAGGCTGACAAAGATAACTATGATGTTATTAGGGCAGCCTTATTAAAGAAGTATCAGTTGTCTGAAGAGGGTTATCGGAAGTTGTTTAAGACAATGGTGCCTGAGGCAGGTGTAGAATTCTCAGAATTCATTGCAAGGACACGACTTACATTTGATCGTTGGATTGAGCTATCCAAAACAGAAAAGACTTATGAAGCCCTTATGGACTTGATACTCAGAGACAAGATTATGTCAAGTATAAATAAACCTTTCCTCGAATTCTTACATGAGCGTAAACCTAAGTCTCTAAAAGAAATGGAACAGTATTGTACCCAATACGTCACTGCACATCCGGACGTAGCTATTAGCAATAGTAAGGTTAAAGAAGGTATGCCAGTTGCTTCTGCAACACCATACAACCCTAATCACTCTCACAAATTCCAAGGACCTCAAAATAGGTTTAATAAAAAAGGTAACTATTACAGTTATCAGAACCAAGGTAACCAATCATTTCAGGGTTCTTCTTCGAATACCTGGAGAAGAGCTGACAGCCCTCGATTCAGGGGTGGTCATAATTACAGGAACTTTCGCAAAGGAAGTCATTCTAGAAACTATCCAAGTTTTCCTTCATGGAGACAACAGGATCATAATTACCGAGATACTCATTATAATGAATATGATGATAGTAACCAAAGGAGCTATGATTCAAACCCGAGTAGAGGTTATAATAGTGGAAACAATGATAAGTACAGAGGCAATAATAACAGAGGTAGAGCACAATTCAAAAAACATAAAGCTCATTACCAGGCGAACTCTGCACAGCAAGAGTCCCACGAAGCCTATAAACAAAATAAAGATAATGATGACTCTAATAATATGGCATGTGCCGCTTTTGATTTTGGGAGAGCATCTCAGTGCCCCCAATGCAAAACATTATTTGAGCCAACCACAGTGTCTACTTTAAGCTGTGGCCATCCTCTTCCCGCTCTTCCTGCGTCAATCGCGCATGATGGGAGAGGTTCTCTTGTCTTACACAAAGGTTTATTAAATGACAATCCAGTCTCAGTACTTTTTGATTCTGGATGCACAACTATTGGGGTTAGGCAGTCACTCATAGATCCTTCTCATTCTACAGGCAAAGTAGTCAAATGCGTAACATTTGGCGGCACCATAGAGAAATACTCTACCGCTATCATTAGGATTGCTACTCCTTTCTTCACAGGAGATGTACACGCATGTCTTTTGCCGGATCCGATCGCTGATCTTATCATCGGTCGCATTCACGGAGTCAAAGAATGCACTCCGGAGCAAATTTCCGTTTGGGAAAATCAAAATATGCAATCTGCTAATGCAGTAGTCACTAGAGCTCAAGCTCTCAATATGCCTGAAACTTCATCTGTTGAAGATAATGAAGTGCATAACCAAGATGATCCCTTGGTAATTTCTCGTGACTCGTTTATAAAACAACAAGAAGAAGATCCGACTCTTAAGAAATTCTTCACTCTTGTAACAAAAGGTGATCCGAATAAAGATTCAAATTGTAAATCTTGGATTACAATGAAGAATGGCGTACTTGTAGTATGGTGCAAGACTCCACTAAGTCAAGTCATTCTCAGATTCTTGTACCCAAGAATTTGAGAGTTAAGATCTTACAACATGCACACGACTCTCAGTGTGCTGGTCACATGGGTTTTTCCCGTACAAAGTCAAGAGTTCTTGCGGCTTTCTTTTGGCCTTTTGTGAACAAGGACATACGGATCTATTGTCGATCCTGTAAAGTATGTCAAGAAGTCAAATCCAAAGGTCCTCGTCATGCTGCGCCTATTCAGGCTGCAGATATTCCTATTCGTCCATTCCAGAAAATGGCGATAGACATCATTGGTCCATTCAAGATCAAATCTGCTAGAGGACATCAGTTTATCTTAACGTGTGTAGACATGTGCACACGTTGGCCAGAGGCTATCCCTCTAAAGAGCATTACTACCGCTGACATTGCAGATGCTCTTTGGCTTATATTTTCTCGGCTGGGATTCCCCGGAGAAATATTATCAGATCATGGCACCCAACTGATATCGGATACCATGTCTCAAGTAATGTCTACTCTACAGATAGAGAGATCTTTGAGTAGCATCTATCATCCTATGTCCAATGGGATGGTCGAGCGACTAAATAGAACACTTAAGAACTTATTAGGGAAGATAACTGAGGATCATCCTCAGGATTGGGATAGGGTTTTACCCGCGGCCCTCTTCGCGTACAGAGAGGTCCCCAATGAACATACAGGGTTTTCGCCCTTTGAACTTGTCTTTGGCGCCCGACCGCGCGGCCCAATGTCTTTGCTGCATGATCTTATAACAGCTGACAATATTGACGATGACACAAAATCTTCTTACGAGTATGTCATCGCGCTGAGACAAAAGATTATCGAAGCATGCAAATTGGCAACGTCCTCTTCTGAGTTTGCTAAGCAGAAGGCAAGACAATTTGCTAATAAGAAGAGAACTTTACGACAACTTTGTCCTGGTGACAAAGCATTTGTTTTGCTACCTTGTCGTGAAAATAGACTCCTTATTAGTTGGAAAGGTCCGTACGATATAATATCGAAAATTTCAGATGTTGACTACATCGTCGATATTAACGGGAAGCATAAAACCTTCCACATCAATATGCTTACGGAGTTCCATGAACGTCCTGACTATCTACAGCCTATTTTCCAGGCAACGGACGATTCTCATGTCAAACATGGTCATTACTCATCACTGTCTGTAATACAGGATGAGGAAACAAGTTTTTCGGATGTTAATCTCCCGCTTCCAATGATCCCACTTCATTCTAGTGAATCATGGAAAGACGTTACTGTTTCTCCTGATTTGTCTCTAGGAGAACGGCGACAAGTTTCGTCTATGTTACAAACATTTCAGGATGTCCTCACTGACATCCCTGGACAAACTCATGTCATTGAGCATGACATTGTTCTAACTGAACATACTCCAATTAGGGTTAGGCCTTATCCTATCCCTATACATTTCCAAACACAGGTTGAAAAGGAGTTGGATGAAATGATAGATTTACAAATAATCGAACCATCCACTTCTGCATATTCTTCGCCGATGGTTATTGTTCGAAAAAAAGACAATAACATACGTCTTTGCGTTGACTATCGCAAATTGAATCAAGTTACGAAGTTCGATGCTGAACCTATGCCTTTACTAGAAGAGTTACTTACTCGTCTTTCTAAATCGCATTTTTTCACTAAACTTGATTTGTCTAAAGGATATTGGCAAGTTCCATTATCCGAACGCGCCAAACCTCTTACCGCTTTCTCTACTCCCAGAGGCCTTTTCCAATGGAATTTTATGCCTTTCGGCCTTATGAACGCACCAGCTACATTTGTACGCATGATGCGTCGAATCCTATCGTATCGGTCAGATGTCATTGCTTATCTAGACGACATCTGTCTTTTCAGCGATACTTGGGAAGATCACTATTCAGGATTAGTTGAATTATTATCAACTCTGCGTGAGTATAACCTGACAGCAAAACCATCTAAAGCTTGTATTGGCTTTAGCGGTATTGCTTTCTTAGGCCATCGAGTAGGTCACGGTTTCTTGAAGACAGAAGACCATAATATCACTAAGATACTTAACATCTCTATCCCTAGGACTAAAAAGCAAGTGCGAAGTCTTTTAGGTCTCATACAATTTTATGGACGTTTCATTCCGAATCTGTCCTCTATCATGGCACCTCTCTCTACACTATTAAAGAAAGGGTCGCCTAACATGGTTCACTGGTCTCATGAATGCCAATCTTCACTAGAGAAGATCAAAACTATGTTTTCATCACCACCTATTTTAGTGTTACCTACAACAGATAAAACATTTGTTCTTCGTAGTGACGCTTCATCCACTGGGATTGGAGCGGCACTAATGCAAGAGTACTCTGGAACTCTGCATCCTGTAATGTACATATCCAGAAAACTTAATGCTGCAGAAAGGAATTACTCGGTTTTAGACCGTGAATTATTGGCAATGGTTTGGTCAATTCTCAAACTCCAAAGATTCCTTCTGGGCGCGCATTTCGTAGTGGAAACTGACCAAAAAGCTCTTACGGCTATCCAAAGTAAAAACTTGAAGAGCTCGAGATCAACTCGATA
This sequence comes from Oreohelix idahoensis, assembly GCA_024509875.1. Classification (NCBI taxonomy): domain Eukaryota; kingdom Metazoa; phylum Mollusca; class Gastropoda; order Stylommatophora; family Oreohelicidae; genus Oreohelix; species Oreohelix idahoensis. The sequence goes on from JAMPIV010000500.1 coordinate 73,945, forward strand.
CGCAATCGCTCTTCAACCTTTTCATTTTTCGGTACGAGCTATCCGTGGTTCAGAAAATGTGATGGCGGACATTCTGTCCAGATGCCCACATGATGCCACTTAACTGTTAAATATTGGATCTTTTTAATATGTATAACTTTACAACAGTTATTTTTTTTTTGTTTCTTTACTAAGATACACATTTGTAATTTAATAATAGAATGATGGTATCGCTACTTAGCGGTTTATTGATGTTAATTCACCGCTGTTCTTTGATGATTGTTTCTTCATAAATCATAAATTTAAGATTGTAGTGTGAATTTTTGGTATGCATTGTATAATTACCAGAATTGTATTATACGTACATCACACCTTCCTGGAAACATTTATTCGTAGGGAAACAATTTCTCTCAGATTTTGAGATATATATTCTCACCAGTCCTATTAGGAATTATAGTTATTCCTGATATTTTCATCTGCGCAGTATTCTTGCGTTGTGAGCCTATTCTACGGTGCTCCTAGATGTATTTAAAAAAAAAAAATTTATTTTTTTTTTCCCGGGAGGTGTGGTAAGACTGTAAAGGGCAATTTTTACTATCTTGCAATATAATACATTTATATTCTTATGTTCGCAAATATTTTGGTAAGCAAAGTATTTCCTTTTTAAGTGCTTAAGGAGAAGTCATTTTTGGGTTGCTTCCCTTGAAAATAGTTCTGTCATCTTCGATCGGACTCCGCAGACGACTCTAGGCCTACTGCGATTTATTCTGTGGCTGGGTAGGAATAGATTGTTCTTGCTTCAGTATATCTATGGCCTGAATTTATACGTAGTGTTTGTATGAGTAGGACGAGTCTGTCTTATATATGGATATCTTTGCATTTCTAAGTCGAACTAATTTGGTTGTCGCTAGAAAAGGTCAAAGGCTATGCAGCGGAAGTATCGCTAGCAAAGGGTGTGATCCATGGCTGTCATCCTGTGAGGATGCCGAGTTTTGTTGTAGCAGGCTTTTTGCCGAAATAGTGATCTATATATGGATGGGGAAAAGTGATAATCATTTAGACATGTTGTATGTACTTTACCCCAGTGTTTATTCTCTTTTGCCAAGGAATGGCAAAGTTATATTTCGCATAAAAAGGTAAAACCACAATTTATTATGAACTTGGGCTTCGCCATCGTTGTTGATAAGCAGATGCACAGTGGTACTTTTAAAAAGAATATCCATTCAAAGGAAGAAGACATTCCTATGTATCAGCACTGGATTGTATGATATTATTCAATTACCTCTATGAGAGAACCTATGAAGAAATGAGGACATTTAATGAATGACTAATTTTGGTCTATATTCTATAGTGAGTGAAGCTCACGAGAGAGAGAACAGCCATGTTGAAATTCATATACTTTGTATTTATCGAGTGAGAAAAAGGGATGCCTGTACTATCGCTCGATGAACCAAGAGATCACTGCTACATGTGAGAACCCATGTCTGGGATTCCTATATTATGAAATATATATATATATTGAACTTTACGTGAAGGAATATTCGCTAGACGAGGTTAGGTCTAGGAGCCTTCCTATGTATTGGTTATGGTCTGACGTGCCCAGTCAGTAAAGCCAGATGATTTACATGATGGAACGCTGAATGCTTATTTACGAATGCTCCATTATGATATTTGCCAAGCATGAATGCTAACTTAAGATGATATTCCTGTGATCAACATTATGCTGTCTATGTCGACATTTGTTCCTGTAACCATACACGTACTGTCCAAGTGTGCGTCCCATTAAATGTTATAAAAAGACCACCGTAGTTCCAGTACTTCTTGAATTCGAACAGTGTGAGTATGAGTGATGTACTACCAACCTGTCAACTCTATCGAATCATTCTACCATTCGCGTACTGACATTCAGATACACACTCATTGTTTACACTCACATTCTTGTCGGAGCCTCATCACGTTCCAGGACAAGATGACCTGTATGACCAAAACTGTGCTGGGTTTGATGAGTTGACAATCGTTACACTTTACTACACCAGTCCCAACATCTACATTTATCCACTGGTGGACATTCACATCATTTAGCAAATAAAGCATGATTCAACAACTAGTAGCCAGTATGAGTTAACAACTACACACAAAGAGAGTTTTAACACTGCCCTAATAGCATCATAATTATCCTTGTCGGCCTCTTCAACCAAACATAACTTAGTCAGAGACTCCCCTTTTAGATTTTCAGACAACTGATTCACATACTGTGATTTGTCAACATTATGAGCTCGACAAGCACGTTCAAATCTAGAAAGCCAAAATGTTATATCATCACTGGCAGAGTTGAACGCTGGCACCTTGACCTTATAATTAAAGGGTTTACCATTACCACCAGATGCCTGATTAACATTACTCATACTTATCAATTTCAATTTCTCTAATTCAAACGCATGTTCTCTTATTGCTTTTCTCTCTTCAGCTTCTCTATCTAATTTTTTTTGTTCAGCAGCAGCAGCAGCTTCCAATTTTTTCTGTTCTGCGTCAGCAGCAGCTTCTAATTTGTTCTGTTCTGCCACAAATCTCCTTTCCTCCACCTGCATCTGCAATTTCTTTTGTTCAGCAGCAGCATCAGCTTCTCTTTCTAATCTTTTCTCTTCAGCCAGAGCTTTTCTCTCTTCTGCAGCAGCAGCAGCTTTTCTCTCTTCTGCAGCAGCTTTTTTCTCTTCAGCAGCAGCAGCAACTTCTCTTTCTAATCTTTTCTCTTCAGCCAGAGTTTTTCTCTCTTCTGCAGCAGCTTTTTTCTCTTCAGCAGCAGCTTTTCTCTCCTCTGCAGCAGCTTTTTTCTCTTCTGCAGCTAATGCTTTGTCATATTGAGCAACAGCCCATTCTTCTAAGTCTTTACCAGTCTTATCAAGGGATTTCCCTTGTGTAATAAAGTAACCTAATGTAGACATCCTGTCTTATTAAATCAGAAACCTGAAAAAGTAAATAAATTACCTTATTTCACTTTCATGGGAGACAAGTCTATACTATAGACTTAGTCTTAGTGAAAAACTTGTATGGTTACTTGAGTACCTGTGGAAAACAATATCTGTATATGCCAAACACTGTGGGAGACAAGCCTTACAAAGGTCTTGTATACTTCTTTAATGTAATCAATGATCACTTGAGTACCTGTGGAAAATAATATTTTCTATCCCAATCACTGTGGGAGACAAACCTTACAAAGGTCTTGTACACTTTCTTAGTGTAATCAATGATCATAAGTACTGGTCTGTACTATAATATAAATATATTCAAATATACCTTATATTTTATTTGTCAACCAAAGACATTAACAAGGACCAACAAGAAAAGACAATATGAAAACAATTGAAGGAATCAAATTAAATCAAAATAGAAAAAATCAAAAAAAAATGATCACAGAATCTGTGATGATAACCGCAATGAAATCAACAAAACAAATAACGCCACGGTGTATAAACATAAGGGTGAAAAGAACTGAAATGAAAGGAAAGATGAGACCTACAATTATACAAACAAATCAAACAAAACTAAAGAACATAGAAATATTACAAAAACAACAAGAATACAGTCTTCACAACTAACAAATATTTGCAAACAATGTTGCATACAAATTTCAATTAAGAAATTTGCTCCCTATAGAGCGCTAGAGCAAGACCAATGTCACTTGGTATTTCCTGTTCTAGTCACCTCCCATCCAGGCCCGCAGAATACAAACTAACTTAACACACAACAAATAACATATAAACATAAATACATGTAAACTTTAATAGCATAACTGCATACATATATATATATATACTTAATAGAATGTATTGTGGATAGAATGTGATGCTGGTATAGTGTTGTAACAATAACTTGCCACTTTAAATGAACAATTAAATAATAGATTTATTTTCTACACTATTACAATGTTCAATTTTTTTTGAGCATATGAAGATCCAACGATGAAATATGCACTTTATGTTCAACAACACTGTGATTCTTCTGTACAGGATCAACAATCACTTCTCTCTTCTGTACGATGAGAAATGTCAACAGTACTGCTCCAGATATTTTCTACACTTGATACAAATGTCCTGTGTAATACCGTCTGTACAGCGAAAAACTGTCAACAAGCGCTGACCTAGATACAGCATCCGATCAGTAATACAGGTCAAGCTGACATCGACTGCGCCGTTGTAACTTGTACACTGGTGTTCATGCGTGTCGTATGTGGCGTCAGGGATGGTCTGGTTATCATAACCCCAGGAATCTGGTTCACCACTGTAGAGTGTCAGCGTGGAGCTGCCGGGGACAGTTTCAATAGTTTAATGAAGGCACGCAAACTGGACAGCACGGATACAGTCATGGACACATGTTGACATACATTCATTGGTTATTTGAATCGTGGATGATACATTCATGTAGTAGTGAAATATCATTCAACCCAAGGTGGTATTTACTGTTCTGGTAACTAATCGCCGTATCCTCTACTGACTGAACGCGTCAATGAGGATCGGTAAACATACAAAAGTCATTGGCCGAACCTTCATTTCATAGCTAAGTTCTTAAGCTGAAATATGTCCAATGTTTGTATAACACTCATAAACCACGATAGTGGGTTTTCACCTCATAACAAGATTTCGATACCACTGCCCGATAGTAGGATACATAATCTGTTCTCTTGACAGTGATCAAAAATATGATGACAGGAATATAACATGGCCGCCTTCCTGAGTTGTCGCTCACTCACTCGTAGGAAGGTAGATATAAGCCAAAGTTAATTTATAATGTGCATATAAATAATTTCATAAAGTTTTCCATACAGCTCTACAGTAATCAAGTTAATTCACGTAGACATAACTGCTGTAGGAAAGCCTGTCATCTTCGTCGATACAAAACACAACCCTAGCGATACGAAGCACAATGTTCCATCTAGGTCTAATCGACTCGAGATCATCAAAATTAGGGTCTGGCATAACCGGAGTCCGAATCACACATATGAGGAGGATCTCTGACAAATAGACTCTTGCAGAGACACAAACTTCTCCTAGAAAAACATCTATGAATCACTGTTAAACCTTAAACAGTGCCAGCCCTGGAAAAAGCACTCAGCCATTTCTTGGCGACATTATCGGAACTCTTTACAACCCAGTAGGACTACGAAAACCTGCGCTAGATTCTGGCAGAAAGAATATAGTCCGACCTGAACATACAAAGGTATACAATATACGACTGAATCTAGTTGCACTAGACAAGTAGTACACATGAATTCAGGCCATAAACATAACAAGCAAAATTAATCTATTTTCTGGCCCGAACAAATAAGAACGGACATGAATACAATATCCATGCGCCGATAACATCAAGAAAGATCACTCATATAATCAAAAGTGTAAATCAATCATGAATTATCTAGCTTTACCAGAGGAAGCATTTTCATACACAAATGAATGCAAATATATATTTTCCATATTAAATAGCCATATCGTATTTTTGTAATATGTGCGTCAAAATATGCACGCAACAACGCCATCATATAGCCAGCAGCTCAGCTGAGTTTTGCTAGCAATTAACTGTGTTCTCCATTCTGAATTCTGGTAAGAATGAAAGCATTTATTTTGTATGTTTTAATATTTCGAGTGATTGATACTGCCATATCACATAAAATGATTACGACAAGTAAGTGCTCGCTCTAGGTCCCCAGCCCCAGTTCAGGGTCTAGAGACAAACAAAATATACGGACGCCTAACTAAGACTATGGAAGGCGGATCTATTATTGAGATCAGTGGGAACATATCACCTATCTTATTGAATAAAAGGAAACTATTGAACATATCTCAGATGCAATGCAGTCTTGGGGAACTAGTACTATATGAAAACAACTGGGTAAGATGTGCTGTGTGGTCAGAGAGATCTGACCCATTCTGTGTATTGTTGATGTGTTGTGCTGTGGGTAAGAGTGGTGCAGCAAATAGATTACTGACACAGCGCACAAATTTTGTTTCAGAATTGTGAGTTTCTGTTGTGGCACTAGGGTAGTGCCACATAAGTAATCAAGATTACACAAGCAGATGTGTGTGCAGCCAAACAGTGTGTCGATGCAGTCTAGCATTGTATTCTAGCTACCGAGAGGAGTGGGCCACCGGAATCCAGCATCAGATCTTCACAGACAAGATGAGTGATTAGTGGCCTGCTGAGTATTTACCATACTCCTAAAGATTTATAAATATTTCCCCATCACAATTATACTGAATTTTGGGAAAGATACATTTATTACAGTTTATAAGACAATGGACAAAGCTTGTTCTAGTCACAGAGTGGGTGTGATGACACCACCCCAACAGCACATCCAGTAATAGTTTCCCAGAGACATTAAAAATATAATTAATATTAACCAAGTCTTATAAATTACTTATGTACACACATTCCATTTTATTATGCCATATATTTATGCATTCCATTTATAACTCCATAACATTTCATATGTTCTGACCAAAATAAAACATTGGATCAGAACAAATAAATTTAGAAAAAATTTTAATATTTAAACTAAAACAGTCTGAGTTAGTTCAGTGTGTTATAAATTTTATTAATATTATTAGACGTATCAATTATCTGTGTGTGTTTGTATATTCTACTACAACACATTACATTTCAGTACCCTAGACTTTTTAACGTAGCTACATTCATAATAGTAAAAGAGATATGTTTGAGGTCGTAAGTGGTAGTAAGAAGGGCCTTCTGTATTTCACATCTACATTTATCTCAGGAGCCTTCACAGCTGACCTCATACATTACACTAGGTAACACAACAACCATACAGTACCATCAAAAACCACTACAAACGTTATGTTTTACAATTAAAACAACTCAAACAGTCTCATAGGTCAAACACGACTACGTCGTATCGATTTTGATAATATAATCAAAGATATTTCTTTATGATTGTCTGTGTTTGTTTGAATTTATTCATCATTTCTGTACATATTATTATATATTAATATAAAAACATTTATATGAAATCCATTAGGTTTTTTTCTAGCTTTATCGTTTAGAAGATTGGAGAGTGGTCTCAAAACATATTAATATCCTAGGGCAGCCAGAGTTATTAATCTGGCCCTGCAAAAGAATACGGATCACATATATTTATAATGATTAGAAAAACACTGACATTCACGCAGAGAAACGGTAAAAAGAGAGTCAAGCATACTGAACTCTAGGTCTATGTCTGACACCTTCAAATTTTAAAAATTTAGTCATTGCAAAGACATGTTTTTTTAACAATTCAGATTAAAGTCGAACAAGCCAGAAATGACCAGTTTAAAAAAAAAAAAACTAAATTCGAATGTGGCAATGACAGAGTTGAGAGTTAAGGGCATGATAGCTAGGGGGAAAACTCTGTGGTGCCCACCTTCAGTTCGTGCCCTAAGCACGTGCTTATTTGGCTTAATGGTTAATCCAGCACAGGGAATCAATGATCATTTTTGTTTTGTTTTTGTGAATCAATATTTTCTTATAAAGTATATATAACTAACGATTTCCTTCGGCTTTATTTTTTTACTGGTAAGGGAGGTAAATAGCTGCAAGGAAAACAATTCTGTTAAAAAAATAATACGTAAATTAGTAAAAGATTTACGTTTGTTAGTTAATTTTATCAAAGAAAGTTTAAAAATTAAATATAACTAATAAAATTATATATGGTTAAATAACACAAAATGAATTTCCTGTACAAATTGGACTCTTTGTTAAGTTTAGTTTTCACATTTAAAAAATATTTTGCACTTGACCCATGCATCGTAGTAATACAGACTTTTGTTTCATTCAACCTTTCAATGCCAATAAATTAAAAAAAAATTTCATTTGCCAGAATTGTTCTTTCAGCGCTAGAAAGCGCTCGTCATTAATCTCTTGATAATATTGTATGACAAAACACCACAGACAAACAGGTCTACGACCAGCGCTCGTGTAGATACCGTTGAAGTCTGACTTGGGAACAAGAGAAAGAGGACACTATCCGCCATCTGGTGTTACTATACATCCTAGGTATGTGAAGGTGTCTGTCTGTTTCAGTTGCTGATTTCTTACTGTTATGGGCTCGGGGTTGCTCACATTGCGTGTCATGACCTCTGTCTTCTTTAGATTGATGTTCAAGCCCACCTGCTGGCTATACTTATTAAGTCTATCCGTTTTTTCCTGGATGTGTTGATGTGAATGTGCTAGTAGTGCTATGTCATCTGCATATTCCAGATCTTCCAATGTAGAAAACGTAGTCCATCTTATTCCTCTTGGACTGCCCTCTGTTGTTTGTCGCATCACCCAGTCCATACTTGTGCAAATGGTGGTTCTAATAGTTCTGCTGCTAGTTCATGGTCTGTCTTAAATAACTCAGCATTTAAATGTCGTGACCAGGAGCTTTTCCATTTTTTAACCCTTTGATAGCTGTGATTATTTCTTCCTTTCGTGGACTGTCTGTATTTACGTCTAGATCATTTTCAGCCTCAGGAACATTTAGCTGCATCTCTGGTGGTTCCTTACTCAATGTTTCTCTAAAGTGCTCTGCCCATCTTGTTTCCTGCCCCTATGCTGTGGTGATGACATGTCCTTGCTTATTTATTACTAACGTAATATTGTTTGCACCCCGTTTTCCGTTGATGTTTTTAGTTATTGTATATACTTTTTTATAAGGCTGCAATTACATACCTGAAAATGTATCCGCATTTTGCTGAATAACTGAATAATGGTGGGAAAGATACTTAAAAAATATGTTTACCATAGAGATGCAACAAAAACATTACTAAGAAGGTGAGATACCAGTGGCATTAATTTTGTTATAATAAATCGGTTTTCTTTGACATATAATCAAATATAACCATGTTTTTGTTGTTATAAAAATGTATATCTGTTGTCGAGATGTCCTCTAGTATTACGGTCCTAGAGATGGCCTAGATGGCCCACCCATAGTTCAGATTAAGTTGAATTATTAGTTGTGTTACTACCTGCTGTGTTGTTGTAGTTTATGACATATGTGAGCTAGCAGAAGGGATAATATATTTGTGTTGTTGTAGTTTATGACCTATGTGTGCTAGCAGAAGGGATAATGTATTTGTGTTGTTGTGTTGTTGTAGTTTATGACATATGTGAGCTAGCAGAAGGGATAATGTATTTGTGTTGTTGTGTTGTTGTAGTTTATGACATATGTGAGCTAGCAGAAGGGATAATGTATTTGTGTTGTTGTGTTGTTGTAGTTTATGACATATGTGAGCTAGCAGAAGGGATAATGTATTTGTTTTGTTGTAGTTTATGACATATGTGAGCTAGCAGAAGGGATAATGTATGTGTGTTGTTGTAGTTTATAACATATGTGAGCTAGCAGAAGGGATGCTGTATTTGAGTTGGGCTAGTTTATGACATATGTGAGCTAGCAGAAGTGATAATGTATTTGTGTTGTTGTGTTGTTGTAGTTTATGACATATGTGAGCTAGCAGAAGGGATAATCTATTTGTGTTGTTGTCTTGTTGTAGTTTATGACATATGTGAGCTAGCAAAAGATATAATGTATTTGTGTTGTTGTGTTGTTGTAGTTTATGACATATGTGAGCTAGCAGAAGGGATAATGTATTTGTGTTGTTGTAGTTTATGACATATGTGAGCTAGCAGAAGTGTAGTTTATGACATATGTGAGCTAGCAGAAGGGATAATGTATTTGTTTTGTTGTAGTTTATGACATATGTGAGCTAGCAGAAGGGATAATGTATGTGTGTTGTTGTAGTTTATGACATATGTGAGCTAGCAGAAGGGATGCTGTATTTGAGTTGGGCTAGTTTATGACATATGTGAGCTAGCAGAAGTGATAATGTATTTGTGTTGTTGTGTTGTTGTAGTTTATGACATATGTGAGCTAGCAGAAGGGATAATCTATTTGTGTTGTTGTGTTGTTGTAGTTTATGACATATGTGAGCTAGCAAAAGATATAATGTATTTGTGTTGTTGTGTTGTTGTAGTTTATGACATAAGTGAGCTAGCAGAAGGGATAATGTATTTGTGTTGTTGTAGTTTATGACATATGTGAGCTAGCAGAAGGGATAATGTATTTGTGTAATTGTGTTGTTGTAGTTTATGACATATGTGAGCTATCAGAAGGGATAATGTATTTGTGTTGTTGTAGTTTATGACATATGTGAGCTAGCAGAAGGGATAATGTATTTGTGTTGTTGTGTTGTTGTAGTTTATGACATATGTGATCTAGCAGAAGGGATCATGTATTTGTGTTGTTGTGTTGTTGTAGTTTATGACATATGTGAGCTAGCAGAAGGGATAATGTATTTGTGTACGCAGAGCGTTCTCAACTTTTGCTTTTCTCATGGCCCACGTCTGACCCTCTTTTGCCTCTGTGCTCCCTACCCATAGTCGCTGTGGCCACCTAGAAATATGGGAACTTGTAGGGTAGCTACAAACTGCTTCTACTTTGCTCTGTCAGTGGCCATCATTCTTGCAGTGCCCCAGCTCTGGTTTATTCTTTGCATCTTGACCCCATAGTTCTTCGCTAAGTTCTTTTGGTTGGCCTCTCTTTTGCTTTCCTTCAGGGGTCAATAGCATAGCTGTTCTTGTGATGGCATCAGGGTCTCTTCTGAGAACGTGACTAACACAACTCCACCGTCTACCAGTTATAATGGTGTGAATGTCCTCTTGGTTGCTCAGAGAAATCAGTTCTTGGTTGGTGATGGTATTCGGCCAAAGATTCGGAAAATTAAGGCAAGAAATAGATTGAAGACAAAGACACAGTCAAGTAAACAGGAACTACACATCAACACTCAACTCCGACAACTGACTACACACCTGACAGTTATATAAATATAGAGGCAGGAAAAAAAAGCACTCAGCCCTCCACCAACGAAACAAAAGAGTAAAGCAAGAGAGACAGATCATCACGGACACATCAAATAAAACAGGACAATGGAAGAATGTAATAAGCGAATAACTCATTACAGTTTTAGAGGTCCTACGACCAATCATCATCAACAAAGACATAAATCAGCAGGAGCTAAGAAAATGACATTATTGGCGGACACAAGCGGTAAACACACAAACTGAACCAACCAAAAACACACATGCAACTAAATTTCTGCTAATTGACCTTTTAAAGACGTATCCTTGTCAGAGCTGCCGTGGAATCAGGTAATAATAGCTGTAGAAATAAAAGTAACACACTTGCAAAAATAAATAAATACACACATTTAATACGCAACTATGCTACAATAAACGCACGACGTGACGACTATAGGCAACCAGCTCATGGTCCTTTACACGATTAGCCCTTTTCAGGGCTTACAACAATGCTAACAAATACATTTAAAAAATAAAAAACCACTGAGATAACAGTCTAGCGGTCAAAACTTCAGAGCAATTAGAAAAAAACGTCGATTATAAGCGAAAGATCACACATCTGGTCAGATTGGACAGGACATCGGAAATAAAGTAAAAAGATACTTAACCACGTGATGCTGTAAGCAGCGGCCGAGTATATCACTAGAGCGACAGAAATATTACAAACACATCTGAACTGTATAACTACAACGCCTTGAGGATGAAGTAATAAATGATAGTAACACTGGAGCAAGGGAAGAAACAATTGACACCTGTCACGGACGACATTAATATTTTACATAATTCTCTCCCCGTCATCAATGACTAGTTAGGGGAGGTAGCTTGTTTATTTTCCAAGGGAAACAATTAGGTTATGAACAAAATATTAGACTGAATAGAAGATGTTCATAATGTGTAACTTGTATAAATTTATTATAAACAATCGCATTAGTCACAACATTTTGTTTTAGGTATAGTATTTGTTATTTTTCCTTTTGTAAATGTTTATATTTGTTTCTATGCAAATTGTTAAAAAAGTTAAAAGATTTTCAACTTAATGCACATTTTAAAGTATTGAGCACTTAGCTGATCTACCACTTTCAATGATAATAACACCACCACTTGCATTATTCAGTCGTAAATGTGCACAACAAAATGTTTCATCAGCACTAACTAGTGCTGTTCATTAATCTGAAAATTGCCCTTTTCGTATTTCTATCAATAGTTTTCTGCTTCCGTGTTATTAATAAAAGAAAAACACATTTTAAAAAATATTGCTTCGTATTTATGGTCAAGGGCTATTTCTTAAGGGGAGGTTTAACCCCCAAAAATGAAGAATTTCATTGAAAATATCAAATTTTAGATACATATTGCACTGGAGAGTACATTCATTTGCCCACATTTCTGTATGTTTATTTTCATTAAAACCTTTGTGGATGATTTTATATAAATTTTTAAAGTATGTCAGGTAAGTGTATTTTTACCTAATTATATATGTAAAATATACAAATTGGTATATTTGTGATGCTATATTGCTTCTAATGCATGGATTTTAATTTTCGGTACCATATTCATTTCCCTGAAGCAAACAGAATTCAAGTTTTTCAAACATAGTTTCATGTGTAAAAATAATTTTGACTGGCTAATTTTTATTAACCATGGGGTCCTTTGATGGGTCATCGAAATAATAACGTGGCTGGAGGTATTCCAATAGAGTGGTAGGGTACCTCCTTATACGCAAATAAAGCTGCAGGTAAGAACGAATCACAGGATTATGGTTTCTCCTGTGCATAAATTTGTAAGTAGAGTCCCGTTATATCTTTCCACTTGTCCAATCGATTGTGGATGATAAAATGTGCGGACGAGAATATTTTGAAAAATCCTAAAAGCTTCCTCCATCAGTTTCCCTCTGAACTGTGAACCATTGTCAGCTAATATCTGATAAGGGTATCCTAATCTTGTGAATATTGAGAGCAAAGCTTCTCCTACATGTACTGAGTCTGCTGAGAGTAGAGACCTCGCTTCCCCCCACATAGTACATGTCTACCAGAGAAAGGATGTATTTTTTCGGAAACTGACAAAAAGCGCATACAGTCTGCTGAAATGAAGAATTTAATGAAAATTAAGCTGCAAAGTATGACACAGAACATGGAATCAATAAAGGAAAATACCAGAGATGATTCCTACATAGCAGGGGGATACTGAGGTGAGTACATTTTGTGTAAAAGTGTAATTCTTCCCTTTTTTCTTAATTTTCTCAAAACCTCATTTTTCACACAAATGTGGGCACGTTGCCCATGATTTTTCAAAAACTATTAGGGATACAGCAGTAAATTTTGGGCCACATGCTGTACACATAGTGCTCAATAAAATAAACTAAAATAAAGGATGTATGTTAAAACACTACAAAACTGTTAAGAAATAGCTAAGATACCCCCTTAAAAATTTCAACTTTTTTCCGATTGGTATGTTAAAATCCAAAAAAAAACTCAGATATCAAAGCAATCAAAATTCTTTTAGTATACAATCATTATCATATATTAACAAATGAAACAGCCAAAGTTCATAACTCAAGTTGTACTCACATTTGAGATATCTTGGGCAACAAAATACCCAAAAAAGCTAAAATTTGCCTTTTTTTCACTGTTTTTCCACCATAGATTGCAAGTTTTTAGTATATACCTCAATGTTTTGTATTCTTTTCAGTCATTTTGCTTGTATAAATGACCAGATATAGATATTAACTTATAATTCTGTGTTTTTCATTTTGGGGGTTTAACCTAAGTTTGGATTTGCTTAAACCAAATAAATAAATAAGTAAATAAATAAAGACAAAACTGAATACTGGGATGTGACTGTGTCTAATGGCTAGAATTCTTGCTAACCGTGGCAAGGTGATCGGTTTTAAAATCTTAAACAAAGAATACGTCATTACTTTTACGTCATATTATTTGGTTCGGTGTTTGCAACGTTTCAAACCAGGGCATCTATTTCAAATATTAACCATGTGCCTGGATCATCACTATCAGTAGGCTATTATGTAATGTGTTATATATTTCCTGATTATGTAAGAGTTTTGTAATGTGTGATATATTTATTGATTATGTAGAAGTTATTTAATAATTGATATATTTCCTGATTGTGTACGAGTTATGTAATGTGTGATATATTTCCTGATTATGTAAGATTTATGTAATGTGTGATATATTTCCTGATTATGTAAGAGTTATGTAATGTGTGATATATTTCCTGATTATGTAAGAGTTACGTAATGTGTGGTTTATTTCCAGATTATGTAAGATTTATGTAATGTGTGATATATTTCCTGATTATGTAAGAGTTATGTAACGTGTGGTATATTTCCTGATTATGTAAGAGTTATGGAATGTGTGATATATTTTCTGATTATGTAAGAGTTATGTATTCATGTTCCTAAAGCGCCCTATGGAGCATAGATCAACAACTACAGCTGGTCACCGAGGAGACAGCCTACATTAAAACACGCATGTGGTCTTCCAGTGGTAGTTTCTGTACCAGTTAAATAAACATGATGTGGTTGCCAGCCACATGTATGTGTGGCCGTGCATTGCTGATGATGTTGTAAAGTGGTTCGTATCACTACTTCAACAGTAGGCAGGCCTTGGTTGATGGTATAAAAGTCATTTCTTACTGATGCAAAACAACAACAGTTCACGCAGACAGCTGACGATTGATATCAACACTAGATGAGTAACTTGACTCAGACAGATGACGATTGATATTTGTTTACGACCGGTGACACTGGGTTGCAGGAAGTACGTCATTGCCTTTCGGGTCTAGTAGCAAAAGTCTACAGTTGCTGTTAGCAGAAGTCAGCGATCTTTCTAGGCCTCTTTGGTGTGTGTCTTCTGTTGCAGATGGACGTGTGTTTTATGAGCTCCTGAGTATTATAGTGTTTCATGACATATTCCTACGAGGTACCATCACTAGCTCGCCCATATAACTCCGTGAGGCTAGGCTAGTATATTTGTGAAAGGAAGTATGCTTTATCTGCAGAACGTGAGTGTTTGAATTATAATAAAATGCATGAAAATGTCCTCGACATTGTTCTACCAGCAGACGTTACAGATCGATACTTAAGACTGTCTAGTGAAGCCATAATCTATTCTGCATATAAAAAAATATCTCGATGGAGCCACGTTGTGTTAAATAAATATGATTGAAATTGTCCAGGCTGCCTTACTATTAATATGGAGATGTGGAGTTGTGTTACTGTGTGCGTGGTCTGCTAGACATCCCCTGTATGACTTTGGCCAGAGTAACATCTAAGTTTACTCCAACTATATTATCATAAAAAAAGACCCGCAACAATGAGTAACTTGACTCAGGTAAAAAACAAAGGTAAAGGATCCCGTTATACCCATTAAGGCATATTGGGAATTTTGTGTAAGGCCCATATTTTTTTGACCATCGGCACACTAGGGTGATGTGGTCAGCATCACGCCGGCCGCCTTAACCTTCCCAGAAGATGCTCTGGTACGCAATTGGGGCTGGGTTGACCCAAGAGCCGTTTGCAGTCTAAAAGAATCCCACATCATCTGGGGATCAAACCATAGACCACTGAGCTAGGAAGCCAGTGTTGAGGTCATCTCTGTCTTAACTCACACAGCTGATGATTGATGTCAACAGTAGATGAGTAGAGTAACTTGACTCAGACAGCTGAAAATTGATATCAACACTAAATGAGTAACTTGACTCAGGCAGCTGACGATTTATATCAACATTAGATGAGTAACTTGACTCAGACAGCTGACGATTGATATCAACACTAGATGAGTAACTTGACTTTGACAACAGTGCAACATATGAGGAAGTTTATTTATATGTAACGTGGCTAGTGTGAAATAATGAGTCCAAACTTCCCTTGAGGTCGGTCAACCTTGTACAGCATACATTTAAACTCATTTATTTTCTTAATATCTTGCCTCTCATTCTTTCTTACTGCCTCAGTGTTTACTAGCTGTCTCTAGATGTTATGGCGTTCACGACTGGATAACAACTACTGCTGTCGAGATTTATCTCCCTTCTAAATTCTTCATGTATGTGAAATTCATCTGTCACTCACACATTTTGATTCTAATTCTTCTGTCTATGTATCTTATTTTTTTCTGTGCTCTGCTTAGCGTGTCTTGGAAAAGACTAGCCTAACCACCAGGGGTGATAATTTCTGCCAAATTATATCATATCCTACTCGTTAGGCTGACAACCGGTCTACCATTTCCTAGTTCTCCTGACTAACTACTTGATACGAGTACGTTAATTCATACTGGGTACATAACTGATAATAGTCAAGTTTGATCACCACTGATAATACTCATTTAATAGTTTAACCTCCGTTAATGTTTAATGGCTGGGAACTGTTGATAATACCACGATTGTGTGTTGGTGTCATAAGTGGGGTGTGTATAGAAGTACAGTCGCACACCACAGATACACACATCAGAAGCATGGAATGTTGTAACGGCTGGTGATAGTTAACGAATGTTTAGTACACCTGTTGATTCCGTTTTATGGTTGAGTACAGTTTATACTGGTGAAGAGGTAGCTTCAAACGCGAATGGTTAAAATGAACGAATGTCAACAATATTCTTCAAACGAACTTCAACAAGTAGTGTTGAACTGGGTGAACTGGGCAAGTACTGGCAGTACATAAGTCGGTGATGACTGTACATAGATTTTTATTCAACATGACACATACGGAGTGGACAAGACTAACATCGTCACAGGCGCAAAGATCATACATCAGCATAATGGTAATTACTTTTAAAGTTCCTGAAGATTCTCTACCAATAAAGTCCTCTGACTCAAGTGACTAAGGATCACAAAACTGTTACCGTATAATATTCTTCTCATTCAAGTCCATTGACCTTCCTTCAAAGACGTCTATCATGGTAACGTATTCATACTCCAGGATAAAATCTTCCATATCATACTTCACAATCCCATACGTTCTCCAAAACATAACGTTAGATAGCATATAGTTTCAAACAAAGTCATACACGATAATACGAACAGGTTAGAGATTCCAGTTGACTAACCTCTCCCATTCTATGCCACGCTTCTGGCATTGTTGTAACAGCATATTAAAACATGTGCATAAGGTAATCAATAACTTCTTCCACTCGTAGGAATCCTTCTTCTACGATACGAATCCAAAAGGCTATCGACTCTGTAGGTCCATTCTAGGAATAACATATTCCCGCTAGACTAGTATAAGAGCGGCCTTAAATACAGCATTCAATAAGAAGTGGGGCGATAACTTACGTGACATTGCTGCTATTGGTTTCGACCTGAAGACCAATACAGATCACTAGAATAAATGGCACCCGTGTGTTACCGGGGCCCGAAAGGGGAGCAAAGAATAGTAACACTGCACCCTACCACGCATGTCGTAAAAAGCGACTAAGGAGGGTATGGGCATGGGGCTGTTTACCCCATCCCGTAAAAACTTCGCACAGTGGGCTGATCACCTGCTTGCCAATCAATCTGATTACGGAAACAACGATAGATTGTTTGGTCTGTTTTTGTTCCACAAAGACGCCACTAGGCGTGGTGGAAACAGCAATAGATCGATCAATTTGTTGTTGCCCTAAGACGCCACTAGGCGTACTGGCCACATACTGCTTTGCCGGTTGATGGCTAAGGATGGAAGAAGAAGAAGAAGAAGAATAAATGGCTTCCATAAACATGCCAAGGAATACTAACATATTATATCAATCACGGACATAAGCCAAGTCCATGTTGCCCTTCAAATCCTCACGTCAGAAACTACTCAACTAGGTTACCCGTGCGTCCCAAAGCAACACACACTGCTTTGTGCACGTCAGTGCGCGAATCATTCGACCGCACAAATAATATCACTACATCAAGACTGGTGCGTACATATGGCAGGACCGAAGACTACCCCCTTAGGTAATAAATGTACGTAACAGCTACCTTATCACCTCCCCTTAAAAAAATTAATTCTATTAATTTTTTTCGAACTAAGTACCCGAGAGAGGTGAGTCAGAACTACAACAAGATATGAAATGCATAAAGTTATATCATATTAAGAAAAGAATATTAAATTGAAATCAATATAACTAAATGACAGTATGCATTAAAGCACACATCCACACTCGACCTACTTTGGAACGATGTGGTAATATTCGAAGTAAAAACAAGTTTGAAAATGAAAAATGAAAAAACCATTAAAAAAAAGATGATAATAAAATTCAACTAAGTTTTCAACAAAATTTGAAACATATGATTTCAAAAATGAAAATGAACAGCAACACTGATGATGATCAATGACAAGAGAATCAATAAAACAGAGAAATTGAAAATACAATGTGCAAAAATGAAGCAATGCAAAATTAAACACTTTAAGAATCAACACACTTAATGTTTTCTAACACTAGTACGGTTGACTAGTGATCTAACAGTGAGATATCATAACTAAGACCCGTGAATGCAGGTGTTACGTGACAACTAAGAAAGTTAGTATGTGTGTGATCCATAATCAATTAAATAGATTAAATTGAATTAATCTAATTTATGTATTCCTTAATTACTAACAAATAACTAGTTAACAATATATTCTAAGTAATTGCAATATCACTATCAATATGTCACTGTTCCGTTACAACTAGTTAGTAATCGACGAGATAATGTTCTCAATGTTCCATACACGATATAATATATTCTCTAACACGTTATGTAGTGTAATATGTTCCATAGGAATAACAAATGTATATTTGTCGCTCTTTACAATGTTGCCATATTAATAAAAAGTTACTGTAGTACCAATGTTCTCGTTCTAATAAAACGTTAATATAGTATCAATAACAATGTACAAAGTTATTCATGTTATCGGTGAGGATGTTCCAACATCTGGAAGTGGCTTAGTTTCGACAAGTTCGCTTGGGCATCTTGATAGACAGTCTGCGAACACATTCTGCACTCCAGGAATAGCTCGTATCTCAAAATGGAACGGTTGAAGCGCTATAGCGTAACGCGCTGACTTTGATGACTTAACGTTCCCTGTATTCAGTGCGGTAAGAGCTTTCTGGTCAGACTCCACCACAAAGTGTGATCCGAGGAGATAACGATCCAGTTTAGTGATTGCCCAGACAAGAGCAAGGAGCTCTTTATCCAGAACGGATATTTCGTCTCGCTCGGCGTGAGCTTTCTGGATACGTACATAACCGGAAATAAGGTGCCGTTATATTCCTGCATCAAAACTGCAGCAATAGCGTAAGAACTTGCATCACTGCGAAGAACAAAGGTGAGATCTTTGTTAGGCAACCTTAAAAAAGGTGCATTTGAAAAAAATTGTTTTATATAGTCTAACGCCGTTTGGTGATCCTGCGACCACTTTATTGCATTAGATGTGCCTTTCTTCAGTAGAGACGAAAAAGGTGCAGTTATAGTAGACAAATGAGGGATGAATTTTGAATAGAACTGTATTAGTCCTAAAAGCGACCTAACTTGTTTTTTTGTCTTAGGTGCTGAGATGTTTAAAATTTTAGAGACGTTACTGTCTTCTGTATACATGAAACCATGACCTATGCGGTGACCCAGAAATGAGATGTCATAAAAACCGACAAAAGCCTTTGAAGGTTTCGCTGTTAAGTTATAATCCCGTAAGGTAGAAAGTAAAGATTTTAATCCATGAATATGTTCATCCCAAGAGTCACTGAAAAGACAGATGTCATCTATATAAGTAATGACATCGGGACGATGAGACAATATGCGGCGCATCATGCGTACAAAGGTAGCTGGCGCATTCATTAACCCGAATGGCATAAAATTCCATTGAAAAAGACCCCGTGGTGTCGAGAAAGCGGTGAATGGCTTTGCTTTAGGAGTGAGTGGCACTTGCCAATATCCCTTTGAAAGGTCAAATTTCGAAAAGAATGTAGCATGAGATAATCTCTCCAATAAGTCATCTAAAAGAGGTAATGGTTCCGCATCGAATTTTGTAACTTTGTTTAATTTCCTGTAATCTACGCAAAGACGTATATTGTTGTCTTTCTTCCTAATGATTACCATGGAAGAAGAATATGGTGATGAAGATGGTTCAATTGTATTTAATTGGAGCATCTCATCCAATTCCTTATCAACCTTATCACGAAAGTGTAAAGGAATAGGATATGGGCGAACTCGAATAGGCGTATCGTCAGTCAGAATAATATCATGTTGGATGACTGACGTATGACCTGGGATGTCAGTGAGGACATCCTCATACGAGTGTAGAATATTAGAGACTTGCTGACGTTGATCAGCCGAAAGAGTAGATGAGATAGTAACATCATTCCATTTCTCAGTGGAATGGAGTGGTATAACTGGTATTGGTAGTTGTACATCATCGAAAGAAGATTCTTCTTCTTGGATGACTGACAAACTAGAATAGTGTTGAATAGGAGGTGTAGGATCGTCAGTTGCCTGAAACACTGACTGTAGATAATCAGGACGTGAGTAATACTCCTTCAACATGTTAATGTGGAAGGTTTTATGTTTACCATTAACATCAACGATGTAGTCGACATCGGATATTCTTGAGATGATCCTGAAAGGACCTCTCCAGGTAATTAAAAGACGATTGTTATGCGCAGGTAGTAAGACAAAAGCTTCATCACCAGGTATGAGCTGGCGAAGACGTCTATACTTGTTTGCAAATAGACGAGCTTTTTCTTTGGCTTGTTGAGATGATGCAGTAGCTAGTCTACAAGCATCTATGATTCTCTTTCTCAGAGAGATCACATACTCATAAGAGGATTGAGTTTCCTCTTCAATATTCTCGTCAACCAATAAGTCGTGGATTAACGACATAGGACCGCGTGGTTGCATGCCAAAAACAAGCTGGAATGGAGAAAACCCCGTGGCTTGATTTTGTACTTCGCGATACGCAAAGAGACAAGCGGGTAGGACCAGATCCCAGTCTTGGGGATGGTCTTGAGTCATCTTACCCAACAACTGCTTGAGTGTCCTATTGAGACGCTCAATTAACCCATTTGACATCGGATGATAAATAGAACTAAGAGATCTGTCTATACCTAATGTCTTCATAACTTGAGACATGGATTCAGAAATGAACTGAACCCCATGATCCGACAAGATTTTCCGTGGAAAACCAATGCGTGAAAAGATTAACATCAATGCCTCTGCTACACTGGCAGATGAAGTGTTCTTGAGAGGGATGGCCTCAGGCCAACGAGTGCACATATCAATGCACGTAAGGATATGCGTATGCCCTCTAGCAGATGGTAGCATAGGACCAATAATGTCAATGGCCATTTTATCAAATGGTCTAATCGGGATGTCCGCAGCTTGAATAGGAGCCGCATGAAATGGACCCCGTACCTTAACTTCCTGACATATCAAACAGGACCGACAATAGAGAGTGATGTCCCTATGGACGCCTGGCCAGTAGAAAGCCGAAAGCACTCTGGATTTGGTACGCGAAAAACCCATATGGCCCGCACATTGCGAGTCATGCGCATGTCGTAATATACGAGATCTCATAGAGGATGGGACTAGAATCTGAAAACATATGGATGAATCCTTTTCCCGTATTACTCTCACCAAAATCCCATTTGTAAGTATAAAGTCATGTCTAGATTTTGCAAGTTTGTTGCTTGTATTCTTTTTGTTAACATACTGAAAAAATTTTTTTAATGAATCATCATTCTTTTGCAATGTAGCAAACAACTCCCGTGAAATAGGAGCATCATCATCACAAGTGGTATGAACTGTAGGTTCAATAGGTGTATCATGCGACATATTGGTAGCTTGCGCTCTAGTCACTACTACATTTGCAGTTTGAATATGTCGCTCTTCCCATTTAGCAATTTGCTGTGGTGAACACTCTTTAATACCATGTATGCGACCAAGTATTAAATCACAAATTGGATTCGGAAGAAGACATGCTTGGATCTTTCCTGAAAAAAATGGTGTATGAAGTGTTATAATGGCTGTGGGAAATGTTTCCACAGTTTCGCCAAACGTCACACATTTCACAACCCTGTCCGTCGCACAACTAGGGTCGATCAGCGAAGTCCGGACGCCCACAGTGGTACAACCTGAGTCGAATAAAAGAGAGTATGAAATATTGTTAACAAATCCTCTGTTAAACTTAAGAGAGCCCTGTCCCTGGTGTACTGACGCAGGAGTGGCCATGCAGACTGCAGGTAGACTAGGCAAAGTATGACCGCAACGCAGCGTCGTGATCGCCTTGGGCTGGAAAAGAGTAGAGCATTCTGAACAATCTTTGACTTGGGTACAATCAAGAGAACAACACATAGCATTATGAGTTTCAGCTCCTTTACCCTGTTCAATGTTAGCCTGTGTATCACTAAAAGCAACATTAGAATGTCTACCTGTATTACTCGACGATCTATCTCGTCGGCGCGATCGATTGTGATTTTTGTCATTAAAATTGCCATAATTGTCTTTTCTACTAGAGTTAAAATTTGGATGAGTCCGATAGTTTGTATAATTAAAGTTATGCTGTTCTTTAAAATTTTTATTCCAAGAACCTTGTCTGTTTTGCGGACCCTGAGATTTTGATCTCCAGTTTTGTTTATTATAATGTCCTTGATTATTTTTAAAATTATTGTTACCAAAATCTTGTGATCTGTGAGTTTGGTTCCAAGAAACATTAAATGGAGCAGATTGTTGGAATTGCTTCCCTTTGTAAAAGTTATCATTGTTAAAATTGTAATTATTTCCCTTATTGACATACCTATCAGCACTAAAAGAACGATTGCGTGAAAAATTGTTTTGTTGTGCTGCAAAAGCAACAGTCAATTCATTCTTAATCTGTGCATTACTTAGATCCATGGTTGGGTGAGCAGTGCAAAAGTTTTTTGCATGTTCTTCTAAATTTTTCATTGATAAAGGTTTCCGTTCGTGTAAAAATGCGAGAAATGTAGGATTTACAGACGATAGTACCTTATCGCGCATCAGTAAATCGAAGAGACCTTCATATGACTTTTCAATTTTGGATAATTCAATCCATCTTTCTAATGTTAGTCGTATTTGTGACAGAAAATCACTAAAATTTCTGCCAGATTGAGGTAGTAATGTATGAAATCTTAAACGATATTCGTCTTCTGTCATTTGGAATTTTTTGCAGAAGTGCTGCTCTAAGAGCATTATAGTCATTTTTCTCACCAATGCTGGTGGTATGATAAACTGCTAATGCATCCCCTGTAAGTAATCTGGATAAATATGTACAGTATAGCGCTTTATCCACGTTATAAGATCCACAAGTGGCCTCAAACCTATCTAGGAAGAATATTACGTCATCAGACGGGTGATTAAATTTTGGTAATTTAAGGTGAATTTCCTTAAAATAATCATGTCTGGATGGAGTTTGGCTTTCAAAAGTTCTCTGAGAATTAGATTCCTGAGTAAACCTAATTCTCTCATATTCTGACTCTGCTAATTTCAGTTCATGCTGTCGTTTTTTTTTCATTCTCTTCCATCTCAAGCTGAAGTCGTTTTACATTTTGTTCAGCTATTAATCTCCTCTCTTCCATTTCTTTTTGTTTATTTTCCATTTCTTTTTCAGCCTCCTTTTGCTTATGTTCTGCCTCTCGCTGAAATCGTTTCTCTTCTAATTCAGAGGCTAATCTCATTTTTTTCTCCTCTTCCTCAGCTATAAATTTCCTCTTCTTTTCATGTTCCTCAGCATCAATCCGTTTTTGATCTGCCTCAAATTTCATCTTCTTCTCTTGTTCCTCAGCCTCAAATTTCATCTTCTTCTCTTGTTCCTCAGCCTAAATCCGTTTTTGATCTGCCTCAAATTTCAAATTTTCCAATCTTAACTTTTCAGCTTCCAATCTTTGAGCTTCCAACCTTTGAGCCTCTTTATATTCTGACATAGCGAATTGTCGTACCTCTTCAGCAGGTATTTGCAAAGCTTTTGCTTGCTTAATGAAATAATCGAGTGAATACATTATTCTATATAAGTAGTCACAGTACTCTAGATATTTAAAATGATAATTAATCAATATAAATTAGTTAACCTTGTTACTATAACAAGTGTTCTTCGTTCCTGTCCTTAGAACGGTATAATGTTATCATATAATTATTAAATTTGTTATTAATCAATAAGTTTATGTAATCAAATGTCATGAAATGAACAACGTGACAAACAATTGAAACAATACCGACAAGACACGATAATCAAAGACGATAGAAAACAGTCGCAGAAATCCAATAAAAATAAAAATGTGAAACTAAAAATAGAATGTCGTAAAGAGTTACGATGATAACTGCGATCAAATAATCAACAAGACAATAGACAACACAGTGTAAAAACATAGGTTTTGTAAAAAACTGAACGACAGGAAAGGTGAGATGGACGCAAAATACAAACAAAATTCATCATAAAACAAAATACGAGTAAAAATAACTGCCAAAAACAACAAGTAAACGTGACGAAACAGCTAAATAGATACTATTATAAGAAGCAACTAGCGATCGGAACTTCGGCAAGGTTTCTAGCCTTGTACCGGAACTATCGCTCAATTGAAACTTACAAGTTGAGCCCTACAGAACGTCTGACGAAGAGCCCGAATTGGCTTCGAGATGGATCTCGTTCGTCAGATCAACCTCCCTACCTCCCACGACAAATGAACAACATATAACATATAACAAGGAAAAAATAAATATGGACATAATTATTTAAGGCACAGCTAAACGTAATAAAGGGTACAACGACAACACGTTATACTCATCTCGCGTGCAGGAAAAAAAACCAATGTGCCTCGTCTCCGTGTATGTACTTGTGAGGATAAAATACTTCGTTCTGAGTATTAGACCACAGCTTTCACGTAATAGTGACAAAGAGATGATCCCAAGATGTTGTCGCCTTGAAAGTTCAGATCTTCAGATGATCCCAAGATGTTGTCGCCTTGAAAGTTCAGATCTTCAGATGATCCCAAGATGTTGTCGCCTTGAAAGTTCAGATCTTCCATTAATGATAATTGTATTGGGTACGTTTCCTGTGAAATTCTTGATTTCAAAACCAGACTGGCACACCAATTACTGTTGATTCCGTTTTATGGTTGAGTACAGTTTATACAGTTGAAAACAAATAAGGAGGTCCTAGAAAATCTAGGTATGAAAAGAGAACTAATGAGAGAGGTCAAATTTCGGCAGCTAAAATACTTTGGCCACATAAAAAGGCATAACACCTTGCAGAAGACCATAACAGAAGGGAGAGTTGAAGGTAAACGTGCAAGGGGAAGACAGCGCTATAAGTGGGAAGATAACATCAAGAGATGGACGGGAAAGAGTCTATCAGAGTGTACCACCAAGACAAGAGACAGAAGACGTTGGAGATCCATTACAGCCAACCTCCGTTGTGGAGATGGCAACTGATGATGATGATGACAGTTTATACTGGTGAAGAGGTAGCTTCAAACGCGAATGGTTAAAATGAACGAATGTCAACAATATTCTTCAAACGAACTTCAACAAGTAGTGTTGAACTGGGTGAACTGGGCAAGTACTGGCAGTACATAAGTCGGTGATGACTGTACATAGATTTTTATTCAACATGACACATACGGAGTGGACAAGACTAACATCGTCACAGGCGCAAAGATCATACATCAGCATAATGGTAATTACTTTTAAAGTTCCTGAAGATTCTCTACCAATAAAGTCCTCTGACTCAAGTGACTAAGGATCACAAAACTGTTACCGTATAATATTCTTCTCATTCAAGTCCATTGACCTACCTTCAAGGACGTCTATCATGGTAACGTATTCATACTCCAGGATAAAATCTTCCATATCATACTTCACAATCCCATACGTTCTCCAAAACATAACGTTAGATAGCATATAGTTTCAAACAAAGTCATACACGATAATACGAACAGGTTAGAGATTCCAGTTGACTAACCTCTCCCATTCTATGCCACGCTTCTGGCATTGTTGTAACAGCATATTAAAACATGTGCATAAGGTAATCAATAACTTCTTCCACTCGTAGGAATCCTTCTTCTACGATACGAATCCAAAAGGCTATCGACTCTGTAGGTCCATTCTAGGAATAACATATTCCCGCTAGACTAGTATAAGAGCGGCCTTAAATACAGCATTCAATAAGAAGTGGGGCGATAACTTACGTGACATTGCTGCTATTGGTTTCGACCTGAAGACCAATACAGATCACTAGAATAAATGGCTTCCATAAACATGCCAAGGAATGCTAACATATTATATCAATCACGGACATAAGCCAAGTCCATGTTGCCCTTCAAATCCTCACGTCAGAAACTACTCAACTAGGTTACCCGTGCGTCCCAAAGCAACACACACTGCTTTGTGCACGTCAGTGCGCGAATCATTCGACCGCACAAATAATATCACTACATCAAGACTGGTGCGTACATATGGCAGGACCGAAGACTACCCCCTTAGGTAATAAATGTACGTAACAACACCACAACACGTTACGTTAACATCGAATACACAGTCATAGATAAATTACAGGTTACAGCAATACAATAACAAAGTACTTCTCACATCTCAGAATCATGCAGATACTACAATATCCAAGACCTCTTTAAAGATACTACTCAACTCAGCGCTATCCACCTGTCCTCACATTAGCGCTATAATATTCTAATCATGGATCCTCTAGCCAACGGGCATCATCGCCGTACTAGCATAAATATGGCCTCCTCACAGATAGCAAACGGACATCATCGCCGTGCTACTGCCTAAATATGGTATCCTCCAGATACTCCTCCTGCGCTATAATATATAATAATGGATCCGTAAATATGGCCTCCTCACAGATAGCAAACGGCTCACATCATCGCCGTGCTACTGCATAAATATGGTATCCTCCAGATACTCCTCACATAAGCGCTATAATATTCCAATAATGGATCCCAGCAAACGGGCATCATCGCCGTGCTAACATAAATATAAATATCCTCCTCACAGATAGCAAACGGACATCATCATCGCCGTGCTACTGCATAAATATGATATCCTCCAGATACTCCTCACATAAGCGCTATATTAACAACAATGGATCCTTCCCAAAATACACACAATACTGCTCACCCAGCAGTCTGCACTAATCTCACCTATCAACATGTCTTCACATAACACAATTATCCTCTCTAAGGAAATAATGGCCTTACACAAATCATGGCCTCTTATCTTCAGCACTGTACAGGCTTACTATCGAAAACACACACTATGGGGCGACCTCTCCAGATCGATGCCCAAAACTCACTGCCCACGGGAATACACATCTTCCCCCTAAAACAGCTACGAGACCCGGCTGTCCAAAAACACCGTTCAGTCTCACTACTTGCACGGGCTAGCCACCAATAGCTAAACACCCGTAGTTCAAAACAGTTCGGAGTGAACAAACCTCCACAATTGAAATGACTAGCGTTCACACGCTTTGTAACCTTACTTCTACTATTACAATTTAACCTAACATTAAAGACAATCACGTCTTCAAGCAATGACAACCCATAATCTAATCTGCTCACCTAATATTTTCCAGATCACGTCCCCTTCCATTAAAATTACTGGCAACAGTTTGCCACACCGTCCGGGAAAAAATGATTTATCATTTTTTAGAAAATTTAAGATCCAAAAATTTAAAGGTTAATGAAATTATATGAAATACGTACAAAAATAAACTCCCAAAAATTTAACTGTCAATGAAGTTATGTCAAATATCTCTTTAATTAATTCCCAAAAATTTAAAAAATTAATGAAGTTCTATCAATTACCTACAAAAATATACCTATGACAAGAGAACATAGCACATCTACAAAAATATCATCAATAAATGTAAGATAACGACTAAATCATCCAACATACTCATTCAAGCATACCAAAAAATAATCTAATACAAAACCAAACTAAGTATACATAGTACAAACTAAACAGAAAATAAACTATCGTAAGAGAAAAGACAAAATATGAAATGGGAATATGATAAGCATCAAATAGAATCATAAGATGACAATGAAGACAACAATTCCATACATGTAAAACAAATAGAACTATAAGAACTAATTACATTATCTAAAGTCACATAATTAACTTAACACTACAAAGAATGAAAGTATAAATAGCGTAACACGAAAAAAATATACAAGAAGTATGAATTACATCAAAGATGAAACACGGAAGCATAAACAAAATATCAGACAATATTGAAAAGACAACAGACAAGATGTAAAGAAATGACGAATAGTCAACAAAGAGAGATGACAGTAAAGATGCAAATGTAAAGAAAGTTGGTAACAACACCTAACAATAACTATCCAAATGTAACAACGTATTGTAAAATACAAAAATGCTAAAGTATATTTATATACTAACACAAAAAAAAAACTTAAGACACGCACAGCATAATAAGTAATTTAACTAAGTTATAAAGTTATACATAACTAAAAATAAATTACATCAAATATCACCCAAACAAAAATATTAACGCTAACACAAGTTTCGCATTGACGCATAGTCAAGCGCTAAATACCAAAAAAATTCATCCAAACATCAAAACATTTTCAAAGAATTAATGTCACTACATAATAGTAACCTTAACATACAATCTAGCGCTGGCGCAGAAAAAATAAATATCACAATGTCCAAAACACATTTTTTCAAAAAATTACAATACAAAAAATGTTTCTTATCGTTAGGTTAAATAAAAATAGTATTTTTGATCTCTAAGTAATATGTAGCTATAATTAGCGACTAACAATTAAATTAGCTGAGTAACATTAAAAATAGTCTTATCTTTAAACAGACATACATGAAAAACGTGTAAGTTTATTTCCTTCTTTTAAAAAAAAAAAATACATCACAGAAACGTTACATGGGGTAACACACTGTTGAACTGCTTACAAAGTTAAAAATATATATAAGTGTAATATTATTTATCTTAACTATGTATTATAATCAGATATCTAAATTCTTTAAATGAACAAGAGTATCAGCCGTCGCTGTTAATCTACCCACTTAATTTAATAGGAAATTTAAGTTAATTCTAACTGACAAAAAATCGAATTGTTTAAATTATCAAATGTCATAATTTAGCAAAAATGGAAACCAAGTTTCAGAATACGTCCTTAACTTCAACGCAAAATCATTAATAATACATACAAGTTATGTTTAAAATTACCTTTCACTAAACAATTAATTTAAATAATCTGTATGTAAATATGTTAACTAAACATGGTATCAAACCCATGATGAAAAAACAAAACAAAATTTTAAGTAGTGAATAAAATACTCAGGACTATCTCTGAAAATGACTATTACATTGTGTCAGTAAATAAGTTTGTGCATAGAAATTATTTAATGCATAATTAAAATACAGTCATATAAGTAACAACCACAACATTATGGCAATCAAATGTTACAAAGATTACATAATATTCTATTAACAACATATATACTAAAGAATACAATAACATTCAGTGTTTGTAAACAGAACAAAAATAAACAGGACCTTTGAAAAAAACAAAAAAAATTCCTTCGAGGTCTTGCGAACATCTCATCAACACGCAAGGTGACATCATGACACGGTGGGTTAATGTACTGGCTAGGCTCGCTTGAATGGATAAATGGTACATAGTGATCTATATCTCTCGCAGGTAATGTCAAATTAGAATGGTGATCCCTCGCAAAGTCGCTCGCTGTGAGACAATACAAATGAAAATATCTATTTTAATCCATGGTAAGATTATGAGGAAACACGGAAAAGTTCACTACACAATTACCCGAACTCCGTGGTGTAAGGTTGTGGCCCTCCTGCGATGTCAACAACTCTCGTCACATAGCAGACAACATAGGGACAACTTGACCTATAATTCACAGTTGTCAGTGCGGTAGGCTGAAAACAAATTTACTACCTTCACAAGACCGAGATGATCTCTCAAATCTATCAGCATGACAAGCAAAAACATTTAAGAACCTATTACCGTTCCTATTACTCTGATTGCTAATAATCTTGCTCTTATATGGAGCACAGTTAACCTGGTTGCGATCTCTATAATTGCTTTTGAGAGCATTGTTATTTGCTCTATTAACACCGTTGTACTGATTTAAATCCCAGTTACAATAGTTATTCTTAATACTCCTTCCCAGATAACAATGTCCACCAGATAGAACTGGCTTTTTAGCAGAAAAATTATTACTAAACTGATGAACTTTCATATAATTACTTCTGCTATAGTTTTCAAAACTTTTAGAATCACAATGTTGAGATCTGTCACATTTTTTCTTGTTTTTAGGAGAAGAAACGTTACCGTAGGATGAACTCCCTTGGTACTTTATAACCTTAGGGTTATGTCTCCTATCAAAATTATTTTTTTCTTTGCTTGTGGCAATGTGTTTAAAAAATGAGTCACACTGCCTTGACTGGGTATGACTAGCAGGTTTGACAATCTCTTTATTTTTTTGCACAACATTTGTTTCCTTCATGGAACAAGCAGTAGTATGTTTGTTACTTGTTACCGATTTACCAGATCTGTCAATAAATACGCGGTTGGTTTTTAATACACTGACTTGAGATTTAGTACTGTTTCTTTCCTTATCTACAGGACTGCCTATTATTGTAGAATTCTCTTTGTTGGACTGTCGCCAAGAAACAATATTATTGGAAATAGCATTGGTATTGCGTTGGAAGTTATATTTCCCACGAAACGACCTATGTCCACCATTCTTGACCGTAGAATCCGCAAAAAGTGTATAAGGCTGGCTTTTTGCTTTAGTGCTCTGATGATAAGCACCTTTCTGTCTATCACTGTCACCATTGACAGAAGACCACATATTGCTATTCAAGACTACGTCAAGCAGACCATATATTCTTCTTCTTGCTTCTGCAATCTCAATGTCTCTAAGTGCAATCTGTTCACTTAATCTCTTGTTTAAACTATCAGCTTTTAAGACTTTGCAGCTTTCCTCTGCTAACAAATTTTCAATTTTAATCAATTTGTCTTTCTCCATCATTAATTCTTTCATTCTCTCTTTATCAACCCTCTCAATCTCAATATCATCACTATTCGTAAGCCTCTCAACCTTCTCTTTCTCAACCATCAACTCTACTAATGTCTCTTTCTTTTGTTGAGTCTCCTGTGTAAGTTTTTCAACCTCAATTTGCTTCTCTTTCATCTGAACTTCCAATTGCTCTATGTTCAACAATGCTGAATCCAAACTTGCTTGAACACTAGCAAGTTCTGAGTTTGATTTGCCTAAATCATCTGTAAGTTTAGAGACTTTTTCATGTAACTCACTTACTTCAGCAGTACATTCTATAAAACTTTCCCTTTGCTCTAGGGTACTCTGTTTTATGTCCCCTATTTGCTTCTTCTCTTTTAACTCTTCTTCCTGGTCACTATATATGCCGTCGAGCAATAACGTACGCATACTCTTCAATATGCTATCACGTTTAATACTAATATAATTGTCCAAGAACAGATGAAGGTCCAAAACCAATAACCTTGCCAGATCCTCAGCCATACTCACATGAGGAATTGACTGAAATCTCTCATCAGCAAAATCTCTTAGAGCTCTCGATGCACAGACCAAAAACCTGTCCATAACATGTGACTCAAGCTCTGGGCCTTTTAATCCCTGACAATCTGTCCCCTCTTGAAACAGATACTCTAATACAGGTCTCATATCCTCCGGATCTGCATCAGAATCCATTGTGACTTGTTTACTTAGTCAACCATATATGTCTTAATTAAACTTTCATTATACCAAATCAAGTTTAGATCTCAAATATTGTATCATCAATCCCTGTACATCATCATATTCTATAATTAATCGATATAATTATCGACAACAACAACAATAGTTATCAATAGAATAGGATAGTGCAGATTGAGGCTTGTTGACATGGACAGAAGTGGCAACATTTACGCACAACAAAACCACTTAACTGAAGGTACTCCTGACCCTTTCGCTAACACACTGGATATCACAAAGTTCTGACGTTAAAACTACTCCACTGCAGAAAGGTAGAAGGACTAAGCTCTCTTGTCTTCAGATCTCTGCCACCGTACAGTATGTCCTCAACAAAGCATCAGACGACAGGAACCGATCACAGCAACTCCGCAAGTTGTCATTTGAGGTATACGTGCAGACGAACTCTCCAAAATACTGCACCTATAGTTGAATCTGCATATGGAAAGACTGGAACAAGCACTGTAACAATTATGGCATCAATGTCGCTATCAGATAACAGCTATTTGATATCGAAACCAACTGATAAAGTTAGTTTAGTTGCTACACACGCCAAGATATGAGGATGGATATGCGCAGTCAGCTGATACCTGTGTACAGTTGAATTAAGCCCCGCCCACACAGAGCCAAACATAACAACTTTCAGTGTTCCCACTTGTAATGACTGGTCCAGAATCTGACCTAATTTACCCTCCTGTCACGCGAATGTAATGTGGGTGTTACGACCCGTTGGTTTGGTCCACCACTGATACGAGTACGTTAATTCATACTGGGTACATAACTGATAATAGTCAAGTTTGATCACCACTGATAATACTCATTTAATAGTTTAACCTCCGTTAATGTTTAATGGCTGGGAACTGTTGATAATACCACGATTGTGTGTTGGTGTCACAAGTGGGGTGTGTATAGAAGTACAGTCGCACACCACAGATACATACATCAGAAGCATGGAATGTTGTAACGGCTGGTGATAGTTAACGAATGTTTAATACACCACAACACGTTACGTTAACATCGAATACACAGTCATAGATAAATTACAGGTTACAGCAATACAATAACAAAGTACTTCTCACATCTCAGAATCATGCAGATACTACAATATCCATGACCTCTTTAAAGATACTCCTCAACTCAGCGCTATCCACCTGTCCTCACATTAGCGCTATAATATTCTAATCATGGATCCTCTAGCCAACAGGCATCATCGCGTGCTAGCATAAATATGGCCTCCTCACAGATAGCAAACGGACATCATCGCCGTGCTACTGCCTAAATATGGTATCCTCCAGATACTCCTCCTGCGCTATAATATATAATAATGGATCCGTAAATATGGCCTCCTCACAGATAGCAAACGGCTCACATCATCGCCGTGCTACTGCATAAATATGGTATCCTCCAGATACTCCTCACATAAGCGCTATAATATTCCAATAATTGATCCCAGCAAACGGGCATCATCGCCGTGCTAACATAAATATAAATATCCTCCTCACATAAGCGCTATAATATTCCAATAATGGATCCCAGCAAACGGGCATCATCGCCGTGCTAACATAAATATAAATATCCTCCTCACAGATAGCAAACGGACATCATCATCGCCGTGCTACTGCATAAATATGGTATCCTCCAGATACTCCTCACATAAGCGCTATATTAACAACAATGGATCCTTCCCAAAATACACACAATACTGCTCACCCAGCAGTCTGCACTAATCTCACCTATCAACATGTCTTCACATAACACAATTATCCTCTCTAAGGAAATAATGGCCTTACACAAATCATGGCCTCTTATCTTCAGCACTGTACAGGCTTACTATCGAAAACACACACTATGGGGCGACCTCTCCAGATCGATGCCCAAAACTCACTGCCCACGGGAATACACATCTTCCCCCTAAAACAGCTACGAGACCCGGCTGTCCAAAAACACCGTTCAGTCTCACTACTTGCACGGGCTAGCCACCAATAGCTAAACACCCGTAGTTCAAAACAGTTCGGAGTGAACAAACCTCCACAATTGAAATGACTAGCGTTCACACGCTTTGTAACCTTACTTCTATTATTACAATTTAACCTAACATTAAAGACAATCACGTCTTCAAGCAATGACAACCCATAATCTAATCTGCTCACCTAATATTTTCCAGATCACGTCCCCTTCCATTAAAATTACTGGCAACACTACTGTCTATTGTTCTTCTCTTGTAATTACTAGCACATATTTCTGTCACCACAGAAAGCAACCAACTCATTGGCATATTGTCTGGTTGACACCCCTTAATATCACTTGCCATTTCTTAGTATCCTTTACCACTAGAAACAATATGCTCTCCTGAGTATTGCGTTTACCGACATATGCTTATGTGTCTTCCTATTCCTATTCCACCATCACCTCTACCTCAGAATTTACCATCGATGAGAATTAAGCGTATTCCCTCGAGAGAAATCTTTCTTTACATTTAAATTGAACAGCTATATATGTACTTTACATTCAAATGAACAGGTTAATAGTATAGATATAGTGCGTTTCAAAAAGGTCGGTCGACGATTGACTTCAGATATCTCTATATTCCTTGCACTGATAAACATGATTTTTGCATGTGGTCTTATATTTTCAATGTCCCAAAGTTTTTATAAAATTCAATGTTGTAGGTTGTGTTCTTTTCTTGCAACGGCTAATTCCTTTGATCTTTTTTAACGAAGTAATTATTTTGTCCTGAAAGAAAATAATTTACCGTAAATGAAGGAAGATGCATATTTTCGGCATAGGCGTCTATACAATTTGAATGTTAGAGGGGTTTGTTAACTGATTACTACGTGGGGTCCTTTTTTATTTCTTCGAAATATTTGAGAGAAAAATAACACCTATTCGGTGTAAATGTTACTTTTTATACTAAAACGTGAATGGATGCATGAAGAGGTGAAAAATACTGTGTATGTTAAAAATAGTAGTGAAATCGCGGAGATAAAAAGGAAATGAATTGGTTTACATATACACATAGATGGAGGAGAAAACATATAAGGTATTTACACACTTATTCTGAGTCTGATGAGTCTAACATATTGATGACTATTCTCGGCTGAACGAACGACAGTCCATCTTTTTTCCAATAGTCATTTTCCTCTTTTAAGACATGGTCTTCACATTTACACCAATAATCTTTGTCTACCTGCGAGAGGGTGGCATATGTTAGTTCATTCATATTGCATAGTTTGAAAGTTTTATTTTCAGCTGCCACCTGTCCTTTAACTTTTGCCCAAACGAGTTAAATTGGGTTTAAATGTGAATGATAAGGTGGCAGTCTCAAACACATATGACCATGCTGTTGAATCAACTTGTCTATATGGAATATCTTGGTCTTTTGTTCT
Source organism: Oreohelix idahoensis (assembly GCA_024509875.1). Lineage (NCBI taxonomy): Eukaryota > Metazoa > Mollusca > Gastropoda > Stylommatophora > Oreohelicidae > Oreohelix > Oreohelix idahoensis. The sequence goes on from JAMPIV010000500.1 coordinate 108,945, forward strand.
TCCTTACTCATTAGAGGTATTGCCTCTTCCCTGTTAATTTGTACAGTAGATTCTTCCCCAGGGGACAGAGAGTTTTCTACATATTGGTTCTTATCTTGTTGTTGTGATCTCATTACGTTCTGTAGGAAGTACGTGGTAAGGCCCCAATCTCTTCCCCGGTGGCTAGCCGTTGTCTTTTTCTATGTCCGACACGCCTCTAGTGCGCCACACACTTTGCTGTTCCGCTTTGCTTGCCGTTGATCTTCTCAGATTCCTCCGCCTCACTCACCGTCTCAGTCTTTGTGTACTAGGGATGGACATTCCCTTGAGTAAGATTACTCCTACTCCACTCATGTAGTTTAGCCAGTCAGCCAAGACTGTTGCCCGGGATGTGGCCACCGCCGCACACAAGCGGTATTCGTGGAGCCATACATGAGCTAGATAAAGAGAGGAGAACCAAATATGATCCTGACTATCCTAAAAAGGACATGGCTGTCTCTCACCGTGAGGTACTATCCCTCTCTCTTTATCCTACATCCCATGTACTTCCTCTAATGAGTAAGGAAGTACATAATGACGAGTGTTCCTTAAATTCTGTTGAAAGGGAGTATTCTGAGATAGACCACCTAAAAACTAGTAGGAGGAGCCTAAAAATAGGAACATGGAACGTTAGAACTCTAAACGGAGAAGGAAAGCTTGACAATCTTATATTAGAGGCAACAGACATGAAACTCGATATACTGGGAGTTGCAGAGTCAAGACTATTGGATACAGGCTACATAAAAAGAGACCAGTGGACGCGTATACACTCAGGAGGAGAAAAACATGAAAGAGGGGTAGGAATGTTGATAAAGATGGAGTTAGAAAAGTACGTATGTGAATACTGGACACACAATGACACAATGATGTTACTAAACATGAGAGCAAAGCCATTCGACATCTTACAAACTTATGCACCAACTAAAGATCACAGCGAGGAAGAAATAGAAGAATACTATGAAGAGCTACAACACACACTTAAACCAGTCAAATCTACACTTTTATTGATAGTAGTGGGTGATATGAATGCAAAAGTAGGAAACGGAAAATACAAGAAAATAGTAGGACAGTATGGATTAGGGACAAGAAATGATAGAGGAGACAGACTTATCCAGTTCTGTGAAGAAAACCAGCTGGTCATATGTAACACCTTTTTTGAACATCACCCAAGGAAATTATACACATGGAAAAGCCCAGGAGATATAACAAGAAATCAAATTGACTATATCATGATAAAACATAGATTTAAGAACAGTGTCACAAGTGCAAAGACATATCCTGGCGCCGACATAAATTCAGATCACAATCCAGTCGTCATCAAAGTAAATATAAAGCTGAAAAGAGCAGGAAACAGAAGACAGGAGGAACCCCAGATAGAAATATCAGCGCTGAAACAACCAGATATAAAACAGAAATATTTAATCGACGTCAAAAATAAATATCAACAGTTATTGACAGAAAGCATGGAGCAGTATAGAAGAGAAAATCCAGACGAAAAAGCAACCGCAAAATGGGAATGCTTAAAAACAAGCATACAATCAGCAAATGCAAATTTACCTAAAAAGGAGTCTAAGAAAAATCAAATTTGGATGACAGATGACATCTTGAATAAAATAGCAGATAGAAAGAAAGCAAAAAACACTCCAGAATATAAAACAATAGACAATGACATACGTACTATGTGTAGACAAGCAAAAGAACGGTGGATAGAAACAAAATGCAAGGAAATAGAAGACTTGGAAGCAAAGCACATGACAAGAGATATGCATGAAGAAATAAAGAAATTATCAAATAGGTCGCGGTTTGCACAAGGAGGAAGCTGTATCAAGAACAAAAATGGTGTAATATTACTTGATGAGAAAGACATCAAACAGATGGGCAGAATACGTAAAAGAACTATTCGAGGACAACAGAGGTAAAAAAACCATCACCAGATTCTAATGAAGGCCCAAACATTCTCAGATAAGAAGTAGAGAATGCCATACATATGATACAAAAAGGAAAATCAGCAGGCATGGATAAAATACAAATTGAAATGACAGAAGCTCTGGAGAGCTTTGGTATAGATACAATCACAGATCTATGCAACGATATATACAATACAGGATATAAACCACACGTCATGAAGACATCAGTTTTTATAACATTGCCCACAAAACCAATGCAACAGAATGTTCAGACTTCAGAACAATCAGCCTGATGAGTCATGCAATTAAGATACTGCTCAAAATCATAAAGGAAAGAATAAAAAGTAAGGTAGCTAGCGAAATCCAAGAAAAACAGTTTGGTTTTAGACGGAACAGTGGAACAAGAGAGGCAATATTTTGCCTAAGAATATTAGCAGAAAAATATACAGAGGTCCAAAAAAGTATGTACATGTGCTTCATTGACTATAAGAAGGCTTTTGACAGAGTCCATCATGAGAAAATAATTGAATGCCTCGAAGACACAGGTATTGATGGAAAAGATATAAGAATACTCAGTAACCTTTATTGGGAGCAAACTGCCACAGTAAGATCTGGAAGGAATTATTCATCATACATAGACATAAAAAGAGGTGTCAGACAAGGTTGTGTGCTGTCCCCCTGCCTATTTAATTTATACACTGAAAAAATTTTCAAACAGATACATGAAATACCATGACTGAACATCAGTGGAAGGTCAATAAACAGCCTTAGATATGCAGATGATGCCGTCTTGTTAGCTGAAAGCGAACAGGAGTTACAAGAACTAGTGAAGCAAATGAACAGTATAAGTCATAAATATGGACTCGACATTAATATTGAGAAAACAGAAACTATGATAATTAGCAAGAAAACAAATAAGGAGTCCGGTGAGGGAGATCAAAGCTAGCTAAAGTACTTTGGCCACATAAAAATACATGTTCGAACTTAATTGTTAGTACATATCTATACCTTATGAGTTTCTTTACTTTTCTTACTGGGCCGGTTAGCTCAGTATCTTCGTCTTTTACGACTTTTTGTCGTACTTACTGCTTTTCTTTTAAACTTCGACGTAAGTCCAAGTTTACTGCTGTATGCTTTTGCATCTTTATTGTATGCTTCTTGTTTTTCTCTTTGCCCAGTACACAGGCTATGACGTCAGTTCAGCCTTTGGGATGTACGCATTTGTCTACTACATTTCTTTTGTCTTGCGCAAAATGTCAAAATGTCAGCCATTATGACACTCTTAGTCATCATTACCATCTTCTGCACTTGCCTTTTGACGTGGGTATCATATGTATATTCACGACATTTTCTATACATCTTTGCACACTGCTATATTTCTCGAACACTTTGATAACCCAGTTTAATTCGGGATTTTGCTTTAGTATGAGCTACTTTCTCTGTTACATTTTCTAGTGTAACGGAGGAAGGTTTGATTATCACCATACATGGGACGGAAGTTTACACAGCCACAGTTGATAGGTTTACTATAGAATTAGCTGTTTTATATCACAAAGTCTTACCTTTACCAAACAGAGTTTTCTATTTGTGTTTTTCCACAGCGTATGCTTTACCATGAGAGTCTCAGCTACTTTATTATATGTTTGAGATGTTTACCGTTGGAATTTTTGCAAGAATTGCCATTTCTGTGGAGCCATTTTGTCGCCTCTCTAGATGTTTTTGGGCTTCCGACTGACAGGATGCTCCTCGATCATTAGAATTTGTCATCTTATATATATGTAACTTGTTGGAGATAACTGATGATATTGTATATTAGTATAGTATAGCGTATTAGATAGTATTATATTAGGATATGATGTAACTTCTTTATGATAATATGTTGGTTCATCGTTATGCACCATTGCATTAATATATTGTTCGTATACTTCTGAGTTTTAGAAATGATGAACGTATTACTATGGTAATGATGATACTATTTTGACTTGATTAATCAATGCGATTTATGTCTATATTGTATTTTTTGAGAAATATGAAGATATGAGACAATGTATTTTTTCTGGCATTGTAATATTTTTTCTTTGCCCGGCGCGTGATTGTGCGCTAGGGGGGTAACTGTGTACGATATTGGTACTGTGAGAAGATATTGTCTTTCTGAGATTGTGGTGTATTTTTTCCGCACCAGACGCTTGATGCTGCGTCACCTATAGCTATGTATAACGGTGTTGATTTTTTTTATGTCCATTATGAGCCCATTATCTTTTACTCAATGAGCGTATTAACTTGGTTGACTTGCACAACAGGCTATTATTTTTTTTACATAATAGCGAATTACTTATTCTTTGAATTAGATTATCATTGTTTTTTGTAATGAATGTTATTGTACTATAATGGTGTTCATTTATCTTCTTCTTCTTCCATCCTTAGCCACCGACCGTCAGAGCAGTCAGTGGCCATTACGCCTAGTGGCGTCTTAGGGCAACAGCAGATAGGTTTTCTTTGCCATTGTTTCCCATCACGCCTAATGGCGTCTTCAGGGCAACGGCAAATCAATCCATTTGCTGTTGTTTCCGTAATCGAATTGACGTTCATTTATATAATGCACTAATTTATGTAATTATTTTTATTGATATACCATTGTTTTCTTTACACTGATTGCATGGCTTTCTTTTTTTATTGCTCATTCCTATTGTATTTCATCTGTTCTTTTCACGTTTTACTTTTGATGTCATGGCTAGTCTATACGTCATATACCGCATATTCCTTTGAAGTTGTTGTATTTCGTTTGTTTATCTCTTTACTTTTCTATACTTCACTTCGTTTGTACTTTACACGTACTTTTATCCTTCTTTGGTTCATGTTGTAAACATGACATTACATAGTGTGATTCTTATGTGTAGAGATTTTTTTCCCCCGAGGGGCGGTGTAGACTGTTAAGTCCTAATTCTAGTCAAGGGGAGTTTATCTGTAATATACTTGTAAGTACAGGCCGGATCTTTGTAAGTACCTACTCTGCGATATAGGCAGTTCCCTTTGCTGTAGGGATAATTTGGACCAGGAAACTTTATCATTATAAACTGCCGTACTTATGCAGCTGTTGTGCCTGGGATTTTTTATGCTATGCACTTAACTACCTATGGATTTTGGTGCTTATGAGATGTGTCTTATTTTACTGTGTACTGTACCTGTGACAATGTACTTAGTGATGTCCTCGTGACTGTGGAGTATTAAACAGTGTAGAACGATTAGGAGTTTTAACCTTTTCCTGACTCCTACATGTGCGTTGGTGTGTGTGTGTGACTATTGTTGACTTACGTTAGAACTACATGCATTTGCTTTCTCTGATGTCTGTACACCCACACACCTGGTCGGCCACCTAAAAGCCCGACGAATGCTGATGTGCCTTCATCAGCGCACCTATCATAACAGAACATTTACCATCCTTCCTGAACCACCATAGTTCTACTCCATTATTAGCTGTAAGTACCCGGCGTTACCCGGAGGTTTCTCACTATTCAACAAACCAAGATTCAACAGTCCATAGAGTTATCAACCATATAAGTATTTACTAATTTATAACTCGTAGCGGGTGGAAATATTTTTTTTTTTAAATATATTGATAAAATACAATAAAAAACATTCAAATGTTATAACATGTATATAATGTACATGATGAACTAAGATTATTTGTAAGTAAATAAATTTTGATTTATTTAGTCTTTGATTCATCGCTATGGGACGCCATTGAGACAATTTTTCATTGTGTGACCCATTCTTTCAGCGGAGAGTCTTATAGCAGCACTTTTTATTCCATTTTCTTCTTTTGATTTTCGTTGATTGTTGAATTTCTTGAATTTATTCATTCTTTTTGGTTTTGTAGTTTTTTTGCTTTATTATTGCTCTTCATCTGTGTTTATATATATTACGTATTTGTAGTCTATAATCTATATTTCTTGTCCTTGTTGCCTGTTTGTAACTGTGGCTGACGAAGGTTAAAACCCGAATCGTCCATTGTTTCCTGTGCACTGTTTATTTGTAAAACTGATTCAATACCGTTTTTTGTGTGTTTATATATCCTTTTTTTATTTGGTAGGTTGACAGGATCCACCATGCAAAGGCACAACAGGCCAATCACCTGTTTGCTTTAAATCACGATTACTAGCAACACAAGAGAGAAAACCGGACGGATTCTAAAGGCGACGAACTGGAACGGACTACAGACTACGACTTATGGAACTTGGAACACAAGAAGTATAAATGGGAAGGAAGAGGAGCTGGTGGAAGAGATGAGGAAAGCAAAACTAGAAATCCTGGCTATAACGGAAACAAAGAAAAAAGGACAAGGAGTTATGGATCTCGATGGCAACACGCTGCTCTACAGTGGTGTACCCACATCTGAAAGAGCTAAAGGGAGCGTGGGTTGCATTGTGGCCCAAAATCAAAAAGATAGTATCAAGGGATGGAGCTTTGTCTCGGAGCGCATTATGGTTGTTAAACTAAAAGAAGGAGAAACCATAGTCAACCTGGTCATAGTGTATGGGCCAAATGAGGAAAAGAGAGCAGAGGTCAAGGAGGAATTCTTCGAGCTGCTTCAAAGGACAGTGGATGACTGCCTAGATGAAGTTATCATGCTCGGAGATTTTAATGCCAGAGTTGGAAATGACCATGCTAGATGGGGTGGAGTTATCGGAAGATATGGAGAAGATACTCTCAATGACAATGGAAAGCGACTCCTTAGATTCTGCAGTGAGCAGAATCTGATCATTACAAACACAAAGTTCCCCCATAAGCGCATACATGGATACACTAGATGTGAACCAACAAAGAATGAGAAGTCAGTATCGACTATGCCATTGTTCGGAGAAGCTCATTCAAATATGTCCGGGATGCTAGAGTCTGGAGGGGGCCAGAGATTGGAAGTGATCACTACCTGCTAACAATCAAAAGAACAACTGAAAGAGTTGCTTAGCCTAGGAACTGCCCAACATCACGCAAGAAACCAAGTAAACGAGCAGGAGAAATGAGCATTAGGACCTACAAGCTGAGAGAGCCAGAAATTAAGACCAGATATCAGGGGCTTATTGCTGCAGCGGATAGCAACACAGAAGAACGACCTGATGACTTGGAAACCCTCTGGATTAAATTCAAGGATATCATAAAGACAGCTGCTGCAGAAGCATGCGGTGAAGTCCGACTTGGGAACAAGAGAAAGAGGACACCTTGGTGGACAGAGGAAGTCAAAGAGAAAATAAGAGAGAAGAAAATGGCATGGAAACAATACTTAGGAGCTAAAAACACAACAGGACAAATGGAAAAATATAGAGAATATGTGACACTCAGAACAGAAGCAAAGAATAAAGTGCTAGCAGCAAAACAGAAGTCATGGGAAGAATTTGGAGAAAAGCTAGAAAAAGATGCACAAGAAAACCAGAAATTGTTCTATAAGACCCTAAAGAACATGAGGAAGGAAAAACAATGCCCTCTCAAATTTATAAAGGACAAGCAAGGCAAATTGCTTACTGCCCCGAAGGAAGTAATGGGAAGATGGAAAGAATATGTCTCAGAACTCCTGGATGGTGAGCATGGTGAAGCATCAGAAATGATAAACACTAGCACAGAAGAGAAAACCAATGATGGTAAAGATGACATAAAGATGGAAGAACTGAAGGCAGCACTGGAGAAAATCAAGATGGGCAAAGCAGCAGGGCATGATGGTATAACACCAGAAATGGTTAAGTTCATGGGAGCATCAGGCGACCTATTACTCTTAAGGGTTTTACAGGCAGCGTGGTACAACAAGACAATACCAAAGGATTGGGAGATTGCCATCATAACACCAATTTTCAAAAAGGGTGACAATCGACAGTGTGGAAACCATAGAGGCATATCCCTTCTCAGTGTCCCTGGTAAAATCTACTCTAGAATCTTAGAGCAGAGACTCCGACGCCTAGCTGAGCCACAATTGGATGAGGTCCAGTGCGGATTCCGAGCAAACAGAAGTACTCAAGACCTAATCTTCACACTCAGACAGCTGAGTGAAAAGGCCCTTGAGTATAAGAGTGAGATGCATCTTTGTTTCATAGATCTGGAAAAGGCGTTTGACAGGGTCCCCTGGAGCAAACTTTGGGACTGTTTGGCAAGGAAGAATATTCCAGCACCTCTGATTAATGCTATACAGAGCTTCTACAAGTCTTGCAGAAATTATGTGAGGACAGCAAACCATAAATCGGAAGAGCTCAGGACCACCACTGGTGTAAGACAAGGTGATATCCTATCACCTTACCTCGTCATACTCCTTATGGACGATGTCATCAAGGCATGTAAGGAGAGAACAAGAAAGTATTCAGTGGGGTACTGGAAGATGAGACAGGTCTATATTTCGGAGCTGGCATTTGCTGATGATGTTGCCCTGATTGCTAAATCAGAGGCACATCTCCAATCCAACCTGCAAGTCTGGAAGGGGGAGCTGGAGAGGAGAGGGATGGTCATAAGCAGCTCTAAAACAAAATCCATGGTGATATCACGAGAAGAAAGATAACATCAGATTAAGCTGGGAGAACAGGTCCTGGAGCGGGTCGACCGCTTTAAATACCTCGGAGCTATTATGGACCGAAGAGGAGGCATCGGGGATAGTTGGCCACTCGGGGGGCAGCAGCTGGGAGACTTTTTCAGGCCATAGGTCGAGGGTTCCTCAGCGGGAGAGAGGTTGGTGGGAAGGCGAAGATGGCTGTATACCGCTCCACCTATGTCCCAGTCTTGACATACGGATGCGTGTCATGGGCAATGACTACAACCCATAAAAGCCAGATCCAAACCTCAGAAATGAGGTATCTGAGGAAGGTGGTTGAAGTAACAAGAAGAGACATGGTACGCAACCAGACGATACGTCAAGGCCTTAAATCCTACCCCCTGCAGACCCAGGTAGAACAGTCCCAATTAAGATGGTTTGGCCATGTCTGCAGAATGGGATAAGATCGGATACCACGACAAGCATGGGAAACAAAGAGCCAAGGATCCAGACCCCGAGGACGACCCAGAGTCCGCTGGGAGGACAACATTAGACAATCTTTGAAGGATCGAGGACTAGAATGGAACCAGTCCAGGAGGAAGACAGCCGATAGGATTGTCTGGCGCTCTCTCTTCCAGACCTCTACACCTCACGGTAGAAGGGGAACGACTAAGTAAGTAAGTAAGTAAGTAAGGTTGACAGGAAATAATTAATGCATACAATTAAAAGCTTTCATTTAATTTAATATTCGTTTTCACAATTATGTTGTTGTCCTTCCAACAACAACAACAAATGCTACCTCCCGAACCCCTTTTACAAAACTGTGACAAGGCATAAAGAAATCAGATTTCGCACGTGACCAGTGTTTGTGATTGTCTTCGGTTGTTTCTTCTCTCTCTGTTGCGTAGTGAATCATCAAGCTTTTGTAGTTCTTCAGTTCAACACGGTTTGTAATTCTGTCTTGCTTCTCTGATAATAGACTCGGTGGCTGCTAACTGGGAATGATTTGTAATGTGTAATTTTACAGACCTACAAACGTGCCAACTGGGACATATTTGTAACGTTCAAAGACCTACAAATAAACGGACTGGGATATATTTGTAATGCTGACAGAGCTATAGACTATAAACTGGGATAGATTAGTAATACTGATAGACATGGACTGACTGGAGCAGAATTACAACGCTGTCACATAGGTTTTTTTGAGATTATTAATATATGTCGTAGTGGTATGAGAAGGATTGTTGAAACCATTACCTAAGACAATAAATAGTTTGACAACAAATACGATTTCAAGTAAGCAGAAACCACACATCAAACCCCAACTCCAACCACTGACTACAGAGATTCCTCATCATCTCAACCCGTAACCCGTCATGGGTCGTAGGGGTGCCATGGTGGAAGCATCAGCAGACAGGGTCCTCCACTGCTCTCCATCCTCAGCAATGCGTACAAGTGTGGAAAAACCGTGCCCTGCCCATTCTTTGATGTTATCAGCCCAAGATTTTCTTTGCCTTCCTCTTCTCCGTTTACCTTCGACTGTTCCCTGGAGGATCATTTTCGAAAGGGAGTCATGACGAGTTACATGCCCAAACCAGGCAAGCTTTCGACTACTGACAAAAGTGGTTCTTGGTGGCCTGCATAGGTGTTTATCTTCTCTCTAACATAGACATTTGTTTTGTGCTTTTTTATAGCAATGCGCAAA
>JAMPIV010000501.1:0-32500 GCA_024509875.1 Oreohelix idahoensis
GGAATTTAATTGTTTTAATACCATGAACTGAGAAACATCTCCAATACTAGTTTTTCCAATAGAAAACAAACTATTGAAGTCATGATGACAAATACCAACAGAGCTTGAACAAAACAAAACCAGTATTACCTCATATTACTACTACACAACTGACACACATAGGATACTTTTAATAATATATGTCACTACAATATTCATATTAATAAATTCTGTACATATAACTTGTAATTAAAATTGATTGTGATTCCTGGTTCCTTTGTATTTGAATCAGGACACATATACATTCATGACAGTAATGAATACATATTGTTATTTGAAAAGTTATCAGTGACTCCTTTAAGATATCCTTGTAGAGTGTTTTATGTATGTGAGTGTCACAGTGTTGTCAAGTGTAGTGGAATAAATTAAATTGTTTATCTGTCTGTTGTTGTTATGACTTACACTTCATCATACACATACCCTAGACACATAACGTAGTCATCACACTATTCCAGAATAATTCTGACTGAGATATATAGATATGTGGCAGCAAGTAAGGTTATCTATAATACACTACTCTTATTAGATATAGATACCTTCACAGCTGATCTCAGTCAGTACACTAAGTCCCCTATAAATATTTATAACCTCCCACTTCACCACATATATTTGGTGGTCTCGCTCTTGGGATTTTGAATCTTTCCCTATTACAAATATTGGGGGTAATTCACTTCAGGGAATATAAGAATTAAAAGGTATCCTTGGGTGGAATTAAATAAGGTTGAGCTCACGGTGCCTGTGTTGTCATTGAGTTAATTAGTCATAGATAAAATTTGTTGGGTAGTTAAACATATTTTAAACATTTATCTGTTTTAGACAATGGCGGACCTGGCAAAATTTCGATCTGCTGCTGTATCAGACTGCGAAAGAGTTTTAGGGAATGGACGGGCAAATTATGGATTTCTCTATGTCACTGCTGAATGTGAACAAATATATTGGAACGGGAAGAAAGAAGATTAGAAAAAGAGGCCGAAAGAAAAATTAGAATCTGAAAGATTGGCTCGAAAGATAAGAGATTTAGATTCTGAAAAAGGAGAGGGGCAAGAGGTTGCAGATTGAGGCTGAGGCTAAGAGGTTGCAGATTTGAGGCTAAGAGGTTATGTTGAGCAGATATAGAGAGGCTGAGGCTAAGAGGTTTGCAGATTGGAGGCTGAGGCTAAGAAATTGGAGGCAAGAAAGAGAAGACAAAAGATTAGCTGCACGAAAGGGAAGCCGAAGAAAGAAAGATTGACTGCAGAGAGGCGATGCAGAAAAGGAAGAGAAGAGATTGACAAAAGGGACCTTGAGTTACGACTAAGGGAGTTTGAGTTTCAAAGGCCCAATGCTCCTGAAAATGGTTGCCAAGTCCCTTTTATCTCTGATGCTACTCAGTCTAGCCTTGGAGCCTCTACCTCAGCTATGAATTTTTCAATTAGATCATTTTGGTTGAGGAAAGACGATGATATAAGAGAGTCTATCTAAATAGGTATGAAACTATTTGCTACCACAAAAGGGTTTTGGAAGAGAGAAAGGTGGAGCTTAAAGTTTATCTCAGGGACTTCAGTTGGGGCAGCTATGAAGTTTTTTGCAAAAATGAGCCAGAAGTGATCAGCGAATATTATGACAAATGCTAAAGCTGGCTCTTTTTGTTAAGATATGAAAAGAGAATGCAGAAATTTTATAGGAAAAAATTTAGGAATGCTAAACTACTGTCAGGTGAAACCTATCACCAGTTCTCTGCACGAATCGAGACATACTTGGAGAAATGGACTTCTCTGGGGAAAACCCAAGATCTTAAGGAAATGGTCCTTATAGAGCAACTAAGAGAGTCCATGGATCCAGACCTGAGAAAGTTTCTCATGGAACAAGGTGCAGAGAGGCTGGGTGAGTTGCTAAATGTTGCTGAAAGGTATCAAGCAGCTCAAGCAGAGGTAACAGGTAATAAAAAGTAACAGGTGGATAACTTTAGGGCACCACAGAACTTTAATAAATTTGATCCTAGGGATCAAAATAAAGGTAAGCACCAATTTGATAGGCCACGGTATGACAATAAAAATAAATAAACCCCACAATTCCGATTATGGGGAAAGGGAAAAAAAAAATAATGAAATGAATGAAAATAGTATACAACCAAGGAAAAAGGTGGGTCTGTAAGAATTGTAAGATGAAACAATCATGTACACTGACCGTTTGCAGAGGAAACCTGTGTAATAATGGCCACTCCATCAAGGTCAGGTCGCATGCCCTTTAACGACAGGGAGGAGGAATATTATGTTGAAATACCCACTCCAGAAGAGATGAGGAAGGCACAGGCTGGGGATAAAACACTCAAGCCTTGTTTCAGAAAATTGTCAACTTGTCATACAACTCCAGGCAAGGGAGATTTTTACATGAAAAACAAGTTGATGTATAGGTAAGAAAGATGTAGCTAGATCCAAGGGTCATAGGATCAGCTGGTTCTTTCCAAAGAGATTAAAGGGCAGACTTTAATAAGGAGCCTACATGTGAAACCAGATGGGGACCATGAGAAGGATGAGGGTACCAATCATTCAAAAAGGTGCGCCTCACGCATTATTACTTGGCCCTCACAAGACAAGACTGGGACATTAAGAATTTTGTCAGAAAGGTGTAGTGTAGCATAGCACATGGATGGGAACCACACAAGTGGGAACATTGATCAGGGACCCTGGGACACGCCAAGGGGCAAAACATTAGGCATGGTTCTGACCATTAAAAAGAAATATAAATTTTGATAAAGTGGACCAATATGAAAAGGGAAGTCCCCTTTCCACGGACAAGGCATCACTTAACAATGTTATTACTATGGCCACTATGCGGAGAAGTGCAAAAAGGATGTCTTCAAACCCCAGGATAAGCCTGAAAATCCCTCAATCGGACATTAAACCAAACTGAGGAAGAGGTATGTAGAGAGGAAAGCTTCTCATCAAGAATTTTAATTCTTGGGAGATAAGCCCCAGGAAAAGAATTGGGTAGCGTTTCGATTTGTGAATGGCGTACATTCAGGGAAGGAAAAAAAAATCATCACTTATAGCGCTTCGTGCGAGTGGAACGTAGACCATACCGAGTGCGATGGACACAATAGGTCCACACTATTAACAGGTTCAATATGTAGGCTTTGGGTTTAAGAACGTGGACTGATGAAAAGGCAGAGGAAAACATTACATCTTCATACCAATATGTGAATGAGCTGACCACTCGTTTATAAACTGGCTGGAAACTTGCCAATGAAAATTTGAAACAAGCCAGGAAGAAACATGCTGCCTATTATAACAGGAAGGCGAAAGACAGAAATTTGGCTATGAGGGGATGAGAAGGGTACTGCTTCTTCTACCGGGGTGATTCAGAATAAGTTACAGTATTGGATGGGCAAGGTCCTTATACAGTTTTTAGGAGAATTGTGGCTAGCATCAAAATGTAATAAGATAGATAAGAAGGGGAAAGAAAATATCTATCCATGTTGAAATATCCTGAAGAAATATTTTGGAAAGAGAACAAAATCAGGAAGAGTCACACTTGTTTTGAACCCCCTTGTCCATCGCCATGGATATTGAAAAAGGGAAACCACTTTCATCATTTGAATATTCCATTACAACCTGTGGTGAGACAGCAGCACATGGTGAAAAATCAGTACACATTTAACAAAAAACTCAGAAAGAGAGAAGTGCAACAGTTCTAAATAATCCATGCAGAGATGTTAACCAGAACCGACCAGGGCCAATACAAACATATTGGGAATATGATAGTGAAACTTATGAAAATGATAGACCCCACACTCTGTCCTGTATGAAAACCATATTCGATTTCCGTTTGCTTAAGGAGGAAAAGCTTTGAAGGAAGAAGATAGACACTATCTCGTTGAAAGAAAGGAATTATTTCACACCGGGAATTCCTCATATAGTTCCGGTGTTGTACTCTTAAGGAAGCCCTCTGGAGAACATAGACTCTGTATAGATTACTGGAGACTGAATGCTATTACAGAAGGACAGGTGGATCCATTGCCGGATACAAATCAGCTGTTTGCCAGACTAAATAAAGCTAAATATTTCTCAAAAGTGGGGATCTGAGGTAAAAAGGATACTATCAGAATTCCAGTAAATCCTGAGGGGTAGACCCATAACCCTAGCTTATTAGTACATCAAGAAGGACACTATGAGTTTTATTGATTGCCATTTGGATTGGTAAGAATGGCGCCTAGTGTCGTCTTCTCTAGAATGATGAGAAAATTTATTGGACCGTCAGAATAATCCCTGTATAACAAATTTAATGGATGATATCCTTATAGCAACAGAAACATTTGAGGAACACATTGACTCTCTGAACATGCTGTTTGATCGACTTAGGGAGGCAAATTTAACAGCCCGACCAACCAAATGTTGCGTTGGATGTAAAGAATTGGAATTTTTGGGACACACAGGTTATCAGGGAAACATGACCCCTGACCCAAAGAATTTAGAGAAACTACAGAAAGCCCCGAGACCACAAACCAAGAAGGACGTGAGATCCTTTGTCTCATTATGTGGTTTCTACCAGAAGTATATCAAGAACTTTAATTCCATATGTGCACCGTTAACTGATTTGACACGTAAAGGACATCCAGATCGCATTACATGGACACCACAATGTGAAATGGCTTACCAAGAATTGAAGGAAAAGCTCACAAGTAAACCCATTTTGAAATTACCTGACTTAAGTCAAGAATTCATAGTAAGGACGGATGCAAGTAATATTGGGTAAGGTGCAACTCTACTACAGAAATCAGATGCATTGGATGGGGAATTAAGCCCAGTGGCATATGCTAGCAGAAAGTTGAATAAAGCTGAAATCAACTACTCAACTAGCGAAAAAGAATGTCTTGCAGTAATATGGGCAATAAAGAAATTCAATATTTATCTGTATGGGAAGGCATTTAAGTTGCAAACGGATCACAAACCTTTATCGTTTCTAGCCCAGGCTAGGCATGAGAACTCTAGGTTACTCCGATGGTCCTTGCTTTTGGCTCCCTATAATTTTAGCATTGAGTATATATCTGGAAAAACAAATTTGGGAGCGGATTTTTTAAGCCGCCATCCGTGTGATGAGAATCACCGTAAACCCCAGAAATAATAATAAATTTCTCTATGTGTATATAGAATAAACGACTGACATATAATGTCTGTTTTAAGAGGGGAGATGTCGTGAATTATTCTAATCCCCATATATAAATTAAACGTAAATGCAAAGCCTAACAAATAAATTTAATAAAAGGAAAGAAGAATGGTAAAGAACAGTGCTGTCACAATGACTGTACTCGAAATCCCCCTTGTTTTCTACTTCGTCGGCAAAATTGTAACGCTTTCACGTTGATAGTAAAAGCCTACTGTGTCGCTGCTCGCTTTCTTCAATGAAACGTGTACTGTATTTCTTGGAAAAACCTTGAGATACGCAAGCTGATCAATGACCTAAATTTAATATTTCATTCATTCCATTTTATACACGGCGTGACTAAAGGACAGATGGACTAAAGGATAGAGAGAAGGGAGAGGCAGAAAGCAGGGACACCTGCAACACTAAACACGCGTCGCGCGATACACAATTGCTGCCATCACGCGTGTAAGGCCACATGCACTAACTTTATTTCAATTCGACAGTGATAAAATTCACTACCCATACCAGAGTTAGGTTTTAAAATCCTGAAAAACGCTTATTGGGAATTATGACATTATACCGGTTTACGTTGAAAACATGTACCCAGAATCCAGACTGAGAAAGGTAGTAACCAGCCCCGACTATCTAGAAGAAAATGCATATTGGCTCCAATAAATTCGTATATTTGGGTTCCTTAGGGTTTGCTGACAAAGAATATGTAAAACGTTACGCAAATAGTCTAGGAATTACCAAATTATGGCCAAAATAAAATAGTGGGGGTGCCTGACAGCATGAAATCATTTCTGCTCATAAAATTTTTTTTATAACGTGTTTGAAAAAACATTACGTTACGGAAATAGCCTACCATGTTAACTCCTATTTGATTGGAGCGCAACAAATAGAAGACTAAACACGATTGGTCGGACTATAAATACTATCTTGTGTTGTCAGGGGAAACGTGAGAAATGGGGTACTTTTTTGAAAAGATGTGTAGACATGGTTTGATTGGTGTGGGTGGGATTGGGTAGAGCTGCGAATATACTCAATTCCGAGCCTCTGTTCATTGCCACATCTTGTAATAAACCTACTAAGAAGCAGTGCGTTGAGCACCAGTGTATATTTTTTATAAGATAAAGCCTGGGACATCGGCAGATCGGAGTTGTGCTATATTCATTGCCAGTCAACGAAACTGTTTATTATTATTTCCATGAATTGTGGTAAGCTTGAAATATTCAATATCTTTTAATGAAAATTGAATGTAAATTGATAATTTATGTCTGTATATATGTGTGGTTCAGTAGCGAACATGATGTAAAGCCTTTAGTGTTCCAGCCTGAACAGAAGGTGTCGGAGGAAAGTAAAACTGCATGGAATGGCCAAACAGTACACTGACACCTAGATTATTAACTAGAAAGAAATAATGCTGGAATTGCAGAGGCGTAGTAACCATTAGGGAGGGAAATACTGGTATAAAGTATTTCAGATGAAGCTGACAGTTGGCCTAACGCTCTGAACTCAATGTTTGTGATGTATTGTGCTCAGTGTAGAAATGGAGTATAAATTAGTTCTGACGTAGAAGGTACAACCTTCTTGTTTCAGGGACCGTGGTCTTAAAGTTATTGAGCAGCACCTGGTCAGAGCTTTGCTGAAGCCAGAGGTGGACAGCATACTCCTTGGTCCATATAGCAACCAGTGGGGTGGCTCCAGAACTCATTAGAGTAATCGAGCAGAGGAGTCTTTTACTGCAGTCATCACGAAAGATAAGAGAGTGTGGCCATGGAGCTCAACATTATGTACCCCCATCTTAAAATGACATTCTAAACTAAAATTAAGAGGGGAATTTAATTGTTTTAAATACCAGGAACTGAGAAACATCTCCAATACTAGTTCCAATAGAAACAAAACTATTGAAGTCATGATGACAAATACCAACAGAGCTTGAACAAAACAAAACCAGTATTACCTCATATTACCACTAACACAACTGACACACATAGGATACCATTAATAATATTTGTCACTACAAGAATCATATTAATAAATTCTGTACATATAACTTGTAATTAAAATTGATTGTGATTCCTGGTTCCCTTTGTATTTGAATCAGGACACATATACATTCATGACAGCACTGAATACATATTGTTATTTGAAAAGTTATCAGTGACTCCTTTAAGATATCCTCTTAGAGTGTTTTATGTATGTGAGTGTCACAGTGTTGTCAAGTGTGGTGGAATAAATTAAATTGTTTATCTGTCTGTTGTTGTTATGACTTACACTTCATCATACACATACCCTAGACATATAACGTAGTCATCACACTATTCCAGAATAATTCTGACTGAGGTATACATATGTGGCAGTAAGTAAGGTTATCTATAATACACTACTCTTATTAGATATAGATACCTTCACAGCTGATCTCAGTCCAGCCAATACACCTAAGCCCCAAGTAAATATTATAGACATTCCAACTTTACCACATGATTGCCTAAATAAGAGGGCACATCTTCAATCCGACCCTGCTATGCCTGGAACGGAAGATCGAGAGCATAGAGAAGTGAGGGTAGGTCCATCGCTCAGCTCCAAATAAAAATCACGGTGATATCAAATAAGGGAAAAAGACATCATATTATGGTGGGGGGGAAACAGATCCTGGAAGCCAGGTCAACCACTTTAAAATACATCGAAGATGTTATAAGACTGGAAGGGAGTAAAGATTAAAGAAGAGTTGGCTCGCAAGTCACCAAAAAGCATCAGTTTGGACGTAATGACTTTTTCAGGCCATAAATCGAAGATTCCTCAGCAAAAGAGAGATTGGCAAGAAGACGAAGATTGCTGTATACCGCTCCACCTATGTCCCTTTATTGACATATGGATGCGAGTCATGGGCAATGACTACAACCCACAAAATTCCAGCTCCAAACCTCAGAAATAAGGCATCTGAGGAAGGTGGTTGAAGTAACAAGAAGAGAAATGGTCCGTAACCAGACGATACGGCAAGGCTTCAAAACCCAGCAACAAGTGGGACAGTCCCAACTACAATGGTTGTGCCATGTCTGCAGAATGGAAGAAAAGTCTATATGTTGCGTGATAAATTCTCGCAACATCATTTTATTACAATATCTATTTTATAACGCAAGGGCAACAACTGCTTGAAATTTATAGTTACTTTTCTCGGTAAGCATTTGTCTTCTCGCGTTGGTATTGAATGCAGTTGAGTTTTTGAGCTGTGGTCATTTTTCGCGCCGGACTGCGCATGACTGGTCTTGCTTTTTGGTCGATCGGTTTCCGCCCACCACTAGTGGAGTGAGCGATTTGAATGGCGAAAGAGATGCCTCGTTGAAGAGGGGATCTCCGCTATTTTTTTGTTCTGTCAGGGATGTGTAGTCCTCTTAATGGATATTTCGTTTATTCGAGATAATACCTCTAGTGTATTTGCACATGCCGGGAGGCGTGATATTTCTGTGTATTTCATGAAAGCAAGGTAAATTGACTTTTTCATTAACTCTATCGATTTTTGGTCGTGAACGATTTCTGGTTCATAGCCTGTCTTCGAAAGTCGTCGTCACGAGATGTTTTTTCCCAGCTCACATGTCGCTGTATTTTGCTGCATCGGTTGATGCAGGTCCCAAGGACTATTACTTGCTACTTGGTTACCTGAACTAGGTTTGAAAAACCTTTGTTATCTAGAGGATATTTTTGAGGACATTATTTATACTTCGGCAGACGTGTCTGTCTTGCTGAAGTCAGACTAAGGAGAGTGAACTGATCTCATACATCTGGTTATCTCCTGGCTGTTATAGAAAAGGATGGAGTTTTTCACCTGACTACATTTACAGCACTATGAAATATAACATGCATCTGACTCATCATTGTAATGCTGTCTACCGTCTATTGCTGTATTGAATGTTGCTGTGATAATGACTGTTTGATGTGTCTACATATTCGCGTAACCATTTTGTCACTGTGGCGTCCACAATAAATAATGAAGAAAAACGTCAACGGCTGTTTCAAGAATCATTGACTTTATACGTCGTGAGTTTACTGACGTCCTATGTGGATTGCCCTGTTATTTTTGTATGAACATTGTTTGACTGAACACATCTGCACACTACACAAAACCAGACATGCGGATACCATCCATCATCATATGGCATCACGCATCACTATACAACGACAAATATGGGAAACCAAGAGCCAAGGATCCAGACCTCCAGGACGACCCAGAGTCCGCTGGGAGGACAACATTAGACATTCCTTGAAGGACCGAGGATTAGACTGGACCCAGGCCAGGAGGAAGACAGCTGATACAATAAGTATGGCGCTCTCTCTGGCAAATATCTACATCCCAGGGTAGAAGATGAACGACTAAGTAAGTAAGTAACTCAAAAGACACACAACAATACGTACCTATAGACAAGAGTTTTATTGGGATATCTTAGGACTCAGAAACAAGAAGCAAATTGACAGTCACAATATCCAACAAATACTAAACACCCCAACATCTTGAAGATGTAGCAAATACAGAAGACAACTGGCAGCAGGTTTAAAAAATATACATATATGGAAAGAAATATGTGGAAAAGTACTGGAAAAAAATAACGCCAGCACAAAGCTTGAATAATAACAGAAATCATCAACAAGATACGAATAAAAGAAAGCAGATTAAAACAGAAGCAAAACCAGAAGTTGCAACGCCAAGGGTCATGAAGTGTACATAGAAGCAGACAAAGAAGTAACAAGAAACATCAACAGACACAAGAGGAAATGTATCTTATCGAGTAGCAGAGGAAGCTGCAACAAAAGGAAATATGTGGGACGTGTACAGCAGCATAAAACCACAAGCAGGAAAATACAAGCAAATAGTCTCTTCCAGACAAGAATGGAAAGTTGCCTACCAAAAAGAAAAGAACAAATGAAGAGATGGGCAGAACATTTTGAGGAGACCATCTCCACAAAATCACACAGACATGCAGCCAGCATAAAAGAAGCTACAATTTAATTACCAAAAACCAAATAAGAAAGACATTATTAAAAGTCACAAAGCTTCTAAAAGATGGAAAAGCTGCTGGCCTAGATATCATTCCAGCGCAGACCATGAAAGCAGATTCTGACATTGCTACAGAGATGTTATATAAATTACTTGGTAAAGTCTGGGAAATGGAAGAAATATCAGCAGAATATAACGAAAGTTATCTTGTTAAGTTACGCAAGAAGGGAGATTTACAAGAGTGCACACATTAAGGAGGAATAATGTTACTATCTTCCTCCTTAATGTGTGCACTCTTGTAAATCTCCCTTCTTGCGTAACTTAACAAGATAACTTTCGTTATATTCTGCTGATATTTCTTCCATTTCCCAGACTTTACCAAGTAATTTATATAACATAAGGAGGAATAATGTTACTATCAAAAGGACTTGATCAATTACTTCTGTCCACCAAAAAACACAGCGAGGCCCAGAATCTATACCTAAACACCAAGAAGACCAAAGTATTGACAACAGACAAAGTAAAGACCAAACCAGAAATTGAAATTGATAACGAAGAACTGGAAAGTGTCAATGAATTCGAATACTTAGGATCAATCATCAACAGCTCTGACGACTGTGCAGTAGAAATTAAAAGAAGACTTGCAATTGCTTCACATAAACTAATACAGATGAAAAACCTATGGCAAGGCACAAGCAAAGAAACAAAGTTACAACTGATCAGAGCATGTATATTCCCAGTAGCAACATACGGCTGCGAGACTTGGACACTCAATAAAACAGTTGCAAAAAGATTACATCATTCGAAATGAAATGCTACAGAAGGATGTTGAGAATACCCTGGACAGAAAAAAAGACCAACAGAGAAGTACTGCACTCACTAAACGTACAGGAACATTGGCTCCTAAATACCATCGCAATAAGGAAGCTGAAATTTTTCGGTCATATAAAAAGACATAATAGTCTGGAAAAAAATAGTGATGGAAGGCATGGTCCCTGGAAAAAGGGGAAGGGGTCGACCTAGACGACGGTGGACCCAGGACATCACAGAGAGTCTGAACTTGTCTTTGGCTGATGCAGGTCGACTTGCCCAGAATCGTGATGCGTTCAGAGCAGCTGTAATGGAGACAACGTTCTGGAAAGAATATGTCACATGATGATGAATGTTACTATCAGTGCAAGGAAAAAATATTAAACAAGATCATCCTGGAGGGATTGAAAGAGAATAGTTAGACAACTGAGAGACGAACAAGCAGGTTTTCGATAGATTAGATCCTGTACAGACCAGACAGCCAGAATAATGGCTGATCAAAGTTTAGAATTTAAAGTCACCTCCTTTACTTTGGACTATGAAAAGGCATTTGACAGTTTTGACAGAGGGCCCTTTTGAAACTAAGGAAGCATTATGGAGCAATCTTTAATTTCATTAACTATTAAAGAAACCGTATGGAGGTATGAAAGTTAGAATTCACCACAACTTATGGAGCCTTTTGAAATAATAACTGAAGTGCGACAGGGATGCCTCTTGTGTCTATTTCACTTCTTACTGCCTATTGATCGAGTTATAAAAACATCGACATCAGCTAACTAAAACTGCGATGCATTGGCCTTAGATAAAACAGCTTGACGGTCTATTTTTTGCTCATGAGATCAGATCATCAACCATTGCCATTCTGTGGTTACCCTCCCATTGTGGAATCACTGGGAATGAGAGAGCTGATGCTTTATCTAGAAGTGGCAGTAAAATTGAGCTATAAGCCACCCTTTGCCCCAACGAGAAGCTAAAACATCATCCACAACCAGTAGATCTACCTCTGGAAGAAGGAAAGAGACACTTATCACTGATCTGACCCAATCCACCAACTTTAACCTGAGAACTGACCACTACAGATTACTAGGCCACCTCTATCACCTCAGGATATCTCATACAAATGAATGTCCATGTAGAACTGGAATCCAGACCCCTGAACACATTCTCCAAAACTGCCTAGCCCACGATGACCCACGATGCCTGACCCAGTCAAAGAGTGCCGAGGTCAAGCAGAAGCTATGGGGCTGCCGTGCTGACTCTGGAAAAGCCTGTGGACTTGGTTCTGGCGACAGATCTGCAGATTTAGCATGACTACATCCTGAACGTTAAAGAGGGAGAACAGTATACTTTGCTGACAGACTGGATCTTCTGTCCCACCACCGTCATAAAACGTCCCACCACCGTCATAAAACGTCCCACCACCGTCATAAAACGTTCCACCACCGTCATAAAACGTCCCACCGCCGTCATAAAACGTCCCACCACCGTCATAAAACGTCCCACAACCGTCATAAAACGTACCATCACCGTCATAAAACGTCCCATCACCGTCATAAAACGTCCCACCACCGTCATAAAACGTCCCACAACCGTCATAAAACGTACCATCACCGTCATAAAACGTCCCACCACCGTCATAAAACGTCCCACCACCGTCATAAAGCGTTCCACCACCGTCATAAAACGTCCCACCACCGTCATAAAACGTACCATCACCGTCATAAAACGTCCCACCACCGTCATAAAACGTCCCACCACCGTCATAAAACGTCCCACCACCGTCATAAAACGTCCCACCACCGTCATAAAACGTCCCACCACCGTCATAAAACGTCCCACCACCGTCATAAAACGTCCCACCACCGTCATAAAACGTCCCACCACCGTCATAAAACGTCCCACCACCGTCATAAAACGTCTCACCACCGTCATAAAACGCAAGAGAAAATAAGAATTATTTATGAGAGGACACATGAAATATACAGGGAAAATACAAGATTATGATAACTGACTGTAGCAAGATGGGTGTTGGATAGAAAATTAGAAAGTAGTTCCCAGAAATGGAGCTGGTGAACCAGAGGTAGGGAGGGTACAAGACAAGACAGGTAGTTAACTGCACAGTTCTCGATGATGGCGGTAGAAGAGAATGTGATGTTGCGAAAACAGGTCGAATGAAATGTTCTACTAGTGCAAGATAGCTCGCTTTACGATCACGCATTCTTTGTCAGGGGCAAGAAGCACGAAAAATATTAGACCCCCCCCCCCCCCCCCCTTTCCGGGTCATTTTTTAGAAGGAGCATCCTGAGATTGGACAAATGAGAAATTTTCCACACCGGACAGGACAGAAATCTCTGCGTGTTTGTGGGTAATGTTGCCTTGAAGTTATCTGGAATTCGGAACGCCCCTGAATGTCATCATAAATCACCGTGTTTGTGTCTATTCGCATTCACGTCTGCCTTTCTCATTCTGCTCTCGGTTGTAAATTACCTCCAGCTATTTCTGCCTTTATCTTATGCAATCTGCAAACAGCCAATAGGTTTGCTTTGGTCTAATTTGTGCTGAGTGAGTGATCGTTAGCATGGGGATGTTCTCATTTCAGATATCGGCTGTGAAATTATCTGTCTGTCTGTCTGGCAGATAGATAGATAGATAGATAGATAGATAGATAGATAGATAGATAGATAGATAGATAGATAGATAGATAGATAGATAGATAGATAGATAGATAGATAGATAGATAGATAGATAGATAGATAGACAGACATACAGGCAGATAGATAGATAGATAGATAGATAGATAGATAGATAGATAGATAGATAGATAGATAGATAGATAGATAGATAGATAGATAGATAGATAGATAGATAGATAGATAGATAGATAGATAGATAGATAGATAGATAGATAGATAGATAGATATAGCATGTCGTACAGGAACCGAGGGGCCAAATGAAAAGACGCTTAAAATGACAACACGCAACTGTTAAAAATAAACAAACAAAAAATTGCACCAATCTACCGTAGTTAAAACAAGAAGCAAAAATTGCACCAATCTAGTTAAAACAAGAAGCAGAAACAGATCAAAGCTGTGCAGACATGCAAACCATAAAATAATGAGAATGCAAGAATTTTCCCAGGTCACGCCACAAGAAAATGGAGACATCTTGACAAAAAAAAAACTTTGTCGTAGAAAAAAATATGAAGCAATTTTCCAAGCAAAGAATATTGTGAGGAAAGAAGAAAAGTGTGAAAGAAATTAAATAGTAATAAAAAATACAAACGTGAAGTGGAAAAAACCCACAAGAACAAGTAAAAACATCAATTTTCGTAAACTAGAATGAGTTATAAAGACAGAGTGAAGAGAGAGAGAGAGAGAGAGAGAGAGAGAGAGAGAGAGAGAGAGAGAGAGAGAGAGAGAGAGAGAGAGACTTCATCATATGAGTGACGTCACAGACGAACGATCAATTACAATGGTTAGTCATTAAATAATCATAATTATAAAAACAAAAACAAAAAAACCTAGATTTATTTCAATCATCTGTTGCTCCCTAGCCCTTATCTATAAATAAGGCGTCTCCGCGCCTTTCTAGCCGTGGTATTTTCTTGAACAATTTGTTTTTTACATGGTGAGTTTGCTAGCTCTAGGCACAGCCTTCCTTAGTGGCATTTCATGAAAACATTTGAAGGGGTCCTATCATTGTGTCCCCCAGTATCAGGCCGAACTCACAGCCGTAGAAAAGCACAACTTGAATGTCTTTCTGATGTAAGTAACTGTTTGTCTTGTTTTCTTGAGGAACAAGATGGTTAAGTGGCACTTTGGCTAAGATCAAAGCGAAGATATTTCAGACCACATGGCCTTTTATATTTGATCATGCGCCCTACTATAACCGATAGACGGTTGTGTGTAAGTTCAACGGGACATGCCTCGCCGAAACGAGACCAAATTAAAACAAAAAATAAATAAACCACAGGGACCCAAAGACGCAGCAATAGAGAATGCAGTCAGCAACCCATAGCTTGACTGCTTGCGTCAGGGTCAGCGAACCAGAGCTGACCAAGATCCTACTCCACCTCCACGTGGTGGTCCTGGAAACAGGCTGTATCACTGCAGTCTGGCTGAGAGAGTAGGGATCGAAGAGGGAAGGCAAACCCGGTCCCCAAAAATGCTGTGCTGAAGTCGGATGTGCCGGCCGAAAGGCGCAGATATCACAGCTCCGGCGTAAACAGACACAACGCAACCAACGTCCTTTTCAGGACGAACGAGGAAGAAGAAGAAGAAATAAAGCACTGTAGTGGATTTGATGGTACTGTATGGTTGTGATGTTACCTAGTGTGATGCATGAGGTCAGCTGTGAAGGCTCCTGAGGTAAATGTAGCTGTGAATTTACAGAAGGCCCTTCTTGCTACCACTTACGACCTCACACATATCTTTTTTTACTAATGAATGTGGCTACGTTAAAAATCTAGGGTACTGAAATGTAAGGTGTTGTATTAGTAAATACAAACTGTGGTAAAGTGGGATATATAAATATTTATAGGGGACTTAGTGTACTGACTGAGATCAGCTGTGAAGGTATCTATATCTAATAAGGGTAGTGTATTATAGATGACCTTACTTGCTACCACATATTTATACCTCAGTCAGAATTATTCTTGAATATAGTGATGACTACGTTGAATGTCTAGGGTATGTATATGATGAAGTGTAAGTCACAACAACAACAGACAGATAAACAAGTCAATTTATTCCACCACACTTGACAACACTGTGACACTCACGCACATGTACCATTCTATAAGACTATCTTAAATGAGTCACTGGTAAATTTTCAAATATCAATATGTATTAAGCACTTTTCATTAATATATATGTGTCCTGATTCAAATACAAAGTGAACCAGGAATCACAATCAATTTTAATTACAAGTTATATGTACAGAATTTATCAATATGAACCTTGTAGTGACATATTTTATTAATATTATCCTATGTGTGTCAGTGTTGTGTAGTAGTAATATGAGGTAATACTGGTTTTTTTTTTTTCAAGCTATGTTGTTATTTGTCATCATGACTTTAAGTGTTTATTTTTGTTGGAACTAGTATTGGAGATGTTCTCAGTTCCGTTCATTAAAACAATTAATTTCCCCTCTTATTTTTATACAATGTTAGTTTAAGATGGGGTTACATAATGTTGAGCTCAGCTGGCCACATAGGCTTAACTTTCGTGATGGCGGCAGGAAAAGACTCCTCTGCTCGATTGCTCCCCTGTGTTCTGGAGACACCTCACTGTTTGCTATATGGACCAAGGAGTATGCTGTCCGCCTCTGGATTCAGCAAAGCTCTGACCAGGTACTGCTCAATAGCTTTAGGACCACAGTCCCTGAAACAAGAAGGTTGTACCTCCTACTTCAGAACTAATTTATACTCTATTTCTACACTGAGCACAATACATAACAAACACTGAGTTCAGAGCGGTAGGCCAACTGCTATCTTCATCTGAAACAATTTTCACCAGTATATTCCTCCCTAATGGTTACTACGCCTCTGCAATTCCAGCATTATGTCTTTCTAGTCAATAATATAGGTGTCAGTGTACTGTTTGGCAATTCCATGTAGTTTTACTTTCCTCCGACACCTTCTGTTCAGGCTGGAGCATTAGATAGGCTTTACCTCATGTTCGCTACTGAACCACACATATATACAGACATAAATTATCAATTTACATTCAATTTTCATTAAAAGATGTCAAATATTTCAAGCTTACCACAATTCATGGAAATAACACAGAATTACGTTGACCGGCAATGAATATAGCACAATTTCGATCTGCCGATGTCCCAGGCTTTTATTTAGCAAAATATGCACTGGTGCTCAATGCCTGATTCTGTAGTAAGTTTTATTTGCAAATGTGGTGTTGACCTGACGCCTCTAATTGACTATATTGGCACGGTCTAACCAATCATGCCATGTTTACACAGCTTTTCAAAAAAGTACTCCTACTCACGTTTCCCCTAACAACAAAGAAGTAGTATTTTATAGTCCGACTAATCGTGTTTAGCCTTACATTTATTTTTCCGCCAATCAAATAGGAGGTAACATGTCAGCCTATTTCCCGTACAATGGTGGGGTGAAAATCTGCCACTGAGCGATTCTGATTTGGGTGTTGTCTGACATCCCTCACTATTTCTTTTGGCTATAATTTGGTAATTCCTAGACTATTTGCGTAACGTTTAACATATTTTTTGTCAGCAAGTCCTAAGGAACCCAAATATACAAAATTAAAAGAGCTAAGTGGCTGCGTTCAAAATATGCAATTTCTTCTACCTCCTGTTTACTTCGAAAACGATGTGGTGTCTGGGTACTGTAATGTTTTCAAACGTAATCAAGTATAATGTAATATTTCGTAAGAATCGTTTTTCAGGATTTTAGACCCTAACTCTGGTAGGGGGAGTGTTTTTAGCACTGTCGATTTGAAAAAAGATAGTGCATGTGGCCTTACACGCGTGATGGCAGCACTTGAGTATCGCGCGCCGCGGGTTTAGTGTTGCATGTGTCCCGGCTTTCAGCCTTCCCTTCTTTCTATCTTTAGTCCATCTGTCTTTCGTTTTAGGTAATGTATTGTATAAAAAAGACATGAATGGAATTTTAAATCTAGGTCAACGTGCGTATCTCAAGGTTTTTCTTAGAAATGCAGCACATGTTTTATCGTAGAAAGCGGGTATTGAAGCAGTAGGCTTTTACTATCAACGTGAAACGTTACAATTTGCAGACGAAGTAGAAAACAAGGGGGATTTCGAGTACACATTGTGACAGCACTGTTCTTTACCATTCTTCTTTCCTTTTATTGAAGTTATTTGTTAGGCTTTACATTCACGTTTTAATTTATATATGTGGATTAGAATTTCTCACGACAAATCCTCCCCACTTAAAACAGACGTTATATGTCAGTCTATAATTCTATATATACACATAGAGAAATTTATTATTATTCCTGGGGTTTAGGGTGATTCTCATCACACGGATGGCGGCTTAAAAAATCCGCTCCCAGATTTGTTTTTCCACTTATATACTCTATGCTCAAACTCAATAATGGCTGCATCAATAAAGACCATCGGAGTAACCTAGAGTTCTCATAAGCTTAGCCTGTGCTAGAAACGCTAACGGTTTGTGATCTGTTTGCAACTTAAATGACTTCCCATATAGATAAATATTGAATTTCTTTATTGCCCATATTACTGCAAGACATTCTTTTTCGCTAGTTGAGTAGTTGATTTCAGCTTTATTCAACTTTCTGCTAGCATATGCCACTGGGCTTAATTCCCCATCCAATGCATCTGATTTCTGTAACAGAGTTGCACCTAACCCAATATTACTGGCATCCGTCCTTACAATGAATTCTTGACTTAAGTCAGGTAATTTCAAAATAGGTTGCTTGTTAGCTTTTCCTTCAATTCCTGGTAAGCCATTTCACATTGTGGTGTCCATGTAATTCGATCTGGATTTCCCTTACGTGTCAAATCAGTTAACGGTGCACATATGGAATTAAAGTTTTTGATATACTTTTGGTAGAAACCACATAATGAGACAAAGGATCTCACGTCTTTCTTGGTTTGTGGTCTCGGGGCTTTCTTTAGTTTCTCTAAATTCTTTGGGTCAGGGGTCATGTTTCCCTGATAAACTGTGTGTCCCAAAAATTCCAATTCTTTACATCCAACGCAACATTTGGTTGGTCGGGCTGTTAAATTCGCTTCCCTAAGTCGATTAAACAGCATGTTCAGAGAGTCAATGTGTTCCTCAAATGTTTCTGTTGCTATAAGGATATCATCCATGAAATTTGTGATACAATCATTATTTAGAAGGTCCAATAATTTTCTCATCATCCTAGAGAAGACACTAGGCGCATTCTTCAATCCAAATGGCAATCTATTAAACTCATAGTGTCCTTCTGAGGTACTAAAAGCTAGGTATGGTCTAACCTCATGCTTTACTGGAATCTGATAGTATCCTTTACTCAGATCCACTTTTGAGAAATATTTAGCTTTATTTAGTCTGGCAAACAGCTGATTTGTATCCGGCAATGGATCCACCTGTCCTTCTGTAATAGCATTCAGTCTCCTGTAATTTATACAGAGTCTATGTTCTCCAGAGGGCTTCCTTAAGAGTACAACACCGGAACTATACGAAGATTCACTGTGCGAAATAATTCCTTCCTTCAACAGATAGTCTATCTCTTCCTTCAAAGCTTTCTCCTTAGCAAACGGAATCGAATATGGTTTCATACAGACAGGGGTGGGGTCTATCAGTTTCATATCATATTCCAATAAGTTTGTATGCCCTGGTCGGTCTGTTAACACCTCTGTATGATTTTCTAGAACCTGTTGCACTCTCTCTTTCTGAGTTTTCGTTAAATGTGTACTGATTTTCACCTGTGCCGCTGTCTCACAGGGGTGTAATGGATATTCAAATGATGAAAGTGGTTCCTTTTTCATCTCCATGGCGATAGACAAGGTCAACAAGTGTGTCTCTTCCTGATGTTCTCTTTCCAAATATTTCTTCAGGAGATTCACATGATAGATTTTTTCTTTCCCCTTCTTATCTATCTTATAATTTGTTCTAGACACCTTCTCTAAAACTGTATATGGACCTTGCCATCCAATTTGTAACTTATTCTGACTACCAGGTAGAAGAAGCAGTACCTTCTCTCCCACAGCCAAATCTCTGTCTTTCGCCTTCCTGTTATAATAGGCAGCATGTTTCTTCCTGGCTTGTTTCAAATTTTCATTGGCAAGTTTCCAGCCAGTTCTTAAACGAGTGGTCAGCTCATTCACATATTGGTATGAGGATGTGATATTTTCCTCTGCTTTTTCATCAGTCCACGTTCTTAACAGAGCTTCCAGTGGACCTTTTATTGGCCTTCCAAACAATAATGTTGCCGGGGCCATACCGGTTGAACTATGGGGTACCTCCCGATAAGCAAAGAGGGCGGCGGGCAGGTACTGGTCCCATGTATCTGGTTTTTCGTGTGCCAACTTTCTCAGGATCGACATCAACGTTCCATTAAATCTTTCCACTTGGCCGTTCCCTTGGGGATGGTACACACTACAATGGAAGTGTTTGGCCTGGAAGATCCTGAAAACTTCTTCAGTTAGTTTCCCCTTGAACTGAGAGCCATTATCAGTCAAGATTTGATTGGGAAAGCCTAACCTTGTGAAAATTGTGAGTAATGCCTCTGCCACATGTTTAGAATCAATCGATGACAGGGCTACCGCCTCTCCCCACATAGAACAAGTGTCCACCAGAGTCAGAATGTAGCTGTTCCTTCTCTTGGTTCGGGTGAGAGGTCCCACAAGATCCACGGCAACTCTCTCAAAGGGTGTTCCCACTATGGGCATTTCCCCCAGAGTTGCTGGTGCAGTCCAATGTTTAGGTGCTACTCGTTGGCACTCTGGACAGGATTTTACATATCGTTTGATATCTTCAGTTATTCCTGGCCAGAAATAGTGACAAGCTATACGCTGTCCTGTTGCGCTGATCCCCATATGACCACTGAAGGGAATCGCATGCCCTAGTTCCAACACTTTAGTCCTATATGAAGTGGGAAGGACCAGCTGTCCGTGACCATTGGATTCAGATCCAGCCTTCCTATATATCAGCTTGTTCTTCATATAAATTTCTCCCTTGCCTGGAGGTGTATCAGATTTGGGCAACTTCTTGAAACACGGCTTGAGTGTTTTGTCCTCAGCCTGTGCCTTCCTCATCTCATCTGGATGAGTATTTATTGGATTATCCTCCTCCTTTTTAGACTGTGATCTGGTCTGCACTGTTGCCAATATCACAGGTCTCTTGGGATTCCCCAAGAAGACATATCTACACCCCAATATCAGAGGGTAGATTGGCTCATTTATCACTGCTGCTTTTATGATTCCTTCCACATATCGCGTTTTCACCTTTATCCGGGCGACGGGAAGTGTCATGGTAGCTACATCCTTGGTTGCAGTTTGAATCTCCACTGTTTCTGTGGTGTATTGATCGGCCTGCACCAGGTGAGAACTCACAACGGAATCGTAATCTAAACCGGTATCATATAAACACCTTATAGTGACACCATTACAGATGACATCTTCACACACTGGGGGATGGTATGGTTCCTGTAGTTCTGCAGGTTTGACCTTTTTTTCCTTTTTCCCAGATGTCATAGCAGCACAATGAGGAGGTTTCCTTCTACAATGGTCAGTGTCATGATTGTTCATCTTACAATTTTTACACCACCTTTTTCCTTGGTTGAAAGATTTTCTTTCATCATATTTCCTTTCATCGAATTGTGGGGTTTTATTTTTATTGTCATACCGTGGCCTATCAAACTGGTGCTTACCTTTGTTTTGATCCCTAGGATCAAATTTATTAAAGTTCTGTGGTGCCCTAAAGTTATCCACCTTTTTCTTTTTATTACCTGTTACCTCTGCTTGAGCTGCTTGATACCTTTCAGCAACATTTAGCAACTCACCCAGCCTCTCTGCACCTTGTTCCATGAGAAACTTTCTCAGGTCTGGAGCCATGGACTCTCTTAATTGTTCTATAAGGATCATTTCCTTAAGATCTTGGGTTTTCCCCAGAGAAGTCCATTTCTCCAAGTATGTCTCTATTCGTGCAGAGAACTGGTGGTAGGTTTCTCCTGACAGAAGTTTAGCATTCCTAAATTTTTTCCTATAAAATTCTGCGTTCTTTTCATACCTTAACAAAAGAGCCTGCTTTAGCATGTCATAATTTTCCTGATCACCTCTGCTCATTTTAGCAAAAACTTCATAAGCTGCCCCACGAAGTCCTTGAGATAACTTTAAGCTCCACCTTTCTCTCTCTAACCCATATGTGGTAGCTAATAGTTCATACCTATTTAGATAGCTCTCAATATCATCGTCTTTCTCAACGAAATGATCTAAATGAAAATTCATAGCTGAGGTTG
This sequence comes from Oreohelix idahoensis, assembly GCA_024509875.1. Taxonomy (NCBI): domain Eukaryota; kingdom Metazoa; phylum Mollusca; class Gastropoda; order Stylommatophora; family Oreohelicidae; genus Oreohelix; species Oreohelix idahoensis. Next base: position 21,928 of record JAMPIV010000501.1, read on the forward strand.
AGGCTCCCTGGCTAGCAGTGGCATCAGAGGTAAAGGGACTGGCACCATTTTCAGGAGCATGGCCTTGAAACTCAAACTCCCTTAGTCGTAACTCATGTTCCCTTTGTAATCTTTTATCTTCTGCTTCCCTTTCTGCAGCTAATCTCTTGTCTTCTCTTTCTGCAGCTAATTTCTTCTCTTCTCTTTCTGCAGCTAATTTCTTCTCTTCTCTTTCTGCAGCCTGTCTTCTTTCCTCGGCTTCCAATGCTTTAGCCTCTTTGTCAGCCTCAATCTGCAACCTCTTAGCCTCAGCCTCAATCTGCAACCTCTTAATTTCCTTTTCAGCCTCTAACTTTCTTTCGGCCTCTTTTTCTAATCTTCTTTCTTCCCGTTCAATATATTTGTCACATTCAGCAGTGACATAAGAAATCATAATTTGCCCGTCCATTCCTAACTCTTTCGCAGTCTGTACAGCAGCAGATCGAAATTTTGTCAAGTCGGCCATTGTCTATCATGCAAATGTAACAATTCAATCTATCAATATTTATCTAAGGACACTACAGGCACTGAGAGCTCAACCTTATTTATTTTCACCCAAGGATACTTTTTTTATTTCTATTATTCCCTGAAGTGAATTAACCCCAATATTTTTAATAGGGAAAGATTCAAAATCCCGAGAGCGAGACCCCAATATATGTGGTAAAGTGGGATATATAAATATTTATAGGGGACTTAGTGTACTGACTGAGATCAGCTGTGAAGGTATCTATATCTAATAAGGGTAGTGTATTATAGATGACCTTACTTGCTACCACATATTTATACCTCAGTCAGAATTATTCTTGAATATAGTGATGACTACGTTGAATGTCTAGGGTATGTATATGATGAAGTGTAAGTCACAACAACAACAGACAGATAAACAAGTCAATTTATTCCACCACACTTGACAACACTGTGACACTCACGCACATGTACCATTCTATAAGACTATCTTAAATGAGTCACTGGTAAATTTTCAAATATCAATATGTATTAAGCACTTTTCATTAATATATATGTGTCCTGATTCAAATACAAAGTGTACCAGGAATCCCAATCACTTTTAATTACAAGTTATATGTACAGAATTTATCAATATGAATCTTGTAGTGACATATTTTATTAATCTTATCCTATGTGTGTCAGTGGTGTAGTAGTAATATGAGGTAATACTGGTGTTGTTTTTTTTTTTTTTAAGCTATGTTGTTATTTGTCATCATGACTTCAAGTGTTTATTTCTGTTGGAACTAGTATTGGAGATGTTCTCAGTTCCGTTCATTAAAACAATTAATTTCCCCTCTTATTTTTATACAATGTTAGTTTAAGATGGGGTTACATAATGTTGAGCTCAGCTGGCCACATAGGCTTAACTTTCGTGATGGCGGCAGGAAAAGACTCCTCTGCTCGATTGCTCCCCTGTGTTCTGGAGACACCTCACTGTTTGCTATATGGACCAAGGAGTATGCTGTCCGCCTCTGGATTCAGCAAAGCTCTGACCAGGTACTGCTCAATAGCTTTAGGACCACAGTCCCTGAAACAAGAAGGTTGTACCTCCTACTTCAGAACTAATTTATACTCTATTTCTACACTGAGCACAATACATAACAAACACTGAGTTCAGAGCGGTAGGCCAACTGCTATCTTCATCTGAAACAATTTTCACCAGTATATTCCTCCCTAATGGTTACCACGCCTCTGCAATTCCAGCATTATTTCTTTCTAGTCAATAATATAGGTGTCAGTGTACTGTTTGGCAATTCCGTGTAGTTTTACTTTCCTCCGACACCTTCTGTTCAGGCTGGAGCATTATATAGGCTTCACCTCATGTTCGCTACTGAACCACACATATATACAGACATAAATTATCAATTTACATTCAATTTTCATTAAAAGATGTCAAATATTTCAAGCTTACCACAATTCATGGAAATAACACAGAATTACGTTGACCGGCAATGAATATAGCACAATTTCGATCTGCCGATGTCCCAGGCTTTTATTTAGCAAAATATGCACTGGTGCTCAACGCACTGATTCTGTAGTAAGTTTATTTGCAAATGTGGTGTTGACCTGACGCCTCTAATTGACTATATTGGCAGGTCTAACCAATCATGCCATGTTTACACAGCTTTTCAAAAAAGTACTCCTACTCACGTTTCCCCTAACAACAAAGAAGTAGTATTTATAGTCCGACTAATCGTGTTTAGCCTTACATTTATTTTCCGCCAATCAAATAGGAGGTAACATGTCAGCCTATTTCCCGTACAATGGTGGGGTGAAAATCTGCCACTGAGCGATTCTGATTTGGGTGTTGTCTGACATCCCTCACTATTTCTTTTGGCTATAATTTGGTAATTCCTAGACTATTTGCGTAACGTTTAACATATTTTTTGTCAGCAAGTCCTAAGGAACCCAAATATACAAATTTAAAGGAGCTAAGTGGCTGCGTTCAAAATATGCACTTTCTTCTACCTCCTGTTTACTTCGAAAACGATGTGATGTCTGGGTACTGTAATGTTTTCAAACGTAAACCAGTATAATGTCATATTTCCTAATAAGCGTTTTTCAGGATTTTAAAACCTAACTCTGGTATGGGTAGTGTTTTTATCACTGTCGATTTGAAAAAAGCTAGTGCATGTGGCCTTACACGCGTGATGGCAGCAATTGTGTATCGCGCGACGCGTGTTTAGTGTTGCATGTGTCCCTGCTTTCAGCCCTCCCTTCTTTCTATCTTTAGTCCATCTGTCTTTCGTTTTAGGTAACGTAGTGTATAAAAAGACATTAATGGAATTTTAAATCTAGGTCAACCTGCGTATCTCAAGGTTTTTCTTAGAAATGCAGCACATGTTTTATCGTAGAAGGCGGGTATTGAAGCAGTAGGCTTTTACTATCAACGTGAAACGTTACAATTTGCAGACGCAGGAGAAAACAAGGGGGATTTCGAGTACAGTCATTGTGACAGCACTGTTCTTTACCATTCTTCTTTCCTTTTATTAAATTTATTTGTTAGGCTTTACATTTACGTTTTAATTTATATATGTGGATTAGAATTTCTCACGACACAAACGCACACACAGATATTTTATAAGTCTAATAATATTAATAAAATTTATAACACACTGAACTAACTCAAGCTGTTTAAAATTTTGATATTTAAATTTTCTTTAAGTTTATTTGTTCTGAACCAAGGTTTTATTTTGGTCAGAACATATGATAGGTTTTGAAATTATGAATGAAATGCATGAATATATGGCATAATAAATGAAAGGTGTGTACATATGTATTTTACAAGACTAGTTAATATTACTACTGTTTATATTTGTAATTTCTCTGGAAGAACAATTAATGGATGTGCTGTTGGGGTGGCTTCATCACTCCCAGTCTATGACTACCAAACATTGTCCATTTACTGATGGGAGGAATACAAGTTTATTTCCCAACATGGTATGTTCTAGTTGATGGGAATATAGTTGGGTGTTAGTTATTAAATAAGTTGGTGAATGTCCAGCAGGCCAGACGCTCACGTATCTTGACTGAGTAGTTCTGGTGCTGGAATCTGGTGGCCCCACCTCTCCGTGCTTGGGGGCAATCTAAGGCTGCTCTGCCAAAATACTCGACTGCACGGGTCCACACTTGTATTTTTCAACACAGCATTTGACACCACTTTGGTGCCAAATAAAAAACTCACAGTTCTGAAATAAAAGTATTGGGTCATGTGTCAGAACTCTACCGCCTGAGCCACTTCTACACACAACACTACACAACAACACCACATAGACGGGGTCAGATCTCTCTGACCATACAGCACATCTTACCAAGTTGGTTTCACATAGTATAAGTTCCCCAAGACTACATATTCTGAAATATGTTCATTAGCTTCCTGCCATTGAATAGGATAGGTGATATGTTCCACTGATCTCAACACTTGATCCGCCCGTCATAATCCTTGCTGGCGTTTATGTATTTTGTTTGTCTCTAGACCCTGAACTGGGGCTGGGGATCTAGAGCGAATCCTTACTTGTTGTAAGGGATAGATTATGATATGGCAGTATCAATTCACTCGAAACATTAAACAATATTAAAATATACAAAGAAATACTTTCAGTCTTACCAGAATTATGAATAGAGAACACAGTTATATGCTAGCAAAACTCAGCTGAGCTGCTGGCTCTAGTATGGCGTCCCTCTAAATATTGCAATTAGCTTCTGGGAATTACACCACTGAAGAATTACTGTGTCTACTACTGGACAATTTATGATGAATGGCAAAAATGCGCGTCTGAGCGCCGATAATATGTTTATCTGTGGCCAATCACCGCCTTTCCCCCGTTTCAAATTTCAAACCTCCTACCAAAAGTCAATTCAGTCATACCTCAGTCAAGTATGTATTATTGTCTGTTGGTCCGTCTGTCTCTACTTGCGTTTTTTACAAAAACACACTTGTTTATACATGCATTTCCTACACGAATCTGCCTCTAGAGTTATTTTTAGCCACAACTTTCCACTAATTCCCCCTCTCTTTCATTCTAGCTAGATTTTAGCACTGAGTCTCAAGGCCGCAATTTTTGAAAATTTAGTGACATATTTTTTTTTTCAATGCAGTCGCTCGCTGATATGAACAACACAGTCTTTTGTCAATATCTTCATTATTATCTATCCGTCTGTATAAATGAAAACATATTATTTCTCTGCTCAAGATGGGCCATCAGGCCAGCTAGGTTTTATATTCCTAACACTATTATTAAGAAAAAGTTACTTTTCCAAGGTTAGTTGTTTTTTTTTGAAATATGTTCGAGCATCTTCTGTAATGCGTTTGCCGCTGAATTCAAATAAAGGACTAAGTATCGTAAAAGCGTCCAAGAAATGACTGTTGCGTATAATAGCTAAGGTCCCTTTTGTCCATTTCTTTACCTTGTGTCAACTTGGGGACGTGAATTTTTTTCCTTTCCCCACCAATTGCGTCTTTTTAGCCTTGCTAGTTTCAAGCACGTGTTCAGTCATATTTTTCTTTTTGATCTCCGTTCTCATCCCGTCTACAAGGGTAAACGTTTTGCCTTCACGTCTAACAAGTTAATTTCCATGGCGGGTAGTGACCCGCGGCATGGGCGATCATGTCTTCTAGTAGCTTACGCATTATTTTTATCCCTACATTTTATCTTTGGAGATATTTTAACGTTGTATCACGGTTAATTTTATCACAAGCACACACACATACAAACACACCTACCCAAAATAAACAAAGGACAAATTTGAGGCATTAATCTTTCAACCATTAACAGATGTTCTTTATTTATATCGGAAGGTGATTATCTACTGAGGAAACTTAGATTTTGTTTTGTTTTTTCTTTCTGTGAGTGCATCTCTAGCCCAGTGGTTATGAAAATGGTGGTCCGTTGACCGGTAACGGTCCGCGAGCCATTCGCTGTTCGTCCCTGATGAGTCTAGAGGACAGAAAGAAATTATGGAATTTCCTATTTTTTTAAAAATATCACGGTTGGGGGGGGGGGGGGGGGGGGGGGGGGGGGGGGGGGGGGGGGGGGGAATTTACTTACGGAGCTACACAATATAGTAATATGTGATATTACCAATACATGAATTGTTAATAGCATTACAATGCAGTCCTTGTTCTGTAATACCTGGGGTAACAGAAGCAGATGTAGACTGAACAAAGCATGGAAAAGACATGGACAGACCTAGAGGGGATGGCACTGCACAGAAAGACTTGGTATGAGTTTGTTGAAGGTTTATGTTCCTTGAGGAGCTGTAGGGTTATCATGATGACAAGAACCAGCACATAACAGCTACAACAACAATTGAGAACGATAACGAATGAACAAAGACATTTATACAATAATTACAATATAATTTCAGGGCAAAAGGTCGGTTGAACATTCTAAACCTAACAAATCTTTCTAAACTAGAGTCTACGAATCCTTACAACAGTAAAGTGTAAATAGAGAGATATACGGAAAGCGGTATAACCATAGACAAGATATATTAAAGAGTATGGAAAGCGGTATAACCATAGACATTACCGACGTTATAAAACAGCGTAACAAATGTCATACAATTCCCAATCCGGAAGAACAATCACAGGAGTAACCACAAATGCTAAAATAAATACAGAACACCGTATCATCATCATCATCATCTCAACCCGTAACCCGTCATGGGTCGTAGGGGTGCCATGGTGGAAGCATCAGCAGACAGGGTCCTCCACTGCTCTCTATCCTCAGCAATGCGTACAAGTGTGGAAAAACCGTGCCCTGCCCATTCTTTGATGTTATCAGCCCAGGATTTTCTTTGCCGTCCTCTTCTCCGTTTACCTTCGACTGTTCCCTGGAGGATCGTTTTCGAAAGGGAACCTTTTATTAGCCCCGTATTAATGGACTCACACTGATCAGCTAGCCATATTTCTTTGGCCTGTTTCATTTTCTTTCTAATATTTTTATTCACCATACTGTATTGCCATGCTGCTTCAGGAACCTCTTTCTTAACCTTTTTCATTTCCCGCCGTGTATCACATAACTTCAGAATGTCATCTGTAACCCATGATTTGTTTATTTTCTTTCTTTTACCAAATATTTCTGTTGCTGATTCATTGAGCACGTCTTTCATGTTCTCTGTGATTGAGTTGAAATCCTCCTCCAGAAAGTTGAGAGCTGCAAATTTTCCTCCAACAGTTGCCTCAAAGATTCCCGCGATTTCTGGATCTTTCAGTTTGTCTAAATTGAATCTTAATTGAGAACATCTGTTTTGATTATAATTCTTTTTGAGTTTAAGCTTGAGCGTCATCAATACCATGTCGTGATCACTACCAATGTCGGCGCCAGGAAAAGTCCTAGTCTTGGCTTTATTAATACTGGACTTGAATCTTTTGGATACAAGAATAAAATCAATTTGGCCATGTATCTCAGTTTTCGGGGCATGCCACGTTGTTCTTCTTGATAACTTATGAGGAAATAGTGTATTTGCAAGGGTTAGTTTATAGTTGCTGGCAAATTCTAGTAGCCTAGAAAACCGTATACCCAAATTATAACCAACATGTGGTTGAACTGGTATTCAATGCACAGGATAAACACCATGTGGATCAATAATCAATCAATATCACAGGGAATGTAATTGAGAATAATTATCAGTCGGAATTATCGACAATATAAATTACTATTGCTTGTTTCCCAAAAGGCAATCAATATAATGTTAATAATTATGCCACAACTCTGTAGTGTACACCTGCACGTGTTCGAACACGCTGTAGCGGATACATCGATTATAGTGACAGAGATATACACCATATTTCCAACATGCTTCAATGGGCGTGTAACGGGATCCTTTACCTTTGTATGGCTCATGGTTACAGTATATGTCCTTTACCAAATAGATAAACACTTCTCTAGACTTTTGCTCTGATACGGTGACATTTTTCTAATGACATCGAAGTATATTTCTATGGCAAGCTGTTAGACTTAATAGATATAATGTAAGTTCCAAAGGTTGTTATTGCCGGAAGTTGTAGTGAGGATAAGCTCTCACTGCAGATAAAATACTTCTATGGCACGCGCCTCAAACAGCCTCTGACAACCAAGTCCAGCTCCCGGCCTTCACATGTGGCTCAATTTGAGCCCGGCGGAACTGTTTCCACTGATGGGAGAAGGGGCAAAGGCGAGCGACTGGCGCCTTAAAACCAGCAGCTTCGGGCAGATAGGGCTCGTGATCCTTGGTTGGTAGCTTATCTAAGAGAAGGAACTCTGAATTCAAACCACCGCTGCCTTGCGGGAATATCCATTTATGGAATTGGCTTCGGGAGTAAACCCTGAGGATAAATCCGGAGTCGGAGTCCCTAAGGCAGTCTAATGTCGATTCGACATTATTCTGGCAACTCCTGCGACATGGCTGGTACCAAACTGTATCGGCTACTGCCGTTCCTTTGGATCTACCGGCTGTGTGGAGAGGGGGAACATGCTGCATGGGCAACAGCTTGATCTCCATATAACTGTGCCCAAGCTCGCGCCCTGGAGAGGACACTCCAGCTTCACCCTATAGGTGTCGGCAAAACACGGGAAGTAGCAGTTACCGGTTATAAGCTTTTTGCCCAATTGGCGTAGGGCATGGCGCCAGGGGCTACTTCCGACAGTGGGAGAGGTTCTAGGATCTCACTGGACAGCTACCGCCCGCTTCAAGCTGGGCAGCCCCCAGTCAATAAGGTGTTGTCCCGCCACTGTCTGCTTTCCCCATTTGGGTGCATGGGGATTAGGGTCAAACCCGAACTGTGGACAGAAAATTTTGCACCAAGCAATTATCGAAAAAATAGAAGTAAGCAAACTCTCAGATTGGGATGCTGGAACGTCCGGACTATGTTGACTGGACTATCTGAAAACCTACAGGATGTAAATGATGTAAGGAAGACAGCCATAATTAATGATGAGCTTAAACGACTTCAGGTGGATATAGCTGCACTTCAGGAAACGCGCCTGGCGGGCTCTGGAACGGTGAGCGAGAAGGACTACACATTTTATTGGCAAGGGAAAGATCTTAATAAAGCTAGAGAACACGGAGTAGGTTTTGCGGTCAAAAAATCGCTAACTAAAATGGTTGAACCAGGCGAGAATGGATCAGAACGCCTGTTAACGCTCCGCCTGCAAACTAGCACAGGTCCCATCACCCTTGTCAGTGTGTATGCTCCTACTCTGTACTCTGCCTCAGAAGCTAAAGATGAGTTCTACGAGAATCTAGCAGCAGTAATCAAAAGCATACCTAGGCAAGAACAGCTTGTTCTCCTTGGTGACTTTAACGCTAGAGTGGGTGCCGATAATGTTTCATGGCCTTCATGTCTGGGCAGGTTTGGTATTGGCAAGATGAATGAAAATGGACAACGGCTCTTAGAGTTGTGTGTCCACCATGACCTCTGCGTGACCAACACCTACTTTCAGACAAAACCCCAGCATAAGGTGTCATGGAGACACCCACGATCCAAGCACTGCACCAACTTGACTTGATTCTCGTCAGAAGGCCACTCCTCAGGTCTGTGCTCTCCACGCGCTCGTACCATAGTGCAGACTGTGATACAGATCACTCCTTGGTTTGCTGCAAAATCAGAGCACAACCAAGAAAACTCTATCGTGTCAGACATGAAGGGAAACCACGCATTGATACCAGCAAGATGTCAGACCCTTTCATGATCGCTCAATTCACTGCGACCTTCGAGAAAGTGCTCAGTAGCCCTCAACATGGTGATACTATTACAGAGAACTGGGAGCATCTACGGAACACCATTCAAAGTACTGCACTTGCCACCTTTGGTAAGAAAACAGCCAAGTCAAATGACTGGTTTGATGCTTCATCAGATGTGATGGCACCTGTCATTGAAGCTAAGCGCAGTGCTATGAATGAATACAAACGTTCACCGAGTGCCAGAACCCTACAGATCCTGAGGGCTACGAGAAGCAAAGTTCAACAAACTGCTCGACGCTGTGCAAATGACTACTGGCTCCAGCTCAGTGAGAGCATCCAGATCGCAGCGCAAACAGGCAACATTAGACAAATGTATGACGGTATAAAGAAAGCACTTGGCCCCCATAAAAGTAAGACGGCACCGCTAAAAACCATCAGCGGAGAGAAGCTAACCGATAAGGGTAAGCAGATGGAGAGGTGGGTCGAGCACTACTCTGAGCTTTACGCTAGAGACAATACCGTTACGCCTGCAGCCCTTGATGGTGTCAACAGTCTGACAACTATGGAGGAGCTGGATGCCGAACCAACATTAGAGGAACTCAGCAAGGCCATTGATAGCTTGGCCTCTGGCAAAGCACCAGGCAGTGATGGGATTCCTCCTGATTTAATAAAATGCTGTAAGAGCACGCTATTACATCCCCTGCATAGGAAGCTGTGCCAGTGCTGGGAAGAGACAACTATTCCTCAAGACATGCGAGATGCCAAGATTGTAACACTGTATAAAAATAAAGGAGACATAAGTGATTGCAATAACTACAGAGGCATCTCTCTTCTTAGTATTGTTGGTAAGGTTTTTGCCAAAGTCATCTTAATGCGACTACACAAGTTAGCTGAGCGCATATATCCAGAGGCACAGTGTGGATTCCGAGCTGGCAGATCAACAACAGACATGATCTTCTCTCTCCGCCAGCTTCAGGAAAAATCAAGAGAGCAGAAAAGACCATTATATATCGCCTTTATAGACCTCACAAAAGCATTCGACCTGGTTAGTAGGGATGGACTCTTTAAAATCTCCTGAAAATAGGCTGCCCTTCTAAAATGCTGGAAATGATAAAGTCATTCCATGACGGCATGAAGGGAACAGTCCAATATGCTGGAAGCACGTCACAGCCCTTTGATATACGAAGTGGCGTTAAACAAGGCTGTGTTCTGGCTCCGACCCTCTTCGGAATCTTCTTTGCCTTACTCTTGAAACATGCATTCAGAGATGCAACTGAAGGAATATGCCTTCACACTAGGTCAGATGGCCGTCTGTTTAATCTTTCAAGGCTGAAGGCAAAAACAAAAATCAGAAGGGTCACTATAAGAGACTTGTTGTTCG
>JAMPIV010000501.1:37500-287925 GCA_024509875.1 Oreohelix idahoensis
TCAGTCATCACTGCGGAGTCTGGGGTCACCTCTGCTGTCGGTTTTCCGCACGACTAGCTAGAAGAAATCACCAGCGCTTGCTGTAGTGGTTCATGAATATACTAGTTTCCTATGTTGAGGTAGCTAGCCTCCTATATATAACCACTTAGCAAGAAAACATGTCAAATTTACATTTGTAAAATAATGGTTTACACTTATCCCAAAGTTTTAGGAATACACAATCTCCTCGCGCAGGGTACAATGGATACGAGCAATTTAGGTTATATGCTCTCGAACCACTTGGTCTGGAAATTTTGAATCCCTTTTATGACGGGTGAATCTGCGAAACACTTGGTCTGGGAAAGTTTCTCTTATGCCGGGTGATCCAATTCCTAGGTTTCCAGTCTTGGTATTTAAAGTCCTGGTCCCTTAAGTTTTTCAGTCTCTGTATTTATAAAGGTGGGCCTACTTTTTAAGGTTTTAAGTTTCCCAAATACTTCGATCTGTCACTTACAATATAGGAATTCTATGTTCGATGTCTCTCTGGCTTCTGTGAGTCGCTCAATTTTCGTGCGGTGCAGTCTCTATGAGTTCTGTGCCTCTGATTTCACTACATTATATGTGCAGTTCTCAGTTCACATCACAGATGGTGCTTCCGTCGGATGTTCCAATAGGATCCATAGTTTATTCCGGCTTCTTACTTTAATCCAATCGTAAGCTCTTTAGCACTGGGTTGGGGTGTCCAATTCAAAAATATCCCCCATGTGTTTAAAATATTAAATTTAATATTCCAACGCGTGACCTCTTTCAAATCATGCGGTAATATTTCCCACAGCTTACAACAACATGTGACCATGTTTGCCTGGCGTAATGTCTTCCGCCAAGATTTCTACCCAGACAGATTATCTCTTACAATCACCAGGGATTGTCCCACAAAAAGCGATAAACGCATCTACCCTCTGTGTAATCTGCCAGACAAACATACACCGACGTCGGCAGTCCAGACAGACAATCTTGGGTTCTTTTCAAGTCAATCGGCGAGACCGTGTTGTCACAGTTTTTCACCTGGGGTCAAATGTTGGACCGACACATTTCAAAAGATTGTCAGACTGAGAGAATAGATAAGCGTATGACCGGTATAATTACCTGGTATTATCGCATTTACCTTGCGGAACGTAAATAATTCTGCGTGTAAAGCAGATACATCCGTAGGGGAGTAGAGTGTTAGAGACTTCACCCTACTAGGTCCAGCATAGAGCAAAATAATGAATGAAAGGGCAAAAAATTGCCAAATAATAATCGAACTGAATGGGAGAAAGAGGAAAATAAAGAAAAGAAAGGATACTGCCGGGGTGGCTGAAGGTGTGAGAGCCACCAAAAGAACACGTACAAACGTTTTGTCACAACCATCGCCATCATCATGATCGTCATCATCATGTTCATCATTATAATCATTGTCCTTTGCACATCCTACTCATCATAAAACCACCACAACAACAACAACTGGTCACCAAGCGGAAGCCTACACCAAACATTTACATCTCTTGCAGAAGTGGTTTATGGGGCAGTTACTTGTACACGATGAAGAAAGTTAGTCAGAGAAGAAAATGTATGTGCGATATCCCCCAAGGTCCTCTTAAGTCCGAGACAGGGAGATGGATCTACATCAGTCATATTCAACCAACATGTCTAAGAAGGCTCTCAGGTTATGCTCGTAATTCAGCAATCGTATCATTTTCGCTTACGTTCCTTACGGAGTATGGACCCACCACTACAGCTGGACCCCTTATAAGAAGCCTGCACCAAACATTGACAACCTCTTGTTGTGGTGGTCTCTTGTTTAACATCATGAGGTTTCCAGCCTCATGCACAATCTCATAAAAGTTGCCATGTACGACATGCCTCTGAGTGTACCAGTCCCATTCTGTCTTACTATCTTCACAGACCCCTACAAACTTCACAGGGTAACTCTCTATCGTCAGTGGAAAATTTCTTAAAACTGGCAAATGTCAGGGCACGAAAGTCATTCTGAAATAAAAATATGGCGTCTTTAAAAAATTGAGACGCTTTGTAAGCAATATTTTTAAAATGATTACATGGCATTAACACTGAAAGACGGGAGCTGCCAGATGAAAGGAGTCTGAGATGTCTGGGAATTACTCTAGACCGCATATTAACGTAGAATAATCAAATCAATAAACGTCAAAAAAAATCTGGACAGCGAATGACTGATCAAGAACATGGCGGGAATACAAACCAAATTAATGTTTACAGCTGCCTAAAAAACTACAAACCTGTGCTGAGAGAAACACTATTAGAGCATAGGAGTGAATTCCAACAAACGAGGTGAATAAATCGTAATTTCAAATTCTTGCACTTGTCGACCTGCCAGATTGTTATCAGGCAGCTTACTTACTTAGTCGTTCTCCTTCAAATGTGAGGTGTAGAGGTGGTATCAGAAAGCAATGAATAATATTACTATATTCTACATAGGTAAGCGTAGTCCCATACTGACGTAGGGGTGGTGTTAGAGACTTCACTATACTAGGTCAAGCATCGAGAGGTGGGGTGACAAGTTCTCTTTCTCTCTGCATTTTCCTTCGCTAACTCAGGAGCAAAGTTGAGCTCATCCTATACAGCATGTCGTTAAAAAGGGTTGAGCAAGACATCGATCTCGTCCAGCGGTAGACCGCGTGAGAGATTTTAGGTGGATCACTTTATATATCAGTTTTTTAAATGTTTTTTCTAGTTCTTTAATTAAATCTTGGTTTTTTTTTTAAAGATATAATTGAAGGACTTAACTAAGACGCTCCAGTACAAATAATCATCCCATTTAGTCTCTGTGTGTTTATACATTTAGTAATCATCACATGTTGTCTGTTTGTGTGTTTATACCTTTAGTAATTATCACATTCTCCTGTCTTTGCTCCATCTGGGGCGTGGAACGAGCACTACATCTGACCCTCTTGCAGGAAATCTGTACAAAACAGTCACTTGCGTGTGCAGTAGTTGTTTCTGTGGAACTTCTTTACATCATGAGATTACCAGCCTGTCGTGGTTGAGTTAGAGTGTAGAGTATTTGTCGAGTTGGACAATAGTAGTGAAACCGACAAGGGATAGTGGACTGACAGAGTTATAGATTACACTTTAGATAAGGTGTAAATAGGAGATGGACTTTAGACAACCTGGAAGAATATTTATTCAAATGATCTCTCTCTCCAGGCCTCAACCCACTTATGTCTGTCTAAGCACCTCCTGCTCTCAACTCTTTTCTCTTATCATACATAGAGATTATAGTAAAGAGCTAAAAATACAAATATGGATGGAAAGGTCGTGAACAGCGCATTAATAAATGTGTAAAATTTATTAAAGAAGAAAAAGCATGGAATTAATGCATATCATCACAACAACATAAAATTACATCAATACTCAAAATATTCATCAATAATCATATACACCAAAACCACACACACAGATCACCATTCATAAAACCTGTAGAACACAGAGAGATGAAATAACTGAGTGTCAGCCCGTCCGTTTTCGGGACCAGATGAAATAGTCCGGACAGTGTGTTACTTGTAGATCCTTCGTGAGGGACTATGCCTACAAAACTGTCCTTGTTGGTACTATCATTGGTGATTCCTCCCTACTGGCGCGAGGTGGGCTGGAAGACTCTAGTTACCTTCTGTTTACCAAAATGAATAAACTGCGATTCAGTCCGTCCGCTTTCGGGACCAGATGAAATAGTCCGGACAGTGTGTTACTTGTAGATCCTTCGTGAGGGACTATGCCTACAAAACTGTCCTTGTTGGTACTATCATTGGTGACTCCTCCCTACTGGCGCGAGGTGGGCTGGGGGGACGCTGTTTATCTCCTGCTGACCAACTGAATGAACTTAGCGACAGCCTGTCCGCTTTCGGGGACCAATGGAATAGCTCCAGTAAGTGGTTTCTTCGTATATATATCCCCACCATCGGGTGATGGAATTACCCTGAATAAAATCACTGTATAGGCGCTATCGTTGGTGTCTTCCCCCTACTGGCGCGAGTGGGGCGGGAACTCTGTCCATAGATGGCTGCTCATACGTGCGACGGTCTACAGAGACCCAGAAATAAACCATGGGGCGAAGTCACTTGCGGACAATTGATCCCAAGGCATGCTTATCCGGCGCTAGAATTGGCTTTAAATCCGGTTTTGGCTGGTTGACTGTCGCTTGGCTGAGTGCCCCGTTTAGGCACAAAAAAGGCGGGTGATATGGCATTCTGCTATACGCCTGCTCGGCGGTTCTGCGCCTTTGGAAGCCGCACTGCCCTGACTGGTAATCCAATAGGCGAGTAGGAAACTACTACTGCCATAGACGTTTCAGATTGTTGCGTTGGCTCATTTCACAATGCGTGAGCTGAACTCCCGTGAGAGGGAAATGGCGTTGACAAAAGGTTGTTGTTCCAGGGATGGCTGTGACACTCGTGGGGCTAGATATCCTCAGAATCCCTCTAGATCGAAGAGACGGTGACATTCTTCGTCTGACTGGAAACTAGACTAGCAATTCGGTATCCCCCTGAAACTGAGACCGAAAAGAGACACCCTTTTACATCAAGCAAATAATAAATCACACTAACTTTATACAGAAAGTTTCGCTCCACTATGGGATTAAATTTATTGTAGTTATTGCTATGATAGTTTAGGGCTGTCTTTAACCATGTCTCCTGTTCCTTAAAAAATATCAATTATCAACACGCGCCCGCATAGGCTTAATATTCTTTGCATCCCCAGGTACCTGTCAGTAACTGTTTTCTGACAGCAACAATCTACTCCTCTTCTCCCAATCTCAACATACAGCTGAATGGATATGCTTATTCATCTTACAACATTAAGTGAATTTACATAAACAGATTACAGCATTTGAAATTACACAGATAAATCATATGTCCCTTTTGGGGAAACAAACTATTAATATCCCACAAATGAATACATAGAAAATGCAATGTTCTTGCTATAAAAATCCAGTTGTGACTGCACATAAGATATAATTATATCTATGGCTGGTGGCTGCTTTCTGTGAAAGTTATAAACTAGTGTCTAACTACACAAGTAAGCATAAAATGATTCTCCCTAGCCACTAAAAATATCTATCAAAAGGAATAAGTGACTATCTCCTATAATCCAGAGTTATTACCTGCATCTCACTATTCAGTTTTAAAGTGAACAATCCACACCTGACATTATCTTACAGAAATGACAGTTAATTTTTGCTGACTCTTAACCCAATGGTAAGCATTCGTGGACTGATTCTACGCCTAATATCTGTTATTGTAAGTTTAACATTTAACCCATGATAAACCGCAACAGTTTAAGCACCACTTAATAGGCCGTAGACAGCGCTACCTTATCACTGAATAAATTACTAGGAGAAGTCCTCAGAAATAAATTCACTTCCCTAACAGATATATATATAAAAGCTAACATGAATCTAATATAATAATTATAAGATATGTTTACTCACCCCGAGAAAATGCCAAGAAATAGGCCAAAACATTTAGTTCTGTGTTAATGTTTGCCTTATTTCCATAATGGTCTATCTCGGGCCAGGAATCTTCTACGAGTGTGTTTGACGTAGTAAAAAATTTTCAAATCTTATAGCTTACAAAGGACGCTCCCCCCGGACACCTGCCTAACCTGATTCTACAGATGTAATGCGTAATAGAGTAAGACAAAAGAAATCGTGCGAAAGTTCCCCAGGCCTCAAAGGGTACCAGCCGCTCGTCATCAAACGTTTTAAAGCGACCAGAGAAATTCCCCTGTTGGGACCACAGAGGGTACCCGCCGCTAACGAACCGTTTCTTTCACAGAAACCGTCTTGGCTCGTTCTAACACTTAAAGCGGACCCGAGAAATGTTTCTCGGGTCGAACAGGTGCGTTTAGATAACATTACGTCTAGCGTTAGCTGACCGCAGCTGGCCAGCGTAAACAACCTCGGGTGGGGTTTGAGAGGGTGAGAAAGTTTGGCCACAAAGGTAGAAAAGGAAAGAAAAAGAAAATACAAAATGTCTCGGAAAACAGAACATTTAAAGGAGTAATCAAATTATGGACAAGATGGTTAAATAAATTATCTTTCACGTGACAAGTGCCCCCTTTTTTAAAGTGCGTGAAACACGAACTAAATGACAGTAATTTATCTTTTCCATCAATGTCCATTACATGTCCTAGAACATCCTATAATCATAATACAAATTTGTTTCCAACTTCTGTCAGTACTTAGCTATTGGGAGGATTGGTTACTATCATTCGAATGAACACCCTCCCTTGGTACAAATGCAAGCTAGTAACTGACTGTCTGTAGCTTCTTATCTCAGATTAAAGAGCTACTCCTGAAAAAAATTAACCCTTAAAAAAATTTTTCTGACTTTTACAACAATAGTCGTCAGATTTGTCAACCAAAAACTCAGCAGTGGTACCATCAACCTTTACCAGCTGTCTCATGTGTAGCATGAACAATAAATGTAACTTAATATTTATGATTGCTGTGGAGTAAAACGCTGTTCAGACTTCCTCCCAAAAGAAATAGTTCGTTATGTCTAGGGATATCGATTCCTATAATCTGCCGAACACTAAACTCTAAGAATCAAGATAGACTCTTGTGAGAGATTCCTACCAGACTGCAACCTCATCTGTTGCGATTGCTGCAGATGTAGTTCAAATTCCGCGGCGAGACCCCATTTGTTGTCGTACTAGATGGGCTCTAGAATCTCGGACGAGCCAAACCATTTGTCGTGGTTGAGTTAGAGTGTAGAGTATTTGTCGAGTTGGACAATAGTAGTGAAACCGACAAGGGATAGTGGACTGACAGAGTTATAGATTACACTTTAGATAAGGTGTAAATAGGAGATGGACTTTAGACAACCTGGAAGAATATTTATTCAAATGATCTCTCTCTCCAGGCCTCAACCCACTTATGTCTGTCTAAGCACCTCCTGCTCTCAACTCTTTTCTCTTATCATACATAGAGATTATAGTAAAGAGCTAAAAATACAAATATGGATGGAAAGGTCGTGAACAGCGCATTAATAAATGTGTAAAATTTATTAAAGAAGAAAAAGCATGGAATTAATGCATATCATCACAACAACATAAAATTACATCAATACTCAAAATATTCATCAATAATCATATCATATACACCAACAACCACACACAGATCACCATTCATAAAACCTGTAGAACACAGAGAGATGAAATAACTGAGTGTCAGCCCGTCCGTTTTCGGGACCAGATGAAATAGTCCGGACAGTGTGTTACTTGTAGATCCTTCGTGAGGGACTATGCCTACAAAACTGTCCTTGTTGGTACTATCATTGGTGATTCCTCCCTACTGGCGCGAGGTGGGCTGGAAGACTCTAGTTACCTTCTGTTTACCAAAATGAATAAACTGCGATTCAGCCCGTCCGTTTTCGGGACCAGATGAAATAGTCCGGACAGTGTGTTACTTGTAGATCCTTCGTGAGGGACTATGCCTACAAAACTGTCCTTGTTGGTACTATCATTGGTGACTCCTCCCTACTGGCGCGAGGTGGGGCTGGGGGACGCTGTTTATCTCCTGCTGACCACTGAATGAACTTAGCGACAGCCTGTCCGCTTTCGGGACCAATGGAATAGCGCCAGTAAGGGGTTTTCCGCCGTATATATCCGCCATCGGTGATGGGATTAACCTGAATGGCGGCACTGTATCGGCGCTATCGTTGGTGACCCCCCCTACTGGCGCGAGTGGGGCTGGAACTCTGTCCATAGATGGCTGCTCATACGTGCGAAGTTCTACATAGACCCAGAAATAAACCATGGGACGAAGTCACTTGAGGACAATTGATCCCAAGGCATGCTTATCCGGCGCTAGAATTGGCTTTAAATCCGGTTTTGGCTGGTTGACTGTCGCTTGGCTGAGTGGCCCGTTCAGGCACAAAAAAGGCGGGTGATATGGAACTCTGCGATAGGCATGCTGGCGTTTTGAGATTTTGGAAGCCGCAATGCCCTGACTGGTAATCCAATAGGCGAGTAGGAAACTACTACTGCCATAGACGTTTCAGATTGTTGCGTTGGCTCATTTCACAATGCGTGAGCTGAACTCCCGTGAGAGGGAAATGGCGTTGACAAAAGGTTGTTGTTCCAGGAATGGCTGTGACACTCGTGGGGCTAGATATCCTCAGAATCCCTCTAGATCGAAGAGACGGTGACATTCTTCGTCTGACTGGAAACTAGACTAGCAATTCGGTATCCCCCTGAAACTGAGACCGAAAAGAGACACCCTTTTACATCAAGCAAATAATAAATCACACTAACTTTATACAGAAAGTTTCGCTCCACTATGGGATTAAATTTATTGTAGTTATTGCTATGATAGTTTAGGGCTGTCTTTAACCATGTCTCCTGTTCCTTAAAAATATCAATTATCAACACGCGCCCGCATAGACTTAATTTCTTTTGCACACCCAGGTACCTGTCAGTAACTGTTCTGACAGCAACAATCTACTCCTCTTCTCCCAATCTCAATATACAGCTGAATGGATATGCTTATTCATCTTACAACATTAAGTGAATTTACATAAACAGATTACAGCATTTGAAATTACACAGATAAATCATATGTCCCTTTTGGGGAAACAAACTATTAATATCCCACAAATGAATACATAGAAAATGCAATGTTCTTGCTATAAAAATCCAGTTGTGACTGCACATAAGATATAATTATATCTATGGCTGGTGGCTGCTTTCTGTGAAAGTTATAAACTAGTGTCTAAACTACACAAGTAAGCATAAAATGATTCTCCCTAGCCACTAAAAAATATCTATCAAAAAGGAATAAGTGACTATCTCCTATAAACCAAAATCATTACCAACATCTCACTATCCAGCTGTAAAGTGAACAATCCACACCTAACATTATCTTACAGAAATGACAGTTAATTTTGCTGACTCTTAACCCAATGGTAAGCATTCGTGGACTGATTCTACGCCTAATATCTGTTATTGTAAGTTTAACATTTAACCCATGATAAACCGCAACAGTTTAAGCACCACTTAATAGGCCGTAGACAGCGCTACCTTATCACTGAATAAATTACTAGGAGAAGTCCTCAGAAATAAATTCACTTCCCTAACAGATATATATATAAAAGCTAACATGAATCTAATATAATAATTATAAGATATGTTTACTCACCCCGAGAAAATGCCAAGAAATAGGCCAAAACATTTAGTGCTGTGTTAATGTTTGCCTTATTTCCATAATGGTCTATCTCGGGCCAGGAATCTTCTACGAGTGTGTTTGACGTAGTAAAATTTCAAATCTTATAGCTTACAAAGGACGCTCCCCCCGGACACCTGCCTAACCTGATTCTACAGATGTATTGGCGTAATGCGTAATAGAGTAAGACAAAAGAAATCGTGCGAAAGTTCCCCAGGCCTCAAAGGGTACCAGCCGCTCGTCATCAAACGTTTTAAAGCGACCAGAGAAATTCCCCTGTTGGGACCACAGAGGGTACCCGCCGCTAACGAACCGTTTCTTTCACAGACACCGTCTTGGCTCGTTCTAACACTTAAAGCGGACCCGAGAAATGTTTCTCTGGTCGAACAGGTGCGTTTAGATAACATTACATCTAGCGTTAGCTGACCGCAGCTGGCCAGCGTAAACAACCTCGGGTGGGGTTTGAGAGGGTGAGAAAGTTTGGCCACAAAGGTAGAAAAGGAAAGAAAAAGAAAATACAAAATGTCTCGGAAAACAGAACATTTAAAGGAGTAATCAAATTATGGACAAGATGGTTAAATAAATTATCTTTCACGTGACACAGCCCCATGTATAACCTGACAGTAGTCACCCTGTACGACCTGCCTGCAATAGTCCTATCACTAGTTTCTTTAGGGACCCTTTGAAACCACACTTAAATATTTTGTTTGTTTGTTTAAATTTGTTCTTATTAATGTGATATTGGATTTCCTTGCACATGTGTACATTTTTTTGGTCTTCATTTGATAAACTTTTTTGTTCGGCTTGGTGCTGCCTTCGTTTGTCACGCGTGTGGGGTTATTCTATTACTTACTGTTGAAAAACTGTAAACGTATTTACAAGTAAACTGCTGGCTCTTTGAAAAAGTAGAAATAGATCTCGGCAAGCTAAATTGTGACCAGTGGGTGAGAAAAGAAGAAAACCAAGGTAATACGTCTTACTAGGACACAAGACAATAAAAAAAACATAAGTTACGAATACAAGCCCTTCGTCAGGGACAGACGAAACGAAAACAGAAAAGAAAGAATACAAGAACTAAGGAAGATAATGCAAGGAAAATAATTACAGCTACACCTGAAAGTTCGGCATGGATACACTAAAAATGGCTGCCACTTAAAGTGTGCCTACGCATGTCGTAAAGTACACTAGACAGGATAATGCACAGGGTAGGAACCTCATGATTGATATATAAATTGGCATACATAAACCAACACTGCCCCACAACTTAAGTACTTTTGGCGCCCGATTTCTACCGAGACTGTTAGGTATTGGTGTGCAGACGACAATACGGATCGGTGCGAAGGACAGGACAAATTGTAAAAGACCGTATAGACTTCTTTGTTAATGACTGAATGACAAATTATAGACTAGATAAGCTGTTAGAAAGCACGTGTACCAGGAAGCAAAAGTTCCGTCCTCTTACAATATCGGAGCATGTGGAAACAAAAGTACCAATCCTAACGTCACGTACACCCAGAATCATAGATCATAACGTCTCCTACATACTAAACTGTAGATCATAACTCCACATACAAACACAAGTATAAATCATGACGCCACGTTCAAACACAGGTAAAGATAATTGCGTCAGTCACACACAAAATTATACATCCTGAAGTTATGTAGACAACAAAAGTACAAACCCTGAAGTCACATAAACAACAAAAGTATAGTTCATTATGGCGTCACAAACAAAAGTATAGATCGTGACGTTACGCAATCAACAAAAGTAAACATTCTGACATCACGCACAAACACAAGTAAGATAATAAAGTCACATACAAACAAACGTGTAGATCGTGACGTCATGCACAAAAAAACACACAGATAATGATATCCAATACCAACAACGTTATAGCTCGTGACGTCAGGAACAAAGTTATAGATCATAACTAAAAGTGGCACACAAAGATGAGAGACAAAGTCACTGAGTTTATCCACATCAGAAAGTGATTATATCATTTCACAACTACTACAGAAACAACAACAACAAGGCAGAAAGAAGCAAGTAGCAATGAATACATTTAATTACGTACCCTGTACACAAGAGTTCACTGAGAAAAACCGGTTGATAGCATAACAAGGCGGTCCGTGTTCTAGAATGTCTACGATAAGAGAAATGGAGGACGATTTTTTTTCAAACGCACACAGAGAGAGGAATTAAAGACGATCATGAAGAGGATAAAGGAGACATGAGAAGGTCTTGAAGGGATAGCACAGGTCATTAGGATTTGGCGTGTATGTCTTGAAGACTTCTGCCCCAAGAAGGTCATCATTGTGGCAGGGAGATTTATGATTAATAAATTTCCATATCTTTTCTTTATTCATCACTATCTTTTACCTTTCTTTCGTTTTTCCTGCCTTCCTTGTCGCCTAAGCCTGGTGGAACTTTACCCTCCAATTTTCAAACCTTTCTCATTTTTAAATTTTCAAGCATTTAATTGCTGTCCGCTAATTTCCTTTTGAAGTGGGTTTACGAGGAGATCTGGTCCAACTTACCTGTAATTATCTAGGCAGCGATCATAAAAATCGCTGTAATGAGATCAGACAGTGATGGAAACGGCAGACAATCGTCTACTAGCTTTTCCTAAATTCGCTCGTAGAAAGTAATTATGCGGGGTGAAAGATTTTGAGATCAAAGTCATTGCTGTGTGTAATGGCCATACGGAGTAGAAGACGTGAAATTCGCACTGATTAGCAAATTACTTTACGCTTGATCTAGTGAGAGTGCATGAGTTCTGGTCTTTCGGCTTCGTGTGGGAACAGATCTTTGATTTGAAATCTGAATATGTAGATTTGGGCGAAGGTGCTAATGTATTAAGCCTGGGCTATTTCTTCATTCGAGATCTTTGATTTCACGTGTTTCACATAATTTGAACGTAGGTGTAAACATCTGGAATTTGAGTCTGGGTTTCGAATTAGTGAATCATTTCATTTGATAAGATATAAACCCCAGCAGTTTAGACTTCATTCATTCAGTACTCTTAAGTGGCAGTAGACAGATCGCTTCGTTCTAGAATACCTGTATAGTGATAGTTCCGAGTTCTAGAATACCTATGAAAAGGGAAATTCTCAGTTTCGGGGTGATAGCCGGTAGTTCTGTTTCGGAGTATCTGGGTCATACCCTAAACCTACCAGCGGGTTTTTTTTTCTGGTTATGTCTAGCAGAGAATAACTAGACGAAAGAACAATTTCTGAACTTTATATTGTAACTGGCATATAGTTCCAGAGTTCTTTTCCATACTCAACGTTTTACTGTCGGCCCGTGGTGGCGACTTAATCTAACATTTGACATAATCAAACTTGTGACATTACCTGAATAACAACCACTGCGTTGTGAAGAAGATAGATCCTGAACAGAGCTATTTACCTGACCCTCGATGTAACTATCGATGTATTTCAAGCTACTGTACCCTTGTGAACATTAGATCGCTTACTTAGTTTTACTACCTGGACAAAATTAGAAGAGACAGTTAACAGCATCCTACGTACCATTGTGAAGAAAGCGTTTTCCCAAGATTTGAATTCAGTATCCTTGGAGAAAACTGGGGCTTGCTTCGCCAAAACACAACTTTGGATGGGCTGGTTGTCCATCAATAATTGTTCCAGAAGGTGGTGAACGTAACTTGTAGGTAAGCGTGACTGTGTTTTTCTTTTGGTGATCACCAGTGTGTCAGAGTGAGAAAAAGGCAGGGATGATATACTTCTGCTATTGTATTACCAGTATACTCATTTGATTGTTTTCTTCCTAAAGATTACATATGCTATCTGTTTCAGAGTAGATTAGCGCATAACCTCTGTTAATTACTGTAGAGGAAAATCTTAGACCATAGTGTATAAATCTGTGACTCTTTGGGGGCTAATAACTTCTCTTATAACGGGATCTTGGCTACACAGAGGGGGAAATGATTAAACCTATGGGTCAACTCTGTTATTTGATACATTAACCTATGTTTACATTTGTGTATTTATTTGATAGTCTAAATTTGTTTACTGTGTTGTGAAATTCTTTATGATAAATAAAATTTACTTAAACTTATTTAAGTGTGTCGATCAGCTTGTTCCAAACATATATTCATATTCCATAGATATAGTTTCACGTTTGTACGTTAACCTGTCGTCACTGATGTGTGCGTGTCTGTGAGTGGTTGATATAGAGTATATCTATATAACTGAGAGATCTGTCCGAAAAATACTTCAGTTGTAGAGATAGGCTGAGCGAGAGATTTTTTTCTCGAGTCTCAGGGACAGATTCTTACGTATTTTTCCACCATCTCACTCGTGTAAAGCTATTTCTTATATTATCTCTCACTGAGTCACCTCATGTTCTAGTCTATTCAGAAGGGACCAATCTGAGTCTTAATTCACCTATCTAAAATCTACGACAATCATGTACAGCAAATTGTTACATAAACCACTGCTGAAATAGCATGTGAATACTTGGTACAGGCTTCTTCTCATCGCTGTCATATATCAACACCTAGCACCGGCGGTCTGTCTCATGCTTCTTTTCATCGCTGTCATATAACAACACCTAGCACCGGCGGTCTGTCTCATGCTTGTCTTGTCGCCATCCAGTTTCACCTTCAAATTGGTGACTGTCAACCTACTCCTCTAGTGGAGCCGGCAGTCTTGGAGCACATATCCAACTGTTTGTTGATCCGCCTTATAATGGACACAATGTGCGTTGTTTTAACTAGTGTGTGGACATGTCTTGTATTTAGTGCTGCAGGCATACCTCACTCTTTCGACAGGTTAGGGAACAGAGCACTGACGAAAGTCGAAAATCGATGAAAGTCGAAGCATAGCCTTTATTTAGCTTGCAAATGCATTTGGGCCGCTAAAAAACGTAAATAACTAACTATATAACACTTGCGAACGCGTGCAACACCTAAATAAACAGAAATAAACATAAGAATAAAGAAAATAGTAATAAATTTAAAAAATACTTAAATAACATCTTACCTTAAAATCATTCTTGAGCAAGTAGACGATGAATATATACAATATGTACAGTTTTGAATGTTGATGATTTAGGGGGATTCTAGACTTAGAAAATCAGATGGAGAAAACTGAGGAGGCTGATCTTCAGAACTGGAGGAACTCAATCTAATTATTTTAGGAGAAGGGGACTTTGAAGGAGATCTAACTGGGGCTGGGACTGATGTTGATGGCTCGGAATCTGAAGGGTTGGAGGGAGGGGTGACTGAAGTTGGTTGTGGCGGTTGCGTCTTGAAAAAGGAGAGCAAAGACGTTTGCCTCATTGATGTCTTCTTCCTTTCCCTAAGAAGTTCTCTGTAACAGGCTATTTGGTGTTCTAACCCACTATTTACTTTTGAACTTCTGTAGAAAATCGGATCCACCCTGTCCCATTATGCAATTGCGTCCTCTACTTATGTTTTTTGTTAACTTTGTCACTACACTTAGGACCCATTATGAATATATTTAAAGCACAAAAATAAGTAGTGTAAAGCCTAAACACAAAAAAGTACAGTATGAAAACTGCACACGTGTCTTACAATCACGATATGAACACTGTCATTATACTGTTATCACAAAAATAACTATGAACTGTTTACAGTATAAACACAAAAATAATATACACTAGCCACCATTAAAAACGCATCGAAATCGTGACATGTTTTCACTGTTGAAATGTTTATGCAAGTGAGCGATTTTCAAACCCCGAAAGTGTGCAAGTGATGAAGTTCATGTATTCCCACTTTACTGTCGATGTGATGTTTACTTCAAATTTTGCGTTTTTTTAAATTATAAATTCTGGCTTTATTAAGTCGAATCACATTGAAATTTGGCACACGCATTAGTCAAGTTTCAGCGAGTAAAAAGCCATTATCTGTTTTCATCGAAAGAAAGTCTGTTAATGTTTTTGTCATGCCTCGACTGTCGTCACAAGAGCAATGGCAAGCTGTTGGTATGCTAAGCAGTGGAATGGCGACCAGAGAAGTTGCCAGACATTTCAATTGTGACCAGTCCACTATAGTGAGGCTGAACCAGCGATTTCGGACGACAGGTACCACCAATGACCGTCCCAGGCTTGGTCAAGCTCGTGTAACAACACTAGCTCAAGATGACAGTGACTGCGACTTTTGTATTTACACCTAGGGTTGACAACTGCTTAGGAGCCGGTACTGAATTGTCTCATGTTTAATAATACAGCAAATTTGGGTTAGTAAATGGATCAGAAATGTAAAATCAGTGGTTTCATGTATTTTAAATTTAGCACAACGAGTTGTGGTTCATAAACTAATGCGATGCGTTTTTAATGGCGGCTAGTAATGGAAATATAAAGGAAAGACGTGCAACAGGAAGACTATAAGTGGGAAGATAACATCAATAGGTGGACAGGAAAGAGTCCATCAGACTTCACCATCAAGACAAGAGACAGAAGAAGTTGGAGATCCATCTCTGCCGACCTTCAATGTCAATATGGCACCTGATGATGATGATGTAAACGTCATGTTTTGTACATACTGATACCCTAGAACAGAACTGATTTTAATCCGCCATGACAGTCGGTCTATTTACGTCATGTTTTGTACATACTGATACCCCAGAACAGAACTGATTTTAATCCGCCATGACAGTCGGTCTATTTACGTCATGTTTTGTACATACTGATACCCCAGAACAGAACTGATTTTAATCCGCCATGACAGTCGGTCTATTTACGTCATGTTTTGTACATACTGATACCCCAAAACGAACTGATTTTAATATCCGCCCTGACAGTCGGTCTATTTACGTCATGTTTTGTACATACTGATACCCCAGAACAGAACTGATTTTAATCCGCCATGACAGTCGGTCTATTTACGTCATGTTTTGTACATACTGATACCCCAGAACAGAACTGATTTTAATCCGCCATGACAGTCGGTCTATTTACGTCATGTTTTGTACATACTGATACCCAGAACAGAACTGATTTTAATATCCGCCATGGACAGTCGGTCTATTTACGTCATGTTTTTGTACATACTGATACCCCCAGAACAGAACTGATTTTTAATCCGCCATGACAGTCGGTCTATTTACGTCATGTTTTTTGTACATACTGATACCCCAGAAACAGAACTGATTTTAATCCGCCATGACAGTCGGTCTATTTACGTCATGTTTTGTACATACTGATACCCCAGAACAGAAACTGATTTTAATCCCGCCATGACAGTCGTACTATTACTTCATTTTTGTACATACTGATACCCCAGAAACAGAACTGATTTTAAATCCGCCATGACAGTCGGTCTATTTACGTCATGTTTTGTACATACTGATACCCCAGAACAGAAAACTGATTTTAAATCCGCCATGACAGTCGGTCTATTTACGTCTCATGTTTTGTACATACTGATACCCCAGAACAGAACTGATTTTAATCCGCCATTGACACAGTCGGTCTAGTTTAACGTCATGTTTTTTACATACTGATACCACCAGAACAGAACTGATTTTAATCCGCCATGGGGACAGTCGGTCTATTTACGTCATGTTTTGTACATACTGATACCCCAGAACAGAACTGATTTTTAATCCGCCATGACACAGTCGGTCTATTTACTTGTCATGTTTTGTACATACTGATACCCCAGAACAACACTGACTTTAAACCGCCATGACAGTCGGTCTATTTTACGTCATGTTTTTTGTACATACTGATACCCCAGAACAGAACTGATTTTTAATCCGCCATGACATCGTGTCTATTTACGGTCATGTTTTTGTACATACTGATACCCCAGAACAGAACTGATTTTTAATCCGCCATGACAGTCGGTCTATTTTACGTCATGTTTTGTTACATACAGATACCCCAGAACAGAACTGATTTCAGAAATCCGCCATGACAGTCGGTCTATTTACGTCATGTTTTTTGTACATACTGGATACCCCAGAACAGAAACTGATTTTAATGGCGCCATGAACAGTCCGGTCTATTTACGTCAATGTTTTGTACATTACTGATACCCCAGAACCAGAATTGATTTTAATCCGCCATGACAGTCGGTTCTATTTACGTCATGTTTTGTACATACTGATACCCCAGAACAGATAAATTGATTTTTTAATCCGCCATGACAGTTCGGTCACTATTTACAAGTCATGTTTTGTACATACTGATACCCCAGAACAGAACTGATTTTTTTAATTCCGCCATGACAGTCGACTCTATTTACGTCATGTTTTGTACATTACTGATACCCCAGACCGAACTGGATTTTAAATCCGCCATTGTGTACCAACAGTCGGTCTATTTACGTCATGTTTTGTACATACTGATACCACAGTACAGAACTGATTTTAATCCGCCATGACAGTTCGGTCTATTTACGTCATGTTTTGTACATACTGATACCCAAAACAGAACTGATTTTAATCCGCCATGACAGTCGGTCTATTTCACTGTCATGTTTTGTACATACTTGATAACCCCAGAACAGAACTGATTTTAATCCGCCATGACAGTCGGTCTAGTTTTACGTCATGTTTTGTACATACTGATACCCCAGAACAAATTGGATTTTAATCCGCCATGACAGTCGGTCTATTTAGCCGTCATGATTTGTACAAACTGAGTTACCCCAGAACAGAAATTGATTTTAACTTACACGCCATGACAGTCGTTGTCTATTTATTACGTCATGTTTTTGTACATACTGATACCGCCAGAACGAGAATTGATGTTTATAATCCAGCCAATGACAGTCGTCTATTTACGTCCATTGGTTTTTGATACATACAGTACTGACAGTCACCCCAGTGAGAACAGAATTGATTTAAATCCGCCATGACAGTCGGTCTATTTACGTCATGTTTTGTACATACTGATACCCCAGAACAGAAACTGATTTTAATCTAGGGCCATGACAGTCGGACTAGTTTACGTCATGTTTTTTGTACATACTGATACCCCAGAACAGAACTGATTTTAATCCGCCATGACAGTCGGTCTATTTACGTCATGTTTTAGTACATACTGATACCCCAGAACAGAATTGATTTTAATCCGCCATGACAGGTCGGTCTATTTACGTCAATGGTTTTGTACATACTGATACCCCAGAACATGAATTTGATTTTTAATCCGCCATGACAGTCGGTCTATTTACGTACATGTTTTGTACATACTGATACCCCAGAACAGAAACTGATTTTAATCCGCCATGACAGTCGGTCTATTTACGTCATGTTTTTTGTACATACTGGAATTTTTACCCCATAAACAGAACTGGAATGCGTTTTTAATCCGCCATGACAGTCTGGTCTATTTACGTCATGTTTTGTACATACTGATACCCAGAACAGAATTGATTTTAATCCGCTCCATGACAGTCGGTCTATTTACGTCATGTTTTGTACATACTGATACCCCAGAACAGAACTGATTTTAATCCGCCATGACCAGTCGGTCTATTTACGTCATGTTTTGTACATACTGATACCCCAGAACAGAAACTGATTTTTTAATCCGCCATGACAGTCGGTCTATATTTACGTCATGTTTTGTACATACTGATACCCCCCAGAACAGAACTGATTTTAATCCGCCATGACAGTCGGTCTATTTACGTCATGTTTTGTACATACTGATACCCCAGAACAGAACTGATTTTAATCCGCCATGACAGTCAGTCGGTCTATTTACGTCATGTTTTGTACATACTGATACCCCAGAACAGAAGAACTGATTTTAATCCGCCATGACAGTCGGTCTATTTACGTCATGTTTTGGGTACATACATGATACCCCAGAACAGAACTGATTTTAATTCCGCCATGACAGTCGGTCTATTTACGTCATGTTTTGTACATACTGATACCCCAGAACAGAACTGATTTTAATCCGCCATGACAGTCGGTCTATTTACGTCATGTTTTGTACATACTGATACCCCAGAACAGAACTGATTTTAATCCGCCATGACAGTCGGTCTATTTACGTCATGTTTTGTACATACTGATACCCCAGAACAGAATTGATTTTAATCCGCCATGACAGTCGGTCTATTTACGTCATGTTTTGTACATACTGATACCCCAGAACAGAAATTGATTTTAAATCCGCCATGACAGTCCGGTCTATTTACGTCATGTTTTTTGTACATACTGATACCCCAGAGCAGAATTTATTGTAATCCGCCATGACAGTCGGTCTATTTACGTCATGTTTTGTACATACTGATACCCCAGAACAGAATTGATTTTAATCCGCCATGACAGTCGGTCTATTTACGTCATGTTTTGTACATACTGATACCCCAGAACAGAATTGATTTTAATCCGCCATGACAGTCGGTCTATTTACGTCATGTTTTGTACATACTGATACCCCCAGAACAGAATTGATTTTAATCCGCCATGACAGTCGGTCTATTTACGTCATGTTTTGTACATACTGATACCCCAGAACAGAACTGATTTTAATCCGCCATGACAGTCGGTCTATTACGTCATGTTTTGTACATACTGATACCCCAGAACAGAACTGATTTTAATCCGCCATGACAGTCGGTCTATTTACGTCATGTTTTGTACATACTGATACCCCAGAACAGAATTGATTTTAATCCGCCATGACAGTCGGTCTATTTACGTCATGTTTTGTACATACTGATACCCCAGAACAGAATTGATTTTAATCCGCCATGACAGTCGGTCTATTTACGGCATTTTTTATATATACTGATTCCCCAGAACAGAATTGATTTTAATCCGCCATGACAGTCGGTCTATTTACGTCATGTTTTGTACATACTGATACCCTAGAACAGAATTGATTTTAATCCGCCATGACAGTCGGTCTATTTACGTCATGTTTTGTACATACTGATACCCCAGAACAGAATTGATTTTAATCCGCCATGACAGTCGGTCTATTTACGTCATGTTTTTTGTACATACTGATACCCCAGAAACAGAATTGATTTTAATCCGCCATGACAGTCGGTCTATTTACGTCATGTTTTGTACATACTGATACCCCAGAACAGAATTGATTTTAATCCGCCATGACAGTCGGTCTATTTACGTCATGTTTTGTACATACTGATACCCCAGAACAGAATTGATTTTAATCCGCCATGACAGTCGGTCTATTTACGTCATGTTTTGTACATACTGATACCCCAGAACAGAACTGATTTTAATCCGCCATGACAGTCGGTCTATTTACGTCATGTTTTGTACATACTGATACCCCAGAACAGAATTGATTTTAATCCGCCATGACAGTCGGTCTATTTACGTCATGTTTTGTACATACTGATACCCCAGAACAGAATTTTTTAATCGCCATGACAGTCGGTCTATTTTACGTCATGTTTTGTACATACTGATACCCCAGAACAGAATTGATTTTAATCCGCCATGACAGTCGGTCTATTTACGTCATGTTTTGTACATACTGATACCACAGAACAGAATTGATTTTAATCCGCCATGACAGTCGGTCTATTTACGTCATGTTTTGTACATACTGATACCCCAGAACAGAATTGATTTTAATCCGCCATGACAGTCGGTCTATTTACGTCATGTTTTGTACATACTGATACCCCAGAACAGAATTGATTTTAATCCGCCATGACAGTCGTCTATTTACGTCATGTTTTTGTACATACTGATACCCCAGAACAGAATTGATTTTAATCCGCCATGACAGTCGGTCTATTTACGTCATGTTTTGTACATACTGATACCCCAGAACAGAATTGATTTTAATCCGCCATGACAGTCGGTCTATTTAACATACTGATACCCCAGAACAGAATTGATTTTAATCCGCCATGACAGTCGGTCTATTTACGTCATGTTTTGTACATACTGATACCCCAGAACAGAACTGATTTTAATCCGCCATGACAGTCGGTCTATTTACGTCATGTTTTGTACATACTGATACCCCAGAACAGAACTGATTTTAATCCGCCATGACAGTCGGTCTATTTACGTCATGTTTTGTACATACTGATACCCCAGAACAGAACTGATTTTAATCCGCCATGACAGTCGGTCTATTTACGTCATGTTTTGTACATACTGATACCCCAGAACAGAACTGATTTTAATCCGCCATGACAGTCGGTCTATTTACGTCATGTTTTGTACATACTGATACCCCAGAACAGAACTGATTTTAATCCGCCATGACAGTCGGTCTATTTACGTCATGTTTTGTACATACTGATACCCCAGAACAGAACTGATTTTAATCCGCCATGACAGTCGGTCTATTTACGTCATGTTTTGTACATACTGATACCCCAGAACAGAACTGATTTTAATCCGCCATGACAGTCGGTCTATTTACGTCATGTTTTGTACATACTGATACCCCAGAACAGAACTGATTTTTAAGTCGGTCCGCCATGACAGTCGGTCTATTTACGTCATGTTTTGTACATACTGATACCCCAGAACAGAACTGATTTTAATCCGCCATGACAGTCGGTCTATTTACGTCATGTTTTGTACATACTGATACCCCAGAACAGAACTGATTTTAATCCGCCATGACAGTCGGTCTATTTACGTCATGTTTTGTACATACTGATACCCCAGAACAGAACTGATTTTAATCCGCCATGACAGTCGGTCTATTTACGTCATGTTTTGTACATACTGATACCCCAGAACAGAACTGATTTTAATCCGCCATGACAGTCGGTCTATTTACGTCATGTTTTGTACATACTGATACCCCAGAACAGAACTGATTTTAATCCGCCATGACAGTCGGTCTATTTACGTCATGTTTTGTACATACTGATACCCCAGAACAGAATTGATTTTAATCCGCCATGACAGTCGGTCTATTTCCCCCTCTCCATCCGTTATTTCTCATGGTTCCTGTGTAAGAATTTTAAAAATTGCACGCAATCTTCGACTGAACCAGTAATAAAACAAAAAATATAGAACTTTTACCCAGGAAAGGTTCACTGAGTAAGAGAGATCATTCAAAAGTTGCATAAACTACACTTTAGAGCCACATCAAATATTTAGTGCCGCACCAACAGCTCAAGTCATTTGTAAGCACTCCCGTGACTACATAACTCTGGCTTGTACTCTGCGGATAATGAATTATGCAAAAGACTATTGAAAGGAAAGACGACAGTAGAGAGAATATGCACGTGAAAAGATATGAGATAGAAAGAGGGTGTAGACACAGATTCTAGAGTCTGTATTGGACAAAAAGAAAAGTATTATCTGCAACAAATCTTTATGAAGGAAAGTAAGAAAGAGAGTTATACCATGTTACATGGAACTAATATTCATATATGGAAGTAAGTCATGGACGCTTAGTGAACAAACAAGAAAATCAGTAGAGGCCACAGAGATGTGGTTTTACAGAAGAAAGTTTAAAATACAGCAAACAGATAAAGGTGACGAGGATGTTCTGACAGTGGCCAATGATCAATGGAAGCTTATTCTTCATGCTAGAAGAAAATAATCCGCTTTCATTGAGCATGTTATGAGGAAAAGTTGAATATATCGTGACAACATGAAATAATGAAGGAAAAGTTGAATATATCGTGACAACATGAAATAATGAAGGAAAAGTTGAATATATCGTGACAACATGAAATAATGAAGGAAAAGTTGAATATATCGTGACAACATGAAATAATGAAGGAAAATTTGAATATATCGTGACAACATGAAATAATGAAGGAAAAGTTGAATATATCGTGACGACATGAAATAATGAAGGAAAAGTTGAATGTATCGTGACAACATGAAATAATGAAGGAAAAGTTGAATATATCGTGACAACATGAAATAATGAAGGAAAAGTTGAATATATCGTGACAACATGAAATAATGAAGGAAAAGTTGAATATATCGTGACAACATGAAATAATGAAGGAAAAGTTGAATATATCGTGACAACATGAAATAATGAAGGAAAATGAGATATAGGAAGGCAAAGAGAGAAGACAGTGGACAGTATGACGTCAAGGCATTGAAGAAGTCAACAACAGAATTGATAAACGAAGTTGTGAAGAGGCATGATCGCCTACGTCACCAGGCTAGGTACTTGATAAATAAAATTTGTTGCAGGGGAAATTAAATCAAAATAAAACTGGAATAAGTTACTTGCGCTGAAGTTGTAAAGAAATAAGGAAAATAGGCAAATAAAATGCACTCGAAAGAAAGAAAGACTAAATAAAAAAGATAGAACTAGTGAAATTAAGGAATACCGATAGAACAAGAGAAAGAATAAGGAAAAAAGAAAGTTTAAAAAAAAGAAAAACCGTACTGCAAAGATTCGATCCTCGACCACACAGAGAACGCCAAGGCCTCGCTGCGAAAGTGACCATGTTTCGACACACTGTCAACAAAGCAACCGAAGAAAAGTGCATCACTGGGGGTAGTCCCTTTACTAACACAACTCGCAACTATAGAATATTGGACAATTCAGATATTTGTATAGACACTATTACTTCCATACCTTTCCTATTCACAAGTACAGTATAGGCCGCATGACATGACTGTGGTCACACCAACAAAACGTTTTAATGTACAGACAACCGTGTCTTCGTCAGCGGACAAACAAAGAGGGACCAAACGAACGAACAAACACACGAACCAATGACATCTTTATTTTATCAGGGTAAATATACTACTCGTCAAAAGTCAAGGACCACTTAGAAAAACCTTCGTTGAAACCATAAAACAAATCTGATATAAACGTAATAGGTATCAGTCAAAACGGCATTTATTGAATACCAAATTGACATGTCAAGTAAAGAAATGGAAACACACATTCAAACGCAATGAAGCTGTGAAGTGTGTCACCCACCTTTTCAAAAGTCACACAATAGATATTGGACAAATAGACATTTCAAAATCGGGTATGACCACCGTTTGCAGCAAGGCATTCAAGACAGCGTAGACGCATCGAGTCCACAAGGGTCCGAAGAGTATCCTGAGGAACAGCTTGCCATTCCTGAAGCAGAAATGCAGTCAGCTGTGCAACATCCATTGGCAGGGGGTGATTTGTTGACAATCTTCGACCAAGGACATCCCAGAGGTGCTCAATCGGAGAAATGTCAGGTGAATGAGCTGGCCACGCCATCCTGATGATCCCATGTTGCTGAATAAACTCATTCACCACACGAGCTCGATGGGGTCGAGCGATATCATCTTGGAGGATGGCATTACCACCTATGGCCTCCAGAGCAGGCTGAACAATTAGTCTCAAGATTTCGTTCTGGTATCTTGGGCCGGTCACGTTGCCTTGGATGATGTAGAGTGGGGTCCTGCCATGTCTGTAGAAGCCTCCCCAGACAATGACAGAACCCCTACCATAACGATCCACCTCTCGAATTGTGTCATCAGTAAATCGCTCTCCTGGTCGTCACGAAACTCGAATCCTGCCATCATTGAATGACACGAACGACACGAATGACACAGTGAAGCGAGATTCATCAGTGAAGAGGACCTGACTCCATTGTTGCCTTGTCCATCGGATATGCTCGCGACATCAAGCAACACGGGCTCTGCGATGAGCAGGAGTAAGAGGGATTCTGACTGCAGGACGTCGAGCAGCCAGTCCAAATTCATGTAAACGTCTGCGAAGGGTGCTTTGACTGACATTAACTTTAGAGTGGAACAAGTACTGTTCGATTTTTTTGTTAATTGTGATTACTAAATGTAATTGTTTAAAGTGTCAGTGATTGTAGTGTGGTGTAAGTGTGGTGTATAGATATACTAGATATACCCACAGATATTTAACAAGACTAATAATATTAATAAATGTTAAAATACACTGAACTAACTCACGTGTGTAAAATTTTTGATAAAATTATATTACATTTATTTTGTTCTGGATCAATTTTTTAGGTTGACCAGAACTTAAAAGGATTTAGAGATTATGAAAGAAATGCATGGAATATTATATCATAAATGCAATAGTGTACATATATATGTACTATACTAGTTAGTTTTATTAAAATGTTCTAGTAGTCATCTACTTGGGAGGATAGTTACTGTTTGTGCTGTTGGGGTGGCCTCATCACACCTGTCTATATTGACTACCCAGTGTCCAGAAAATGGTGGGAATTTTTATGGGGTTATTAGTAACTAAAGGGCTTTGGTGAATGTCCAGCAGACCAGAGGCTCACTCATCTTATATTTGTAGCTCTGGTGCTGAAAACTGATGGTCCCACCTCTCCGTGCTGGCGGGCAATAATGGTGGTCTCTGTCACAAGTACTGCACAGATACACTCGAGTAAAGTCACCAACTGAATAGTCACTGCTTTGTTGACAACAGAAACTCGCAGCTCTGCAATCAAAGTATGGGCCATGTGTCAAAATCTATTCTCTACCCACGTCTGGACACAACACTGACACAACAACCACATCATACAGACAGGTCAGATCTCTCTGACCAAACAGCACATTTACCATGGTGGTTTTACATCAGATAGATCCTCCCAGACTATAGATTCTGAAAAATATTTATTAGTTGTCTGCCCTAAAAGAGGATAGGTAATATGGTTCATTATTCCCAACACTTGATCTGTCTTGCATAATCCTTGCTGGAGTTTATGTACATTGTTGGTCCCTAGACCCTGACTAGGGCGGGGGGTCTAGAGCAAATCCCTACTTGTTTGTAAGGCTAGATTTCGATATGGCAGTATCAAATCACTCAAACATGAAACAATATTCAAAATATATAAGGAAATAATTTCAGTCTTACCAGATTATGAATAAATAACACAGAATTGCTAGCAAAACTCAGCTGAGCTGCTGGCTATAGTATGGCGTCCCTAAATTTATTACACTTTCTTTCATATGGAAATCACCACACTTTAAAATCTGTGTCTATCACTGAACAACTATTGAGAAATGACCCCACTTTCGCGTCTGAGCGCTAATGATATGATTGTCTGTGGCCAATCACTGCCTAGGTTTATTTTAAATTTCAAATTTCCTACCATAAAGTCATTTCAGTCATGCTTCAGTCAAGTATGGATGGTTATCTGTTAGTCTGTCCGTCTCTACTTGTGTTTCTACAAAATGTACTTGATTTTTGAACCAACCTTTCTCTCCCCTCCAAAATTTTGTCGTTAAAAGTTATATTTAGACACAGCTACCACCCAAAAACCCTCTCCTCCATACTAAGTAAATTTGAACACCTGCGTTTCGAGGTCGTTTTTTTTTTGTGCAATTAGCGACACTTTTAGATTCCATACAGTCTGTCGATGATGTGAACAACACTGTCTTTTGTCATTATCTTCAATATTATCTATCCGTCTGTAAAATTAAGAACATATTAGTTCACTGCTCAGAATAGGCCATCCGGCCAGCTAATTTTTATATTCCTAACATTAATATTAAGAAAAATTTACTTTTTAATTTTTGTAATATTCCTAACATCTGCGTTTTAGCCGCTGAATTCAAATCAAGGGCTTGGTATTGCAAAAGCGTCCAATAAATGACTGTGGCGTATTATATCTAAGGTCCCTTCTGTCGAGTTGCTTACTTTTATGTCAACTTGGGAAACGTGACTTTTCTCCGTTCCCCCCCCCCCCCAATTGCGTCTCCTTAGCCTCTCTAGCCCCACGCAATCTTTTTATTTTTTTTTTTTCATCCGCCGTTCCCCTATGCGATGATGACCCGCGGTCTAGGCGATACTATTATAAAAAAGACTTGATCCTCCACACTTCCTGTGGCCTGAAATCTCTCCAAAATTCTTTGGATAGTTGAAAAAGCCGTCTAGCAACCTAACCACTTTCAACCCATTGTTTTTATGCTTAATTAGGCATTAGAGGACTGTCAGAGGAAGATATTGCACCAATTTTTACTAAAAACTTCCTTCATTTAATCATTCTATGCGCTTATATAAAAGTGTATTGAAAATAATAGGGTGGCCCTTGACTTTTGACGAGTAGTATAATTAGGCATTCTCGCCTTTTCTACATTTCTGCCCTGCAATAATATAATTGTCAAAGGTTTTTTATATTAAAACATTCTTAACTTCAGTAATACAAAATAAAAATAAAGACAAAGGAAAATGGTATCAAATATGTAGGCAACAGAAGGAAACTATAGAAGATCCGACATTGATCAGATAATGAAGATGAGTCTTAGAGTTGCGGTATCACTCCACGTCAAGGATCTCCACAGCCCCTTCCAGTGTAGTCCACTGGTCTTGTGGTCCATGTTGTCCATGTTGTCCTTGTTGTCCATGTTGTACTGCCTTTGGCATCCTCTTACCATCGTCTGGTTCTCAAATTTCTTGAACTGACATGTCTCTAGGCGTCCGATGGGCTGAGTATTTAGAGCGCTTTCGTTTCGCAGCCCAGTAACAACGTTCCGGGATCGACAACGGGTATCGTCACGTTCCAGTCTACCCAGCTGTAAATGGGAACGTACGTCTACTCTTGGGTAATGGAGGGAAGGCAGCAAGGAAGGGAACTGGTTACCCCCTCCTCATTAAAAAGCTGGAACTAGTATAGTGAAGTCTTTAACACTTCACACCCACTCCGGCAGTTTCTGCTATGGGACTACCTTTACATTTTTACGTCGTCTCTACATTCCTTTAGGCTTTAGGCTTTAGACTTTAGGCTTTAGGCTTTACACTTTACACTTTACACTTTACACTTTAGGCTTGTGACCGCATGGCCTTCCACGCTAACATTATCCCTGCTACGACACTAGCATTTATACGTGCTATAATATGGTACATATAGGAATGACCGACATTAAAAGCAAATAAGACGTTTTCACACAAAACGAAGTATCATTCAAAGTTCAGTCAGTGTAGCAAATAAAGATGATTTGCTGGGGAGGTTATGATGGTATCCTAACAAAGAGTGAAATAAGTGCATGCAGTAACCGTGCGAGGTCAAGCAAATGTAGGTCCCTGATTCTATAAATGATGATGATGAATTGTGTACAGGGAACCTAACGCTACCTCCCTAGATCTCACACGGTCTCTCTGTTGGCTCTAGTGTAGGGTGTATGATGTACCTATTGTCTAGGGGAGAAATGAGATGATAGTACACAACACACAAACACTTTTACTTTCCTATGAGAAAAAGTTAATAAAACAGTGTTAAGTTTTTCTTTTGAACTGAATTTTTACAATTTAATCTGCCTGTCCAGTTATATCTTTTGGACAGGTCTTGAAAATAAGGACAAGATAGTTTACAGAAAGAGGGTCATAAAACAACTGGACTTTCTGTCCACACAACTAAAAAATCAAGATATATTTTTCACTGAAGGAACAGTATTCCCACAGCTACTACTGTAATCCTATAAAGGGAGAGTCACTGTGTATGAGGGCTGTTGATAGTCATCATACCCCTTGAAATTCCTGAATAATCATAGGGG
Organism: Oreohelix idahoensis; assembly: GCA_024509875.1. NCBI lineage: Eukaryota > Metazoa > Mollusca > Gastropoda > Stylommatophora > Oreohelicidae > Oreohelix > Oreohelix idahoensis. The sequence continues at coordinate 66,122 of JAMPIV010000501.1, forward strand.
AAACTCAGTGAATGTTACTTTTTTACACAAAAGTGTCAGATGTACCCAGATGTATGGCACATCACTGGGGTCCATTTTTATAAGTAAATTTCTCTCCTGAAGATGCAGACTCTTTCACCACTCGTTCAAGCTCCCTCCGTGTCTTTTCTTATAATAGTAAGAAATGACTGGATGGAGGCTTGAGGGCTGTATTCACTTTCAGCTGGCTTCCTGCCACCAGTCGGTAACAGGGAATAAAAAACACCGCTGGAACAAAAAGGATACCCTGGCTTTAAAACATCTACTCACTGAGATTATTTAATTATTTTTCCTACCGTGGGATATGGGTCAGCCTTGCGTGCCGTTACATGTGCACAAGCCCCTAACTTTGTTTGACTCCCTCCTCCTTGCTGTGACCACACCTCAGGTCCCTATGGCAGATACGCCACTGTACCTTTACATCTTTTTTCCTCAAATACAATAATGTGGGGTAACCACATTTCCGTTGTATGATTTTCTCTTTTTTTCTTTTTATATTATAAATGCTTCATGCATGTAAACAGTGTTCATCATTGTTTTAAACACAGAGGCTTACTACTATAATAATATACAGCAAACACATAATCATGACAAACATACATCACTTAGATACATTTTAAGATGAGGACTCAACAATGTCTACTACCGACATGTTCTTCATTTTTCCCTCAATATCAATACCCAATTTTGTTTGCTGTGGAATTAAACAGAATAAATTTCATAAAATCGTCCTTACCACAATTTCAAGAAATATAAACACATGATGCTGACTTGGAAAGCAATGGCCGCAGTTTCACTCTGCACTGGTCTCAGGCTGGGAAATATTTATTTTACTTTAAATTTACCACAGCTGAATCTCAGCAAAATGTTTTATGTAATTTATTTTTTTTGACAACTGGCAATTGAATAAGGAAAAACCCCCTTGCTAATATTGGGTACCACTAGCCAATCAGAAGCTGGCGACTACCAGATTTCAAAATGCAGTTTTTAAAAACAAAAAAACAATTCCAAACTACACCGCGTCTGCTATTTAATTGGCTAGCCTATGTTAGTTGCCATTACAACAAAAATGTTTCGTTGATAACCAAATTACTATCCGCCCCCCTTCCACCCTTATACTCTCTGTACTCAAGCGAATTTGAATATTCACCTCAATGCCTCTTTCTACGCGATCGTCCCTTTAACGTTATGAAAAATTCAAGTAAGGTTGACTGTCTGTCTGGTCTACCGTCTTGGACAGTTTATTTTTCCTGCATAACTTCACTAATACTGGGGCTATCATAGTATTTAAAACATATTCTTGCTTAGGGGAGTCTCAGCTATCTTATCATATAAGTTTTATGTTCAGTTTCCTATTAATAAAGATTTTCATTTTTGTCACTGTTCGTTCGTCAAATAAATATTATTTTACACAAGACCACCGTTTCCTCCTTTCTCCTCTCCCGCTTAGCCTAAGGGATTCAAATACTACGGGTTTTAGTGACGCGAGTACTTCTACAACGAGTGGGGACAAACTGTCTGTGTGTTTGCCTCCGATGGCGTTTGCCGCCGCGTGTAGATACGCATGGCAGAGTGTGGCAGGCAAATCGGGTGTTAGACGTGGCGGGTTAACAAGTTGGGTTTTTATGATTTTAAATTTTATCGTGTTTCACTACCAAATTGTAAGACTTACTACTGATTAACCTGTTAAAAACAAAATATTACGTTAATTCAGATAGTATTGTGCGGCGCTCTTCCGCCAATTAATTAATTTTATCGGTTAGGCGGCCGTGTATGCAGCAGATCTTACAAGTTTAAACATCGGTAGTACGTTGGCGAAACCGAAAATGCAACGCGTTGTATATTATATATGCTATAGGCTTTTCGCACTGCACAAAAGGCAGTGGCGGGCGTGTGAGAGCAATTCCGTCAGACACAATCGGGCTGGTTTTATTTATTGTTGTTTTTATGACTAAAATCCATAGAAATGAGTAATTATCCTCGCAGATTTTACCACACACCTCCCCTCTTAAGCATGCATCACTATGCAGGTTATTATCTGCGAGATAACTTAGCTCAATGAAGTCTTATGCGTTTCTCTGATTTTCATCACATGGATGTCTGCTTAAAAAGTCGGCACCCACATTCGTCGGACCCGGGATATAATCTATCCGGAATGAGTATGGCTGCAGTAATAAAGACCATCTCAATAATCTGGAATTTTCATGCTTCGCTTGTGACAGGAACACAAGAGGTGAATGATCCGTTTGGACCACAAATGTCCTGCCATATAAATAAATCTGAAATTTCTTTATAGACCATATCAAAGCGAGACATTCCTTTTTCACTTGTTTTGAATAATTTTTTTCCGCCTTGTTCAACTTGCGGCTAGCATAAGCGACTGGTTTCAATTCCCCATCTGGTGAGGAAGACCTTTGCAACAATGTAGCACCTAGGCCCACATTGCTTGCGTCACTTCTCACAATAAATTCTTGAGTTAAGTCAGGCAATTGCAATACTGGCCTGCTTGTAAGTTTTTCCTTCAACTCTTGGTAAACTAATTCGCACTGAGCAGACCAAATTATTTTATCAGGTTGACCTTTACGAGTTAAATCTGTCAGCGGAGCACATATAGAGTTAAAATTTTTAATGTACTTTTGGTAAAAACCACACAACGACACGAAAGATCGCACGTCTTTCTTTGTTTGGGGTCGAGGAGCTTTTTTCAATTTTTCCAGATTCTTGGGATCAGGGGTCATGCTACCCTGATGCACAGTATGTCCCAAGAATTCCAACTCTTTACAACCTATACAACATTTTGTTGGCCTGGCGGTTAAGTTAGCCTCTCTGAGTCTATCTAACAGCATATTCAAAGAGGTAACGTGTTCCTCAAATGTTTCCGTAGCAATGAGGATATCGTCCATAAAATTCGAAATACATGGATTTTTCAGGGGATCCAGCAGTTTTCGCATCATCCTTGAAAACACACTCGGAGCATTTTTCAACCCAAACGGCAACATGTTGAACTCATAATGACCTTCCGAGGTGCTAAATGCTAAATAAGGTCGAACCTCAGGCTTTACTGGAATTTGGTAATAGCCCTTGCTAAGATCCACCTTAGAAAATATTTTGCCTTGTTCAGCCTGGCAAATAGTTGAGTAGTATCAGGTAATGGATCCACCTGACCTTCTGTGACAGCATTCAGTTTCCTGTAATCTATACACAGTCTATGTTCTCCTGATGGTTTCCGCAACAGAACCACGCAGGAACTATAAGGAGACTCACTATGAGAAATAATCCCTTCTTGTAACAAATAATCTATCTCCTCTTTTAAAGCTTTCTCCTTAGCGAATGGAATAGAATAGGGCCTCATACAGATAGGTGTTTGGTCTAGTAGTTTCATATCATATTCCAACAAATGGGTGTTACCCGGTTTATCTGTCAACACATCTGTATGTTTCTCAAGGATCTGTCGAACCTTCTCCTTCTGCCCTTTTGTCAAGTGATTGCTGATTTTCACCTGCTCAAACGTTTCACTGGTTTTCAGTGGATATTCAAATGAGGAGAGAGGGTCATTTTTCATTTCGGTTGCAATAGACAAGGCCAATAAGTGTGTCCCTTCCTGGATTTGTCTGTCCAGATATTTCTTCAACAGGTTCACATGATAGACTTTTTCCTTTCCCTTTTTGTCTATCTTATAATTGGTTCTGGATACCTTTTCCAAAACTGTGTATGGTCCTTGCCATCCGATCTGAAGTTTATTATTGCTGCTGGGCAATAGAAGAAGTACCTTCTCCCCCACAGCAAGTTCCCTATCCTTCGCTTTTCGATTATAATAAGCAGCATGCTTTTTCCTGGCTTGTCTCAAATTTTCATTTGCCAGTTTCCAACCGGTTTGTAAACGATTGGTCAGTTCGTTCACGTATTGATAAGATGAGGTAACAGTCTCCTCTGCCTTCTCATCAGTCCAGGTCCTTAACAAAGCTTCTAACGGACCTTTTATTGGCCTACCAAATAACAGTGTTGCGGGGGCCATTCCGGTGGAATTATGTGGTACTTCCCGGTACGCAAACAGGGCGGCGGGCAAGTAGTGGTCCCACGTGTCAGTTTTCTCATGTGCCAGCTTTCTCAGGATAGAAATGAGAGTCCCATTGAACCTCTCTACCTGGCCGTTCCCTTGGGGATGGTACGGGCTACAATGAAAGTGCTTGGCTTGAAACAACCTGAACACCTCTTCAGTTAGTTTCCCCTTGAACTGAGAGCCATTATCTGTCAAGATTTGATGCGGGAAACCTAACCTTGTGAATATCGTAAGTAATGCCTCTGCCACATGTTTCGAATCGATTGATGACAGGGCTACCGCCTCTCCCCACATAGAACAAGTGTCTACCAGAGTAAGGATGTAACTGTTCCTCCTCTTGGTCCGAGTGAGAGGTCCCACAATATCCACAGCAACTCTCTCAAAAGGGGTTCCCACTATGGGCATTTCCCCAAGAGTTGCGGGAGCAGTCCAATGCTTTGGAGCTACTCTCTGGCATTCGGGGCAGGAGTGTACGTATCTCTTTATGTCTTCCGTTATCCCTGGCCAGAAATAATGACAAGCTATACGCTGTCCTGTTGCACTAATCCCCATGTGACCACTGAAGGGGATAGCATGACCTAACTCCATCACTTTTTCTCTATATGATTTAGGAAGGACCAGCTGACCATGACCAGCTGCACCAGTGCCGGCCTTCCTGTATAGCAATTTATTCTTCATATAGAATTCTCCTTTATTTGGAGGAGTATGGCTCTTTGGGAGTTTCTTATAGCACAGCTTCAGTGACTTATCTTCAGCCTGTGCCTTTCTCATCTCTTCGGGATGAGTATTTATAGGTTCATCTTCTTCCTTTCTGGATTGTGATCGGGTCTGGACTGCTGCCAAGACCACAGGTCTCGTTGGATTTCCCAAGTAGACATAACGACACCCCAATATCAGAGGGTAGATGGGTGCGTCTATCACTGCTGCTCTGATTATCCCTTCCACATAGCGAGTCTTCACTTGTATCCTGGCAATGGGAAGTTTCATGAGGGGTAGGTCCTTGGTCGCCCCTTGTATCTCCACTGTTTCTGTGGTATACTGATCTGGGTTCACCAAGTGCGAGCTCACCACAGCCTCAAAATCCAAACCTGTATCATAGAGGCACCTTATGGTGACATCATTGCATACAACATCCTCGCAAACTGGGGGGTGATAAGGTTCCTGCTGTTCAGCAGGTTTGTCCTTTCCCTCCTGTTTTCCCCTTTTCATAGCAGCAAATCCAGCAGGTTTACTTTTACAATACTTAATGTCATGTCCCTCCTTCTTACAATAAGTACAATACCATCTACTTTGATGATGAGGTTTTCTTTCCTCATTCCTTCTGTCCTTGAATTGTGCGGTTTTATTTTTATAATCATTTCGAGGCCTATCGAAGTTCTGCTTACCTCTGTTATCAAATTTATTATGGGTTTGAGGAGCCTTAAACTGATCTACTGGTTTCTTTTTAATACCAGCTACCTCTGCCTGGGCTGCATGATACCTTTCAGCGACATTTATTATTTCCTCCAGTCTCTCCGCACCCTGTTCCATGAGAAACTTTCTCATGTCTGGAGCCATGGACTCTCTCATCTGCTCAATGAGTATCATCTCTTTGAGATCTTGGGTTTTCCCCAAAGAAGCCCATTTCTCCATATACGTTTCCAACCGGGCGGAGAACTGGTGATAGGTCTCACCCGACAGTAGCCTGGCATTCCTAAATTTCTTTCTATAAAATTCTCCGTTCTTTTCGTATCTTAACAGAAGAGCTTGCTTCAACATGTCATAGTTGTCCTGGTCACCCCTACTCATTTTAGAAAAAACTTCGTAAGCTGTACCGCGAAGTCCTTGAGACAACTTTACTCCCCATTTTTCTCTTTCCAACCCATAAGTAGTGGCTAATATTTCGTATCTGCTTAGATACGACTCAATATCATCATCTTTTTCTATAAAATAATCTAAGTGGAACCCCATGGCTGATGACGAGGCCCCCTGGCTTGCAGCGGAGTCGGAAGTGGAAGGGCTAGTTCCATTTTCCGGAGCATGGCCTTGTAGCTCTAGCTCCCTTAGTCGTAACTCATGTTCCCTCTGTAACCGTTTATCTTCCCTTTCCGCCTCCAATCTTCTTTCTTCTTTCTCTCGTTCCGCCTCCCTGTGTAGACGTTTTTCCTCCTTCTCAGCCTCGAGTTCAAGTTTCTTTGCCTCCTTCTCAGCCTCAAGTTTCTTCTCCTCCAACTGCAGCCTCTTTATCTCAGCCTCTCGATCAGCCTCTAATTTCTTAGTCTCCCTAGCATCTTCTAACTGCACTCTCCTTTCCTCAGCTAACCTATGTTCTTCCCTAGTAATAAATTTGTCACATTCTGAGGTGACATAATCAACCAAAATTTGTCCCTCCATATTCATATCTCTCGCCGCTTGCACAGCTGCAGAGCGAAACTTGGCCAGATCTGCCATCCTGAAAAAATGTACCAACAAAGTTTCTAAATATAACTAATTATAAATTTATTTAATTAAATCTGGGTTTCTGACACTTTCTTGACTTCCCAAAATCTTGGGCAAATATATTATATGGGGATTTCCTGGGAAAATTAGACTGTCCCCAATTTATGTAGAAAGTTCAATCTCGGACAAGCCTACCAATTTATGTAGCAAATAAAGATGATTTGCTGGGGAGGTTATGATGGTATCCTAACAAAGAGTGAAATAAGTGCATGCAGTAACCGTGCGAGGTCAAGCAAATGTAGGTCCCTGATTCTATAAATGATGATGATGAATTGTGTACAGGGAACCTAACGCTACCTCCCTAGATCTCACACGGTCTCTCTGTTGGCTCTAGTGTAGGGTGTATGATGTACCTATTGTCTAGGGGAGAAATGAGATGATAGTACACAACACACAAACACTTTACTTTTCTATGAGAAAGTTAATAAAACAGGTGTTAAGTTTTTCTTTTGAACTGAATATTACAATTTAATCTGCCTGTCCAGTTATATCTTTTGGACAGGTCTTGAAAATAAGGACAAGATAGTTTACAGAAAGAGGGTAATAAAACAACTGGACTTTCTGTCCACACAACTAAAATCAAGATATATTTTTTCACTGAAGAACAGTTCACAGCTACTACTGTAATCCTATAAAGGGAGAGTCACTGTGTATGAGGGGCTGTTGTGTCATCATACCCCTTGAAATTCCTGAATATCATAGGGAAACTCAGTGAATGTTACTTTTTTTACAAAAAGTGTCAGATGTACCCAGATGTATGGCACATCACCTGGGGTTATTTATAAGGAAATTCTCTCCTGAAGATGCAGACTCTTCACTCGTTCAAGCTCCTCCGTGTTCTTATAATAGTAGAAATGACTGGATGGAGGCTTGAGGGCTGTATTCACTTTCAGCTGGCTTCCTGCCACCAGTCGGTAACAGGGAATAAAACGCTGGAACAAAAGGATACCCTGGCTTTACATCTACTCACTGAGATTATTTAATATTTTCCTACCAGGATATGGGGTCAGCCTTGCGTGCCGTACATGTGCACAAGCCCCTAACTTTGTTTGACTCCCTCCTTGCTGTGACCACACCTCAGGTCCCTATGGCAGATACGCCACTGTACCTTTACATCTTTTTTCCTCAATACAATAATGTGGGGTAACCACATTTCCGTTGGTATGATTTTCTCTTTTCTTTTTATATTATAAATGCTTCAGGCATGTAAATAGTGTTCATAGAACACAGAGGCTTACTACTATAATACTTTAATAAATATAACAATAATCATGACAACATACATCAATTAGATACATTTTAAGATGAGGACTCAACAATGTCTACTACCGACATGTTCTTCATTTTCCTCAATATCAATACCCAATTTTGTTTGCTGTGGAATTAAACAGAATAATTCATAAATCGTCCTTACCACAATTCAAGAAATATAAACAAATGATGCTGACTTGCAAAGCAATGGCCGCAGTTTCACTCTGCACTGGTCTCAGGCTGGGAAATATTTATTTTACTTTAAATTTACCACAGCTGAATCTCAGCAAAATCTTTAATGTAATTATTTTTAAACAACTGGATATTGAATAAGGAAAACTTCTTGCTAAGATTGGGAACCACTAGAAAAACAGAAGGTGACGACTTCCAGATTTCAAAAAGGAGTTTTGAAAAAAAAAAAAACAATTCCAATCTACACCGCTTCTGCAATTTAATTGGCTAGTCTTTGTTAGTTGCCCTTACAACAAAAATGTTTCGTTGATAACCAAATTACTATCGCCCCCCCCCCCCTTCTCACCCTATACTCTCTGTACTCAAGCGAATTTGAATATTCACCTCAATGCCTCTTTCTACGCGATCGTCCCTTTAACGTTATGAAAAATTCAAGTAAGGTTGACTGTCTGTCTGGTCTACCGTCTTGGACATTTTATTTTTCCTTCATAACTTCACTAATACTGGGGCTATCATAGTATTTAAAACATATTCTTGCTAGGGGAGTCTCAGCTATCTTATCATATAAGTTTTATGTTCAGTTTCCTATTAATAAAGATTTTCATTTTTGTCACTGTTCGTTCGTCAAATAATATTTTACACAAGACCACCATTTCCTCCTTCTCCTCTCCCGCTTAGCCTATGGGATTAAACTACTACTTGTTTTAGTGACGCCAGTAATTCTACAACGAGTGGGGACAAACTGTCTGTGTGGTTTGCAGTCCCAGATAATAAAAATGAATGAGAGCTAAGCGCGGAAAGTGGGAAATGAATGTTGTGATTTGGGTTTTTTCCATTGTTTAGGTGGAAAAGAGAGTTGTGACAAAAGTCGAAAAGAAACCAAAGACGTGTGAGACAAATGTCGAAATAACAGAAAGCCGTGTGCAAAATGTCGAAAACAGAGAGCCGTGTGTAGAAAATTGTAACGTGTGAAAAAAAAGAGTGAGTCGTGTGAAAATGGCGGGAAAAAAGAAGTAGCTGTGTATAAAAAGGAGAGATGTGGACGATAGACAGGCTTTTACAGATTTTTAGGACTTTAGGAAGGATTTTTACGGAGAGTTTATAGTTTTTAGATTTAGAAGAAGGATATTACATATAGACAAGAAATTTGTGCTAGGTAGTTTGTAGTGTTAGATGAACTTCGTCTTTGAGATTATCAAGACCAGTTTATTATTTTCTTTTCTTCTGTTGGATATATTTCTTTTGGATGTATACACTATTTTGTTTATAAGTGAGTAACGAACATGTCAAATTTGTGAAAATACCGGTACATGTCAAACGACGGTCAATAAACATATACTGCATTGCTGTTTGTGGAACTTTACAGTATTTCATTTGGATTATACCTTGTCATGTAGAGACTGTTTTGCTTATCACTAAACACAAAAGGGAAGAACAAACCTGGGAAGAAAAATGAGCAAAAGTCAAGTATTACCATCTCTGGCGGAAGGCCAGTTAGCACTTGAACTACAACAACATATAAAGGATTAACTCTGACCAAATAAAATCAATATAACTACTAGTGCCGTATAACTTACACGGCCACAGGCTTTAGACTTTAGACTTTAAGCTTTAGACTTTAGGCTTTAGACTTTAGACTACACATTAGACTTCAGACTTTAGACTTTAGGCTTTAGACTTTAGGCTTTAGACTTTACACTTTAAGCTTTAGGCTTTAGACTTTAGACTAGACTTTAGGCTTTAGACTTTAGACTTTAGACTTTAGACTTTAGGCTTTAGACTTTAGACTTTACACTTTAAGCTTTAGGCTTTAGACTAGACTTTAGGCTTTAGACTTTAGGCTTTAGGCTTTAGACTTTAGACTTTAGGCTTCAGGCTTTAGACTTTAGACTTTAGACTTTAGGCTTCAGGCTTTAGGCTTTAGACTTTAGACTTTATAGACTTTCAGACTTTAGACTTTACACTTCAAATTTTAGACTTTAGGCTTTAGACGTTAGACTTTAGGCTTTAGACTTTAGACTTTACACTTCAGACTTTAGACTTTAGGCTTTAGACTTTAGACTTTAGGCTTTAAACTTTAGACTTCAGACTTTAGCCTTTAGACTTTAGACTTTAAGACTTCAGACTTTACACTTCAGACTTTAGACTTTAGACTTTAGACCATGAACGGGTGATGCTTTAGCCAAATCCCAGTCTTTTGGTCTGGGTGTATCTTGTAGCTGGGGAGATCGTGGGCAGTTCCTACTGTTTCGTTCATTGTCCACTTCCAGTTGTTAGTGTGGTCTGACCAGTCTTAACTACTTTATGTAATGATTCACACAGCTCCGTTGATAGCTCTGCCTTTTCCGCTTTGTATTCTTCCACAACTGACTTGTAAGGGAGCAGGAGTTTGACTTTATTGGAGTACAGTGCTACGTCTAACAGACTTGTTTGAACTCTTAGCTACGTCTAACAGACTTGTTTGAACTCTTAGCTACGTCTAACAGACTTGTTTGAATTCTTAGCTACGTTTAACAGACTTGTTTGAACTCTTAGCTACGTCTAACAGACTTGTTTGAACTCTTAGCTACGTCTAACAGACTTGTTTGAACTCTTAGCTACGTTTAACAGACTTGTTTGAACTCTTAGCTACGTCTAACAGACTTGTTTGAACTCTTAGCTACATCTAACAGACTTGTTTGAACTCTTAGCTACGTCTAACAGACTTGTTTGAACTCTTAGCTACTTCCTGGTGAATTTGTTGATTTTTCTCTCACAAGCGTCAACTAGAGTTGTGCTTATTTCATGTATAAGCAACGGCCATTATCTTTTATGGATCAACAGTGGGCGGAGACACTCAATTTCTCTGTAAGTCTGTTTTGGTCTATGATTACAGTCCTGTGTCTGCCTCCGTAATTTTTTTTTACTGCCTCGTTGTCTTTTAATGAGGCTTCATAACATAAATTATATCCATTCCTTTCACAGGTTCCTCGATGGCGGTAGGGGATTCTTTGATTTGACGTCATCAATGTGACTTCAGATGTCTTCTCCTGATTAAAAGGCTTCTAGACTTGGTAAGTTTGAAACTCATTCTGTACCACCTGATAAGTTCACATAAGTGTGCTAAATTTATACGGACTTGGTTTCATCTGATGCCAAAAGTGTCGTGTCACCAATAATTGCCTTACGCAGTGGCATATGTCGCTCTTCTTAGGGGCGGTAACTTGTCGCAGATCTTTGAAGTGCAACCACCAGCATAGCCAAGGTAAACAGTATCAGTAAATATGTGCATGCCATTACAATTTCAACTCGCAGGTCAATGCATGTTTTTGTGTACTTTCTGGTTGAAAATGTGATAGAAAAACCTTGTGAGATACAATTTCAGCGCTCTCTTTAGGTACAAGGTACATTTAAAGAGCCTGCTTTAACATCTGGTGTAGCACCGAGTTACATACATTGGCTAGGTCCAACTAGATCACATAGAGGTTTGTTCTCTCATATTTTGCCCTTTGAACTGCTTCCCATATCACTGTGGCAATGTTCTAGGCCCCACGGGGTACTGGAAATACCCCCGTTCTCGATGGTAGTATCTATTTACCCGTGTGGCAGTATGACCGTTGACGGTACCAAAGGTCAAGAACCTTTTACCTTTTATTAGTCAACGGATATAACTTTAATATTCTTTTATATTAGACCTTCTGTAAGATACTCGCTATTTGCAAGAGTTGATATTTTTAGATGTTAAAGAAAAACCCAAGTCCTTTGTTTTCATGTCGTGAAGTAGTATGGTTGTCATTATGATCGTATATGGTGCTTAAATAAACCAACTGTAAACAGTCCAACCAAATGTCCAATGGCAGTAATTATACCAAGTCCTACGTTTCATAAGAACGTTCCTTTATTTGATAAATGTCCTTGTATATTGCCAGCTTTAGCCTCGATGGAAAACGGCTATTGCCTCCAGGAAGTGGAACCTGGCATGTCTTTGCTGTGGACACCTAACTAAATTAATATTGCGAGAAAAACGAAACGTTCGCGGTACTTACATTGGTATCAAAGCCAGAAGGGCTGAGGAACCACAATAATATCTTGCAGTGGACAGCGCTGGTTCGCTGTGACCACTGGTTGGTAGTAGGCATCTTGAAGACTGAATATTCTGTTTCACAATGTAGGAACCAAGGTAAGAACTGGGGGTTTATACCGCACCCATATATTCAGACCTTTTCTACAATGGTTCATACTCTAAGACTGCTGGTTGCTATCCAGCATTCGTTTGTATAGTTATTCGGTGCCTAAGGCTTGCCGGATATTATTTCTTATTGGGAGGATAGGCCGGAACTATTCAATGATTGGTCTTCGGGTCTAGTTAGCAGTTAAGATAGTCTTTAACCTAACTAGTTACAAAGCCTCTATTCTAAATTTATTGTTACTAAGTGTTAGGGACCAATCATATATCTAATCTAAGGATTTTCCGGTCTAGTTTGCATGGAAGTCCACACAAGATTTAATGACATCTTAAGTTCATGAGTGCCATAACAGATGATCAAGTTTTTTCCACGTTCTCCTCATCATTTTCACCTCTGTTTCCAGCTCTCTTCTCCATGTGCTTCTTTGTTGTCTATCCTCTTCCACTTTGTTTCACACAGTTCCAAAACCTCGATTTTATATTCCCTCATTTCTGCTGCTACTTGTGCCGCTTTCCCTTGTTCGTTCAATGTCTGAACATTCCAGGTGCCAAATCTGGAAGTTCTCTTAGAAGAAAGAAGGTTAGTCAGCAACACAGACTCCTTTCGGCTTTCTCTGTGTTGCATCATACGCCTCCCTGCGAGAGGACCTTCCCCTGTCTTGGATGGCTGTGTTTTATTTTCCTTAATTGACTTGTCCATGTTTGTTGAAGTTTTTTGTGGATTAAATTTTTTACAGGATGGGGTAACCGGCCCCATGCCCAACCCTCCTTAGTCGCTTTCTACGACATGCGTATACTCCATTAGCCATTGAGCATTTTTTGTGTAAGTTTGGATTTTGTTGCATCTTTCAAAAGTCGGTGATTCCACATAATCAGAAAATGCAAAAAATTACTCAGCTTCACACCTTAAGCTGCTGTAACCGGATAAAAACAAGAAGATGTGTTTCTTCACAGCATTCCTCCCAACCTACTTTCTGTTTTAAGAATATTTTTTGGAAGCCAAAAGCGCGGTCTAATGACCTCCATTTAGACACGTCTTGTTCGCCCCAGCCCCTGTAATGTTAGGTACTTATCGCTTGTAAGTGGGACACGGGCTCCAGTTACTACGATCAATGAGTGAGAAAAATCAATGGCTAATCGCCAACAAGTTGTTGAAATATTCACGCTCGGAACAGAAAGTCAATCGATCACTGTTGTCAATTAATTATACAAAATTAATCTACCTGAGAGAATAAGGAATACGGACGAAGGCCAATTGTTCGGTTTGTTTTATCTCTCTCTCTCTCTCTCTCTCTGTCTCTCTGGTGCCTTCAGGCCTACGACTGATTGTCTGTGTAATTGATTTGAGTATTTACGTTAAATTAAAAACAGGTTCGTGGGGGGAGGGGGGAGGGAGGGGGGTTGTTTAGAATTTGTTGGTCGCTTATGCCGTGAGTAATTTCACAGGTAAATATTACATTTACTTCTGTCATCTATTCACACGCCTGTATTGTAATATGTAAATATGTTTTTGAGTTCATTTAAAATGGAAGTTGACTGAACACAATATGTGACATATCTATAGAGCACAACAATTGGGATTATTTGGAATTGTCAGTGAACGGGGTTTCACAGACCGCCGCTTTCATGTTGTGACATACATGTTTATTCTCCCTCGTGTGGTGATCGTTGGTCTTTGAAGAGAAAAGGTAATAATACGACTGCTGCTCCATCAAGAGTGCGTCTGTGTCGCGAGGTGGTTGAAGAATATGTCTGATGTAATAAAATTCTGAGTGAGGTGCGTGACAGTAGACAGAAGTAGTGTCACTTATGTGAATAAAGAATGGTGTATGACAGTCAGGAGAGGATATATATATATATATATATATATATATATATATATATATATATATATATATATATATATATATATATATATATATATATATAATCTCTTATGTCCTGCCAAGCTCGCAACACTTTTAAATGTCATACTTACACTCTTCCTCTCCATGATACGATAAATATTGCAGTAAGGACAAAGAATAGAAGTACTGTTCCCTCAAGCTTGTTGTACAAGGTGACTAACATGAAGCAGTACATGGGGGCTGCCAGTCTCATTATGCAGACAAAACTAGTGCTGAATCCACCACTGCAAGAGCATGTGACTGCTGAATGCAGTCTTCCTAAAACCGGACATGCTGCTGTGGTAGCTCCATTTTCCATAAGGAGCAAAAAAGACAATGATGATGATGTAAGACACAGACGATATGACTGGTGACATTTAATTGTTAAGACCCAGCGACAATGTTTACAACCCAGAGACAACGTGACAGGTGAAATGTAATATGTAATACCCAGGGATGATATGAAATGGGAAATGTAATGTATGAGCCCCGAAGACAATATGAAAATTATAGTGTAATTTCTAAGAGGTGAAATGTTATGTGTAAAACAAAAAGACCATGTGAAAAGTGTAAAATACTGTGTAAGACAGAAAGATCATGTCAGAAGTGTAATGTAATGTTTAAGACAGAAATACATGTGAGAAGCGTAATGTAATGTGTAAAACAGACTGACCTTGTGAAAAGTGTAATGTAATGTGTAAGACAAACATACCTTATAAAAGATGAAATGTAATGTGTATTATAGACCATGTAAGAAGTGTAATGTAATATGCCATGACTCACAGACGACATGAGAGTTGAAAGGTAGACGTCAAGACCCATAAATGACTAGGGGAGACGAGATATAAGTATGAATGATCTGTGGCAGACCCTAACGACCGCCAATACTCAAGAGTTTTTGGTGGTACATCGATTGTGTTCTGCGATACGTTGAGCGTATTCTTGATGTTCATATAGATCCTCTGGATGTTACACGGAGAGTTTTCTTGTAGTACGGAGTTACGCGTAGATTATATTTGCTGTATATCGAGGGTATTCCAATCGTACATAGAGGGTTTTCGGGTCGTACATCGAGGTTTTTTTTTTCCGGGTCGTATATCAAAAATTATTGGTCGTTCTTCGAGGGTATTATAAGTATATCTTGTGTTTATATCAATGAGTAATATACATACGTCAGCACGCATGTGTGTATGTTTGCGTAACTGTGTATGTGTTATAATTTTCTTATGCAACAGGTACGTTTTCTTATTCAACAAAGCAGACTAAACTTACAGACAGACAGACTGACTGTAGGCACGAGTTTTCCCCTGCTGCAAACGGTATTGTGTGTGATTTAGTTGTTTGGCATTGGTCTATACCTGTACAATATTTCCACTGTCAAATTTCAGTTGTCTTCACAAGAAGAAAAGAAGACGTGCAAGAAAATAAAACAAGATGTAATAAGTAAGAAGAACACAAAGAAGAGAAAAAGAATAAAATAAATAAAAAGAAAGGAAGAAATTGAGGACAAAGGAAAAGAAGATAACAAGAAGAACAGTGAAGACGAAGAAGAAAGGAAGAAGTCAAAGAAAAAACGACAGAAGATAAGAAGAAGAGAAAATAAGATGAGGAAGAAAGGAAGAAGAGAAGAGAAGATGAGGAAGAAAGGAAGTAGATGAGAAGAAAAGAAAATAAAGAAAAAAAAAGAAAGTGAGAAGAAGAAGATGAATGTACCGCGCTTTGAATTGAAGATCTCCATGTCTACGATGTTGGTGATTTATCTCACCACGCCCATTATCTCTGCCTTCCTCTATCATTTTGTTTTCTGTCATGTCTGACGAGATAGATACATTTTATTCACGAACAACCGGGTCTGCCCTCATTGAACAAAATCTTACCACACAGATTTTTAAAAATGTGAAGTGTTAGCCTTCTTCTGGCGAGGCACGCAGCTTTCAACCTAGACATAAGGGCTTCGATTACATCAGAGCGCAATTGCCACTTAAAAAAGAACAGAAAATTTCTGCCTGAATAATTATCAATACCATTTAGCCCCCCGAGGAGCATAGGCCTTCAACAAACACATACCAAGTCTTCCTGTCACGTGACATCACATAGGCCTTCAACAAACACATGCCAAGTCTTCCTGTCACGTGACATCCGCTCAAGTTCTTTCTACGTTTTCCTCATCATTTTCATTTCTGTCTCCAGGTCTCTTCTCTTTGAGTTCCTCGGTCTTTCTCTACTTCTCTTACACTGGGGACTCTTTCACAGAATGGGTTGGGGTGACCCCTTCTTCTTCCTAATCTCTGTTTCACTACGGCAGTAATCGGTACATATGTGGAACGGATTTTATTGCGTGCTTTCAATTGTCGCACTTTCTTTCTTTCTCTGCTAAGTAGCAGATATTTTGTAACTACATTCTTTCGCTACTTTCATTATATTGTGTCATGTCTGTTTATCTGACACTTCTGATGGATGATAATACTAAACATTTGCAGGAGCGGCTGAGAGAAAATTATCAACAACCAAGTTGGTTAATCGCAGGCGCGGCCGATATCAGTACACAGATTAACACGTACATCGCCCAGCACAATCTGCTTAATCACTGATAAGGCACGGGTGCGTCTCCGCCAAGGTTGTAAAGAGACGGATTTGGTGTGTGCTCAAGCAACAGATAAGACATTACTTTAGCGAAAGTAATAATTTATTACATCTTACACACATTGTCGTGTGAGGTTACCGATCTGTTTGTGAGTTGGTACACAGGGCAATCGGATGTTTACAACCCATTTTCAGAAAAGTAATCTTTGAAATTGTGCACTAGTTGAGTCATGCAAACTATTCAAATCAGATTGGCTGATCATTTGAGCCCCATAACAAACAGAGTGGGGTAAGACAGTGAATATAACCTGACACATTTCAGTGGTTTTTTTCACTGTGAGATTCACGCTTGCCAAAGACACCAGACGTGCCAGTTAGAATTCAGAATTTACATTTATCATACTGGACACTTTTTATTGGAGTATTCATCAGGACGTACAATTCAGCCCAGGAAATCTATTTCATTTTAATAAGGAAAGCCGCTGTCTGAGGAAACTGAAGGAAACACACGGAGTCAGAAAGGGTATTAAAGTTCAAATTAACGACCCCAAGTACACGTGTAATAAGGCAACTGCCAGTGCCTTTTATTCATCTGAGCAAAAAGTCTGTGAGCCAGGATTGGCGTAGGTTGTCATTTTACATTCTATATTTTATTACTAACATGTGAACTAACATATATATGTATATTACCTTGTGAATTTTAATATGTGAAAATCGCTAGTGGATGTCCCATTCATTTGAGGCTGGCAACCTCAGCATATAGAATGATGGTTTCATGAACCACCACTGCCAAGGGCTGGTGACTGCTTTATTGCTAGTTTCTTAAAGATAACTAAACGCATAAAGAGCCCCAGGTTCCATATGGAGCAGGGAGTAAAAGATGAAATAAATGATGTACATTTTAGGGTATAATACTTACAGTTTCAAACCAGTGTGAATGTCGATGTTAACAAATGCACTTTAAAATGTATGGAAGTTTCAAACTTTTCACATCAGTGTAAACATAAATGAAACATATTCAATTTATATTGAGAACACTATTCAATCAGTGGAAATGTAAATGTAAACATTGTCTATCTGTACTATTTGTGGTGAAATTACCGTGATACAACGTTAAAATATCTCCAATTATAAAGATAACGGGTAAAATAACACGTAGGGATAAAAATATAGGCAAGATATGCCGAGGCTTCTTCACCTACGCCAGCGCTTTCTACCGCCATTCAAACTAACTAGTTGGAACATGCAAACTAAACGGTTTACCCTTTTAGACGGGAGGGAAACGGAGATAAAAGAAAAAATATGACGGTCGGAACACGTGTTTGAATCTAAAAGGCAAAAAGACGCAATTTGTAGTTTAAAGGAAAAAATCACGACACTAGTTGACACAATGTAAGGAACTGGTAGAAAAACGACCTTAGCTCTTGTTAGAAACAGTCGTATCTTGGACGTTTTACGGTAATTAGTTGTTTTGTTTGAATACAGCGGCAAACGCCGTGGACGAAGGTTCAAAAACAAATTTCAAAAACTAACCTTGAGAAAAGTAGGGTTTTCTTTAATAATAAAGTTATGAAAATAAAACCTAGCTAGTTTGATAGCCCATCTTGAGCAGAGAAATAATATACTTTTAATTACACAGACGGACAGATAACACGGAAGATATTGACGAAAGACTGTATTGTTCAAATCAGACTAGCGAACAGTTTTTTGTGCATATTTTCACTAAAGTTACATTTTGGCGTCCTTGAGCCTAAAAATGCAAAAATCAAACTGCAGATGAACGAGGGGCAAAGTCGGAGGATAGTAGCTAAAAATAACTTGGTGGGGCAGGTTTGTGTAGTTTTTTCATGTAGTTAGTCCAAAAAACAAGTGTAATTTTGGGAAAAAATACTACACACTAGACTGAGACTGGACTGAAATTTGACTTTTAGTTTGAATATTTGAAAAGGTTAGAGGGGAAGTCCGCTGATTGGACAAAAGCATTTATAATTTTGAAGGAGAGACGCACGCTTGTGCCATTGTATAGAAGACTGTCCATTGACACAATTCGTTACTGCTAGAGGTGATTTCCAGGAATTATTAAATAAAAATCAGTGGGACGCCCTAATCTAGCCAGCAGCTCAGCTGAGTTTTGCTAGTACTAAGTAACTGTGTTCTCAATTCTGAATTGTGGTAAGGGAAAAAGCATTTATCTTGTTTATTTTAATATTTTGAGTGATTGATACTGCCATATCATGAAAAATGATTACGACAAGTGAGTGCTTGCTCTAGGTCCCCAGCAGCAGTCCAGGTCCTAGAGACAAACTAATAATATATGAAAACCTATCTAAGACTATGGAAGGCGGATCTATAATTGAGATCAGTGGGAACATATCACCCACCTTATTGAATGGAAGAGGAAACTATTGAACATATTTCGGATGCAATGCAGTCTTGGGAAACTGGTACTATTTGATAACAACTGGGTGAGATGTGCTAAGTTGGTCAGAGAGATCTGACCCAATCTGTGTAGTGTTGTTTTGCTGTGTTGTGTGTAAGAGTGGCGCAGTAAATAGAGTGTTGACACATGGCACAAATTTTGTTTCAGAGTTTCTGATCTGGCACTACGATTGTGCCAGATGCTTTTGTAGAAGTACAAAAGCGGGTGTCTGTGCGGCCTAACATTTTACTCCAGCTACTGAGAGGAGTGGGCCACAAGAATTCTGTACTACATCGTCACAGGCCAGTTAAGTGCAAACCTGGCCTGCTGTTGATTCATCAACTGTGTCCACCATCAATAAAGAAATAAAATCTTGTTATATAAACATTAACATCAGTCCATATGTCCAGGACACTGAACTTTATAATCATAGATTGGGCATGATGACGCCACCCCAACTAAACATCCAGTGCTAGTTTTTCCCAAGACATTGTAGATATTATTAATATTAACCATTGTAATAATATACCTATGTACAAAAATTTCATTTGATTATGCAATATATATATGCATTTTATTGATAAATACATATTATTTCATATGTTCTGACCAAAAGAAACAATTGGTTCAGGACTAATAAATTAAAAAAAATTTTCAAACTTAAACTATAACAGCGAGTGTTAGTTCAGTTTATCATAGAGTTTATTA
Source organism: Oreohelix idahoensis (assembly GCA_024509875.1). Lineage (NCBI taxonomy): Eukaryota > Metazoa > Mollusca > Gastropoda > Stylommatophora > Oreohelicidae > Oreohelix > Oreohelix idahoensis. The sequence continues at coordinate 85,882 of JAMPIV010000501.1, forward strand.
TTATCATTATTAGACTTAGAATTTACATGTGTGTGTCTGTGTATTTTATTACCTACACATCACCATTCAGTACCCTAGACTTTTAACGTAGCTAACATTCATTATAGTAGAATAGGTCTGTTTGAGGTCGTAAGTGGTAGCAGAAAGGCCTACTGTAACTCACTTAAACTTTTATCTCAGGAGCCTTCACAGCTGACCTCATCCAGTACACTAGGTAACATAACAACCATACAATAACATCAAAAACCACTACACTATTAACCTGTTCATTTAAATTTAATGTAAAGCGAAGGCTATTCAATTTAAATGTAAAAGAAAGTTTTATCCTGAGGGATTAAATTTAATTCTCATCGAGGGTAAATTCTGAGATAAATGGAATGGTAGAATAGAGGAAAGGAGACAGATACATATGTGTCGGGAAACGCAATACCCAGAAGAGCGTTTCGTTTCTATTCTTAATCATAGTTATTGGTGGTACCAGCAGAAAGTACTATCTCTGGAACAAGAAGGGAACAGTGACCTAAGCTTTAAGACGAGGGACCAATTTTGTAGACTCTCCTTGACATTTCTGGGAAACGAGCTACACCCTACAACCTTGACCAGCGACAAGCGTGAGCAGTGTAAAAAGAACCAACCCATCGGAAAGAGCAGAACCGTCATTGGCAGCTAAGTTCCATATATAAGCTACCGAAGTGAACTTTCTTTCATCATCTCTATTATCCATCAATGATGAAACTTTTCTTCTAAACTATTCAATTATTTTCAAACTGTTAAAACTTAAGTGCTTATTAAATGTTGTTATTTGTAATTTTACAAATTTAACTTCGATTTAACCATTTTAAAGTTACTGCATGTTTGTCTTAGTCAATTTACTACACACACTCTAAACTGAGCTAAACCAGTATAATAAGAATTCCCCTGAGTTAATCAGAGGTGCGGGCTTAACGAGCTAAAACTAATCATTGCTTAATTCATCACAAAAGTGGTCGGCAGATTCTAGAATTAACGTGCTCAGCCAAATGCAGCATTGTTTTCGCTTATCTGAATATCTTGTCAACACTCCTTTGTGATAGAAGTGTCATTACCCTTCTATCTACATATCTGCCAAGAGTAATCTCGTCACAGACTCAAGAATAATGACTGCCTTGTAATGCTATCAACAGGTTTCCTCAATGCGTGCCCTATTCATCGCCAGCGTCTTCCATTCATCTCTTGTTGCACCGACACTTGTCTGGTTCTTGTCATCAGTTCCATATTGGTGACCTTGTTGTACCATGTTAATCGTTACATTCTACTCAAGCACCCATTTATGAAAGTCTGTAGCGTTGCGGTTGGTATATTTGTTGTTTTCCACGTTTCAGAGCCGTGCAACACTATTTATTTGACTTTTGATTTGAATATTCTTATTTTGTTATTGGACTTATCTGCTCTTCGGTGCAGCACAGATAAAACATAAGCCCTGATACGGACGTATAAATTCTATCCTCTAGCATGAAGCCGTAAATGAGGGCCAACCTTTGAGAAGAACTGGAGCTACACTGGCACAAGAATGGGTACATATTTGAAAAATATTATATGGAAATCAAAGGAAATCAACCCCAACACGAAAATCATTATATTCAACTGAGTTGTCAAGACTGTCCTATTTTATGGCTGTGAAATAAGGAGAACAACACGCCCGACAACCAATAAGTTACAGACTTTCAAACCTGAGTAAAAGTGAATGTACAGGCAGTCCTTTAACAGATATTTCCGTAGCGGAGTAAACTGTTACAGACTTTATTTATACTAAGTCTCAGCTTTATGAAGTATGGTGACCAGTTTGTGACTGTATTGCCTCCCCTGCTTTGCAGTAATGATCCAACAGTGGCCAAAACTCAAGAGCATCTATTATAGGCTTCAATAGAGTCTATTTTTACACAAGATTACTCTTGGCAGAAATGTCGATAGAAGAGTAGTAAAGCTTCTATCACATTGGAGTCTTCATAAGATATTCAGATAAGTGAAAACAATGCTGACTGTCGCTGAGCACGTTATTTCTATAATCTGCCGACACTTTTATGAAGAATTTAGCAATGGTTTATTCTAGCTCGTTAAACCCCCAACGCCGAGTTAGTAAGTGGAATTATTATAATAATATATATATATAGCTCTGTTTAGAGTGTGTGTTTAGTAACTTTGACTGAGACAAACATGTAGTACATTTAAAAGGATTGAATCAAAGTTAAATTTGTAACATTCCAAATAACAAAATGTAATAATCACTTTAAGTTTTAACAGTTGGAAAATAATTTGAAAAGTTATGGAAAAGGTTTTATCACTTGATTGGAATTTAACTGATAAAGGAGTTCACTTTTGGCAGCGGATATTTTCACTTAGCTGCCAATGGTAGTTTCTTGTCCCGCTGGGTCAGTTCCTTTCCACTCTGCTCTCGCTCGTCTCTGATCAAAGTTCAGTCGCCGCACGTTCCCAGAACGTCAAGGAGTAACGGCTACGTTGGTTCTGCGTCTGTCTATAAGACCCTCTTATGATGGCGTCTCGCAAAACGTCAGTCAACTTCTACCTTCACTTGGTTCCAGAGATAGTACTTTCTGCTGGTACCACCAATAAGCCAATCTTGGCTACAGACTTTTTTTGCTCAGAGGAATAAAAGGGACGAATTGTTCTCTTACACGCGTCTGGGATGTCTTTAATTTTGCAATAGATTCCCCTCTGACTCCGTGTTTCTTCAGTTTCCTAGTCCCGGTGTTCCTTATTAAAATGTAGAGATTTCCTGTGCTTTTTAAAGTCTTATCTGGTTCTCCAATAAAAGGTCCGGTTAACAAAAAGGAATTATGAAGCTAGTCTTCACTCTGGCGAGGCCTGAGGTTGTCTCGACGAGCTTGAAATTCACAGTGAAATAAAACTGCGATATGGTCAGGCTATATTTTCCCTCAATGTTGTTATGAATCTAATAAGAAAGATCCAATCATTTCAAATCAGGCTGATAAGGTGTGATATTTCAAAATAGTCCCACGTGAAATAAGGTGCGTGCCTGCAAAGGTCACGTATTACCATATATGGACATCTGATGCATTGCATACACTCTCACAAACACATTTGTAGACTCATATTGTCTAAAATGTAATAAATCCATGATTACTTTTAACCCAGTGACCGGAAACGCTTATATCACACTTGTCTGCCTACATGTGTCACACAGATAGTAATCTCGTTATCTGTCGTATGAGTACGCAAACTCCGTGTCTTATCGGTGATTAAGCCAAAGCGCTGGCCGATGTACGTGTTAATATGTCGCGCCTATAACCAACAAATCTGGGTAGCGCCAAGCAAATGTGATGTATCATATCTGCCGCTCCTTGTAAATGTGATATTTATCACCTACAGGGTGCTTTGGTAAAATCAAATATCTGCTACTTAGCAGAAAAATAACGAGGAAACAAAGAAAGAGAGAACGAAAAGTGCGATAATTGACAGCACATAATAAAAATCAGTACCACAAATGTACCGATACTGCCGGAGAGAACCAAAGATCGCCAAGAGGTCGTCCATTTCGTCACACAGTTCCCTTCCTCTCTGCTTATGCCTTCCCTAATTAAAGAGGAAAGTTAGATGCCCTTTTATAACTATTCAAACTGAAGAGTTACGCGATAGGGTTCGAACCAGGTCTCTGTGCCTTGAGAAGCAAGTGCTCACCCAACAAAATGCAGAATAGAAGATTAAAATGGTAAATACTAGATAACCAGTGTGTGTGTGTGTGTGTGTGTGTGTATGTGTGTGTGTGTAACTGATGGTAAAAGGTCAAGGTTGTCCTATAGCAGATACTGCCGTAATAGAAGTGAAGTGTTAGAGACTTCACCGTACTAGGCCAAACATCGACAGGTGGGGTGACCATTTCTCTTTCTCTCTGCCTTTTTCTTCCCTAACTCAAAGAGCAGACAAGAAGCAAATACCTTGTAGTAGGGGAACAAGTGAAACGCTGGCGTTTGGATGGGACACACTGGGGAAACCGGCTTATGGCATTACAAGACCGTCCTTGTACTGGAATACACAAGGTAACAGAAATGAAGAGAGACGTAAAAATACACGGAGAAATTTGGAGACAGACCTGCTTAAGACATGGTAAGACCACGAACTGGTGGACCGTACCAGATTTTGTCTTGATCATGTAGTCATTTCTTCGCTGCATGATTCACTCCTTCATCATCTTCAAACCTTGTCCCACGGAGTGCATCTTTAAGTGGACCAAATAGATGAAAATCAGAGGGTGCCAAATCGGGACTATAGGGTGGATGGGGTAGTACAGTCCAACCCAATTTGGTGATTGCTTCCCGTGTTGCCAGACTTGTGTAAGTGCACGCATTGTCGTGAAGGAGAAGCAGGTCTGCTGGATTCTTGTGCGGCCGAACTCTGCGAAAACGTTGATTGAGTTTTTTCAATGTCTTAATGTAAGCTTGCGAATTGATTGTCTCTCCTCTTGGCATAACGTCTACAAGAATCACACCTTCAATGTCCGAAAAGACAGTGATCATGACCTTTCCAGCTGAAGGAATTGTCTTGAATTTCTTTCTTCTTGGTGATTGCGGATGATGCCACTCCATTGACTGTCTTTTTGTCTCAGGTTCAAAATGATGTGCCCAGGTTTCGTCATCTGTAACGATCTTAGCCAAAACGACACGCTGCTCTACAGTGGTGTACCCATATCTGAAAGAGCTAAAGGGGGCGTGGTTTGCATTGTGGCCAAAAACCAAAGGGATAATATCAAGGGATGGAACTTTGTCTCAGAATGCATTATGGTCCTAAAACTAAAAGAAGGAGAAACCATAGTCAACCTTGTCATTGTGTATGGGCCAAATGAAGATGAGCCAGCAGATGTCAAGGAGGAATTCTTCGAGCCGCTTCAAAGGACAGTGGACGACTGCCTAGAGGAAATTATCATGCTCGGAGATTTCAATGCTAGAGTTGGAAATGACCATGCTAGATGGGGTGGAGTTATCGGAAGATATGGAGAAGATACTCTTAGTGACAATGGAACGCGACTCCTTAGATTCTGCAGTGAGCAGAATCTGATCATTACAACACAAAGTTCCCCCATAAGCGCATACACTAGATGTAAACCAACAAGGAATGAGAAGTCAGTGATCCACTGTGCCATAGTTAGGACAATCAAAAGAACAACTGAAAGAGTTGCTTAGCCTAGAAACTGCCTAACATCATGCAAGAAACTATGTAAACGAACAGGAGAAATGAACATTAATACCCACAATCTAAGAGAGCCAGAAGTTAAGAACAGATATCAGGGGCTTATTGCTACAGCAGTGAGAAACACAAATGAACAACCTGATAACCTGGAAACCTTCTGGCTTCAATTCAAGGACATCATAAAGACAGCTGCAGCAGAAGCATGTGGTGAAGTCCGACTTGGGAACAAGAGAAAGAGGACACCTTGGTGGACAGAGGAAGTTGAAAAGAAGATAAAAGATAAGAAAAAGGCATGGAAACTTAAGAGCTAAAAACACAGCAGGAAAAACAGAGAATATGTGATACTCAAAACAGAAGTAAAGAACAAGGTGCTAGCAGCAAAACAGAAGTCCTGGGAAGAATTTGGAGAAACGCTAGAAAAAGATGCACAAGAAAACCAGAAATTGTTCTATATAAGACCCTAAAGAATGTCAGGAAGGAAAAACAGTACCCTCTTAAATTTATAAAGGGCAAGCAATGCAAATTGCTTACTACCCCAAAAGAAGTAATGTAAAGATGGAAAGAATATTTTTCAGAACTCCTGGATGGTGAGCAAGGTCAAACATTAGAAATGATAACCACTGGCACAGAAGAGGAAACCAATGGTGATGAAGATGACATAAAGATGGAAGAACTGAAGGCAGCACTGGAGAAAATCAAGATGGGCAAAGCAGCAGGACATGATTGCATAACACCAGAAATGGTTAAGTACATGGGAGCATCAGGCGACCTATTACTCCTAAGGGTCCTACAGGCAGCTTGGTGCAACAAGACCATACCAAAGGATTGGGAGATTGCCATCATAACACCAATTTTCAAAAAGGGTGACAATCGACAATGTGGAAACCATAGAGGCATATCCCTTCTCAATGTCCCTGGTAAAATCTACTCTAGAATCCTGGAGCAGAGACTCAGACGCCTAGATGAGCCACAACTGGATGAGGTCCAGTGTGGCTTCCGAGCAAATCGAAGTACTCAAGACCTAATCTTTACACAGACAGTTGAGTGAAAAGGCTCTTGAGTATAAGAGTGAGATCCATCTTTGCTTCTTAGATCTGGAAAAGGCATTTTACAAGGTCCCCTGGAACAAACTCTGGGACTGTTTGGCAAGGAAGAACATTCCATCACCTCTGATTCACGCTATACAGAGCTTCTACAAGTCTTGCAGAAATTATGTGAGGACGGCAAACCATAAGTCAGAAGAATTCAAGACCACCACTGGTGTAAGACAAGATGATATCCTGTCACCTTATCTTTTCATACTCCTTATGGACGATGTCATCAAGGCATGTAAGGAGAGAACAAGAAAGTATTCAGTGGGTTACTGGAAGATGAAGCAGGTCTGTATTTCAGAGCTGGCATTTGCTGATGATGTTGCCCTGATTGCTAAATCAGAGGCACATCTCCAATCCAACCTGCAAGTCTGGAAAGAAGAGCTGGAGAAGAGAGGGATGATCATAAGCAGCTCGAAAAGAAAAACCCTGGTGATATCACGAGAAGAAAGAAGACATCAGATTAACCAGGGAGAACAGGTCCTGTAGCAGGTCGACCACATTAAATACCTTGGAGCTGTCATAGACCGGAAGGGAGGCATCAAAGAAGAGTTGGCTACCCGAAGAGCAGCAGCTGGGGGATTTTTTCAAGCCATAAATCGAGGATTCCTCAGCAAAAGAAGTTGGTAAGAAGACGAAGATGGCTGTATACCGCTCCACCTATGTCCCAGTCTTGACGTATGGATGCGAGTCATGGGCAATGACTACAACTACAACCTACAAAAGCCAGATCCAAACCTCAGAAATGAGGTATCTGGGGAAGGTGGTTGAAGTAACAAGAAGAGACATGGTCCGCAACCAGACGATACGTCAAGGCCTAAAAACCCAACCCCTGCAGACCCAAGTAGAACAGTCCCAACTAAGATGGTTTGGCCATGTCTGCAGAATGGGAGAAGATCGGCTACCACGACACGCATGGGAAACTAAGAGCCAGGGATCCAGACCTCCAAGACGACCCAGAGTCCGCTGGAAGGACAACATTAGACAATCTTTGAAGGCCCGAGGACTAGAATGGAACCAAGCCAGGGGGAAGACAGCCGATAAAATAGTATGGCGCTCTCTCTTACAAACCTCTACACCTCACGGTAGAAGAGGAACGACTAAGTAGAAGTAGTATATTGGTCTCTTGTCATTACATGTGTGCTTGGTCATCCTCATCTTGACTGCGTTTCTCATCTTCCATCATCTATTATTAGATGAGAGAAACACATTTTTTGTAGTATACCTCCATTTATTTTTCTTTAATGTTGACTTCTCAACTGTTCTCCTCATTTATCACCACGAATTTTGTTTTCTTAATAATAATAATACCGAATCTACATTTTCACAAGTTCTATTGTTTGCCTGTTAGACTATTTCTTATAACCCCTGCTCACGTGAAGATATAGCAATTTTTACCTGTTCTCGTCTCTTCTATGAGGTAACATCACGTCTATTTTTAACAGAACATAAATTTAGGATCCCGATACAGCAAATCTCACAGATCAACCAGCAGACTAATATTATCTGTATAACTCGTAACATCATGTGTCTGTTAAGTCTTGACAGAAATATAGACACAAGAGACTGACAGCGATATCACAATAAGAACACAAGAGACAAAAGGAGCTGTCGAAGCACAGGGAAATATATGGAAGTCAAGAGAAACCAATATCAAAATAATAATCCGAATCTTCATCTCAGTGTCAAGTCAGCCATATTGTTCAGCTCTCACGCATGGAGAACAACAAAAACAACAACCAAAAAGTTAGAGTTTCATAGATGGGTGCTTGTGTAGAATAAAAAAAGTTAGTTGCTTATCCTTTACAGGACGTGGCAATCAACCCCAGCTTTTATTGGCTGTTTGTGATTTTTCTAGGCAATTTTTTTCATTCAGTAGTTTGCCATTGCTTTCTGAACGGTACGGCGTTTATACCATTGTTAAAAATCCACACAAAGCGATCTGCTACCAAACCGCCTGCAGCAGGTTTCGAACCTGGTATATCTGGATTATGAAACTGCGTTCAATGTAGAATAGAAGGATTAAATTAATAGTAGCTTGAATTGGTGTCGAACTACTTCACTCTACCGCGAGAAGCAAGCAATCTAACCACTCTTGCATCTTGTAAATGTGATAAATAGAAATAATATGTAGATCTGATATGTGGAAATAATTTGTAGATGTGATATGTAGACATAATATGTAGATGTGATATATGGAAATAATTTGTAGATGTGATATGCAGAAATAATATGTACATGTGATATATAGACATAATATGTAGATATGATATATAGAAATAGTCTGCATTTACGTAATATTTCGAAACAGCACGTTATTATAATACATAGAAACAGCATACAAATATTTAAAAGGTAGAAACAGTATGTAGATGGAATGCGCATAAACAGTATACGGATATAATATGTAAAAATAGTAAGTGGATATTCTATGTAGAAACAACGTGTAGTTATAGTACATAGAAATTGTTTCTAGAAAACGAGTTTAAAAAATATTTAGAAACGGTGTGTACATAAACAGTTGATGCCCGGTGAAGTTTCAGGGAGTCTCTCTGACACGACATAGACAGAATAGTACCACTCCTCCCACCAGGAATGGGATACAGATTTACTCTACAGACACAGTGTCTATCTATATGGTTTCTAGATTTACGATAGATATATAGTGTATAGATATCGTATACAAATTTAGTAAGTATATACTGTACATTTATAGATATAGTCCAATCATATATAGCATGTGTAAGTTCATTCATCCATATATCAACCAATTAGTCGACCTATCAATTCATATACCTGTAACTCTATCTATCTATCTATCTATCTATCTATCTATCTATCTATCTATCTATCTATCTATCTATCTATCTATCTATCTATCTATCTATCTATCTATCTATCTATCTATCTATCTACCTATCTATCTATCTATCTATCTATCTATCTATCTATCTATCTATCTATCTATCTATCTATCTATCTATCTATCTATCTATCTATCTATCTATCTATCTATTTACAGTACGAAGAATTCAATTTTTTTATTTTTTATTTTTTAAACACTTTAATTATGATGATTATTGCAAATGTAATATTACTTTTATAATGATAAATGCCTTAATAATGCTTAAAGTAAATGTGAGGATGAAAGGATATTAGTATACATGATGAGAGAGAGAGGAAGGGCAGAATGTCAGACGGGCCTGCGTGCCCAATTCTTAACCCTTTGAAAATAAAGTTCGTTCGTTCGTTCGTTCGTTCTATCTATCTATCTATCTATCTATCTATCTACCTACCTATCTATCTATCTATCTAGTTACCTGTCTTTCCATTTAGAACTCAAACACAACTTGCAGAAAGTGGCAGACGACAGACTTAATCAATAGTCATGTTTAATAATTGAATACAAACCAAATGTGAACACATACGACAGCTCATACGAACTCAAACAAAATGTTAAATATCCTTGCCAGTGAATTATCCCTCACCATGTAATCACCATCAATTCTATAATTTCCATCAGTTCCCAGATGAAGTCTCAAATCTAAAGTAAACACTTTCTGCCAATTGCCGGCAAGTCACAGAAAATAAAACAATTATTAATTTAATCGTGCGGACACAGTTTCAAAAATGAACGCTCCAGTCTGGCCACTCACATGCACATAATGCAGAGCTCTACGCGTGCACTGCCAGATACTTGGCAGCGTCTGATGACAAACCGCAGCGGTAGGGCTGGCTGACATCCGATACTTAAATTGACGAAGCAACGAGTGGGAATGATTACTGTTTTGAGGAGATATTATATTTCCATTTTGAGGCTTAATTGTTGTTTTTTTTCTTCCAAGTGTGTGCGCAGGCATGTGTTGATGTAGCACTGAAAAATTGATTAGACTGCATCAGTGTCGTTTTATGTATATGTATATATATATATATATATATATATATATATATATATATATATATATATATATATATATATATATATATATATATATATATAGATATATATATATATATATATATATATATATATATATATCTATATATATATATAGGTATACCTCGCTTTATTGCGCTTCGCTTTGTTGCGCTTCGCAGATATTGCGCTTTAAAAAAAAATTTATTCATTTTTATTTATTAGAACGTGCCGTCTTCTTCCAATAGATTTTGGCTTTTCCACCAGCCAAAAAAAATTACGATTCGCTGAAGGCTCAAATGATGATTGGTATTATTTTTAGCAATAAAGTATTTCTAACTTTACAGTACATTGTTTTTTTTTTTTTAAAGACCTAGCGCTTTGTGCACTTAATAGACAAATGTAAACATGATTTTAGGCTTTTATATGCACTGAGAAGCCAAAAATAAATGGGTGTGACCTGCTTTATTGCGAAATTCGCTTTATTGTGGTGGTCTGTAACCGAACCCGCAATATCTCCGAGGTATGCTAGTAAATATATATATATATATATATATATATATATATATATATATATATATATATATATATATATATATACAGTATATATATATATATATATATATATATATATATATATATATATATATATACTGTATATATGTATATATGTATATATATATTCAATCAATTATATTACGGAGGATATATACCATTACAAGTTGCTCCCTTGCTAGAAGCGTACATTACATCAAAGCCCCCAATTAACGTTTCATAAAGCAATGTATTTTATATGATAAATTTACTACACACATGAACAACCTCTTATTAGTTCCTGTTTAACGACATGCGTGAGAGAATAGTAGTTCTGTTCCTTCTTTGCCTCATCAGACACCCCCGGGCCACCTGGAAATCACTAGCCTAAACAAATACACTTCTGGTACATATTTCCGAGTTATAAGTCACGTAATAGAAGATAATTATGTTGCCCCTCCTGCGAAAACGACAAATCGAACTTTTGAAGTTTTTTTTTGTGGTTTTAAATCGAGTTTTGTCTCGTCTTGGTGAGGCGCGCACCGTTCAATCTAAATACATTGTCCGTCGGTTATATTAGGCGCATGTCCAAATATAAAAGACGTTGTGGTTTAATACTTTTTTCGCATAGTCCTCATGAATTAACCGAACAAAAATTCACTTTGTCCCTAGCGACTAAGTGTACGTAAATACAATACACATTGTCCCTAGCGACTTTTGACAACATGGGGCGACCCCTCTCGATCTGTTTCACTCCGGAGTAATCGGTGCATTTGTGGTACTGATTTTATTGTGTGCTTTCAATTGTCGCACTTTCTTTCTTTCTTTCTTTCTTTCTTTCTTTCTTTCTTTCTTTCTTTCTTTCTTTATTTCAATACTATGTAGCAGATAGTTTATATTTTCAAGTATTCGTTCACTACTTTCAGTATATTGTGTCTTGTCTGTTATCTAAGACTCCTTGTGGATGATAAACACCTCATATTTTCAGGGAGAGGTAGAGATAATATTACGAGAGGCAGTTTGGTAAAATTCCTTTGTACCAAAGCTTGGCCGCTACGGATTAACACGTAAATCGCCCAGCGCTATCTGCCTAATCACCGATAAGACGTGAGCGCGCATCACCAAAGCTTGGAATACGGGGAGACAACTGATAGACAGACACAGATAAGAGATTACTTTCTGATAAAGTAATGAATTGTTACTTTTGGAACACGTTATCATATGAGGTTAACGATATGTTCGCGAGTCTGTACGCAAGGCATCGTATGTCTTATTGCCATATATGGTCATACGTGACTAATGCTTTACGCACCTTATTTCACGTGGAATATTTTTAAAATACCACACCCGAACCCGCCTGTTTGAAAATGATTGGAGCGTTTATTTAGCTCCATAACAAACAGATGAGTGGGAGACCGGGAATATAACCTGAGACGTTTCAGTGTTATTCCACTGTGAAGATCGCTTGCCAAGATACCAGGCCTTTCTAGAGTGAAGCTTAGAATTCAGAATTCCTTCTTAACATGCCGGACACCTTTTATTGGAGAATTTTAGACGGACATTTATAGCCCAGGAAATCTCTTTCATATTAAATAAATAAACCGGGACTGAGGAAACTGAAGGACAACACACGAAGTCAGAGAGGGAACATTAAATTAACGACACCCCAGACGCGTGTAAGAGGCCGATTCAAGACTCTTTTATTCATCTGAGCAAAAAGTCTGTGAGCCAGGATTGGTGTAAGTTGTCATTTTACTTTCTATATTACTAACATGTGATCGAACTTATAAATGTATATTGCCATGTGAATTTTAATATGTGAAAATCTAGTGGATGTCCAAGTCATTTGAGGCTGGCAACCTCAGCGTATAGAATGATAATTCATGAACCACCATTGCACGGGCTGGTGATTGCTTTATTGCTAGTTTCTTAATTAGAACTAACAGCAGAAAGTAGTCCCAAGTTCCATACGGAGCAGGGATGGAAAGATGAAAGAAATGATGTACATTTTAATTATAATACTTACATTTTCATAGCAGTGTAAATGTCCATATAAACATATTCACTTTAAAATTAATGTAAGTTTTCAAGCTTTAAACCAGTGTAAATGTCTATTTGAAAATATTCATTTTAGAATTAATGAAAGTTTCAAACTTTTCAAATCAGTGTGAACATAAATGAAAACATATTCAATTTATATTGTGAACACTTTTCAATCAGTGGAGATGTAAATGTAAACATACTCTATCTGTATTATCAACCTTTTCATTTAAATGTAATGTAAAGCTAAAGCTGTTCAATGTAAAGAAAGTTTTATCCCGAGGGAATAAATGTAATTCTCATCGATGATAAATTCTGAGATAAATGGGATGGTGGAATGGGAAGTTAGGGACCCATAACCATGGGTTGGAAAACGCAATACTCAGAAGTGCATTTCGTTTCTATTCTTTATCATAGTTATTGGTGGTACCAGCAGAAAGTACTATCTGGAACCAAGTGAAGGTAGAAGTGGACTGACGTTGTGCGAGACGCCATCTTAAGAGGGTCTTATAGACAGACGCAGGACCAGCTTGGCCGTTACTTCTTGGCGTTCTAGGAACGTGCGGCACCTTTAACCTTTACCAGCGACGAGCGAGAGCAATGTAAACATAACCCATTAGCGGGAGCAAAAACTGCTATTCCCAGCTAAGTGAAAAGTATACGCTGCCAAAGTGAACTTTTCCCCATCATCTCTACTATAAATCAATGATAAAACTTTTCTTCTAACCTATTCAATTTATTTTCAAACTGTTAAAATATAAAGTGATTATTAAATTTTGTTATTTGTAATGTTACAAATTTAACTTCGATTTAATCATTTTAAAGTTACTGCTTGTTTGTCTCAGTCAATTTACTGCACACACTCTAAACAAACAGAGCTATACCAGAATAATAAGAATTCCACTGAGTAAATCAGGGGTGGGGGGCTTGAACGAGCTGAAATTAATAAGTGCTTAATTCTTTCACAAAAGTTGTCTGCAGATTCTAGAATTAACGTGCTCAGCCAAAGCAGCATTGTTTTCGCTTATCTGAATATCTTGTGAAGACTCCCTGTGTAATAGAAGTGTATCCTTCTACCCACATCTCTGCCAAGAGTAATCTTGTGCGAAGGTAGATATCTTTGAAGCCCATATTAGATACCCTTGAGTTTTGGTCACTGTTGAACCACTACTGCAAAGCAAGGGAAGCAATACCGTCACACGACTAAATGTACGAAAATTCAGATTGTCCCTAGCTACTAAGTTTTTAGGAATTCATAGTCTCTAACGACTAAGTGTACGGAAATACGGTACACATTATCCCTAGCGACTAACTGTACGGGCGTACAATGCATATTATACTTAGCGAACTGGTGTACGGAAATATAAAACACATTATAATAATAATTGCCCCTTCAGTCATAACTGACTATGGGAATGCGTACCTGAGTTGACAATCCTGAGCTGCTTATTTTCTTGTGTTCTAGTCCAAGCAGTATATACATTGCTTTAAAGGCCAGCACGTGACATGGACATTTATCACTTTGTCCTTCCACGAATGAAGACATTTTACTTGATGATTTGTCCATCGTATTTGATGAGGACCAACGACATCTCTCTTAATACAGTCCGTTCTATGATGTTGGGAGCCGCGGTAGCCTAGTGGTTAGTGCACTGGCTTCCTAGCTCAGTGGTCTATGGTTCGATCCCCAGATGAGGTGGGATTTTTTTTAGGCCGCAAACGGCTCCTGGGTCGACCCAGCCCCAAATGGGTACCAGAGCAACTCTGGGAAGGTTAAGGCGGCCGGCGTGATGCTGACCACATCACCCCTAGTGTGCCGACGGTCAAGAAAATATGGGCCTAACACTATATTCCCAATATGCCTCAATGGGCGTGTAACGGGATCCTCTCCCCCCCCCCCCTCTATGATGTTAAGTGGGTATGCATAAGGCTGATCAAGCCAATGCGGGCAAGAAAAGTTCTGTTGCATGACCGACATACAAGGCCCGAAGACAATACAGGCTTCACATCCACGCTTGACTTTCGGGCTGCACATTTTTTTCTGGGCTACCCTCACATGGTTGGCCTCGCTGACTGCAATACCCGTTTTGATAGCGCCTCTCCAGGCTGTGCGATCCTGTGCCAGTTTCTCCCACGTGGTTGAATTAATCTGGCAGCTCTTTAGTGACTCCCTCAGGCTGACTTTCAAGCGCTTCTTTGGTCGTCCTCTAGTATGCTTTACCTCCCTCAACTCGCCATACAGCAGCCTCTTTGGGAGGCGTTTATTTGGCATACGAACCAGATGTCCGTAACTGCGCTTTCTGAATCCGTGTATAGACACTGGGCATATTTGCTCTTGATAGAACCTCATAGAGGACGACGGCACGGTGCATCTTCAGTTTGGTCTTGACGCTAATACCTCTACGTTCCCACACTGAGGATCGCTGTCTTTCAAACGCAATACTGGCCTTTGCTATTCTGTTAGCCACCTCGTCTTTAATGTTGGCTAGTCTTGAGAGCGTGCTTCCCAGGTACGTGAACTTATCCACAGCCACCAGTCTCTGTTCCCACACTGTAATCGTTGGCTCCTTGTACGGTTTACCTGGGGCTGGTTGACATTATACTTTGCAACTAAGTAAATACAATGCACATTGACCCTGGAGTAACTGTACGGAAATGTACAATGTTTCCTAACAGCTAGTTACAAATAAATACCCACCTATCATCAGGCAGGTCACTGTGCGAGATTCTCCCGTCCAACCACGTTTAGCGTGAGAGTTAAACTAATTTAGAAACAATTCTCTAAATTAAGTCACAGCTGTTGGCCTGGGAAGTTCATATACTTATACTAACAGATGTATTATCTGTGAATAGGTTTCCCAATAGAAAGTATAAACGAAGGACAAGTTGAATGCAGACGGGCAAGTGGGCGAACAATATTTAAAATAGGACACTTTTAGAGACGGACTGGAATTAGGTTGAGATACTTCCCCGAAGGAAAGAGATACAGCGTATATCTGTTAGTACACAGCCATTTGTCAATGGCGGGACAACACTTGATCTAGCCTGACACCCCCCCCCCCCCTACTCCCCCCCCTACTCCCCTCCCCAATAATTCTGGAATATCTCGCGAACTTTGCCATATCTATGTATTGGTGTACATGTGTATGTATGTACAAATGAGTATGAATGTGTGACCGCATGGCCTTCCACGCTAGCATTATCCCTGCTACGACACTAGCATTTATATGTGCTATAATATGGTACATATAGGAATGACCGACATTCAAAGCAAATAAGACGTTTTCACACAAAACGCAGTATCATTCAAAGTTCAGTCAGCAGGCACTGCTCTGAGAGGGCAAATATAGGGCGTCCCAGATAATAAAAATGAATGAGAGCTAAGCGCGGAAAGTGGGAAATGAATGTTGTGATTTGGGTTTTTTCCATTGTTTAGGTGGAAAAGAGAGTTGTGACAAAAGTCGAAAAGAAACCAAAGACGTGTGAGACAAATGTCGAAATAACAGAAAGTCGTGTGCAACATGTCGAAAACAGAGAGCCGTGTGTAGAAAATTGTAACGTGTGAAAAAAAGAGTGAGTCGTGTGAAAAATGGCGGGGAAAAAGAAGTAGCTGTGTATAAAAAGGAGAGATGTGGGCGATAGACGTTACAGATTTTTGGGACTTTAGGAAGGATTTTTACAGAGAGTTTATAGTTTTTAGATTTAGAAGAAGGATATTACATATAGACAAGAAATGTGTGCTAGATAGTTTATAGTGTCAGATTGTCCCAGTGGTCCCTTTATATGTCTTGGGACTGGTCACGATACCAATTAAACTATATGTCACCGCTGGACTGGGTGTTTTAAAGACTGGTCCAAGAAGGCACCAATTAAACTAAATGTGACAGTGCTATCTCTTCTTATTATAGTAAACTAGGTGACTGGGGCAGGCCTAGTTGTCTACCTTCTATTTGTCAATTTGATCCATTGACCTATCTTCCAAGTAAGAGTATATCTTAATACTGGCCCTCACCGCCAGAGTTATTAATTCCTGGATGATATTCTCTCAAAACTTCCAACCTAAACTCGTTCCATCGCTTCTTATGATGTTACTTAAGTGACAGCTTCGTATAGTAGTTAGTTTCTTTATGTCCAGTATCTTGTTTACTCTAGCACTCAACAACCTTTTAGAGACTGAACCCAACTTGAGCAACGTTCTATCAAAACAAACAGTTTATTTACATCATATAAGTTCATCATAACAGAAGCATGTGGTACTAATTCCAGGTACAAACATTTCCTAACTATCTCTTGTAGATCCCATTCCTCCTGGGTATATATCCATGTACCTGTGTATATATATATATATATATATATATATATATATATATATATATATATATATATATATATATATATATATATATATATATATATATATATATATATATATATATATATAGCTCTCTACCTGAGAACATCAACAGATATGGTTTATACCTATTTTCTTCAATTACGGTTTTTATATTTATTCTGGCTTTTCCCAAGCCTTTCATCAACTCTTTCCTGAGTTGGTTTCCTTCATCTACTAATCCTGTCAGATTTGACTCAATTTACTCAAATACCATCATCTTAAAACTCATATATGCAAATTAATACATTGGGTACACATGTTGCGGTATTCTCATACTTATACCTGCTTGAGAGCTCATGTTTCATCCTGTAAATACAATCAAACTTCAATTGCTTACTCATCTTACTTGTAGCAGTTGATGTTGTAAAATTCATTATACAATAGCCCAACACGGCTATTAAATCCATGTTTTTCTGTAAAACTTCTCAGCTGCTGACTTAGTCTCAGTTTATTCACATCATAGTCAATTTTGTAGCTTCAGCTTCGTTTCTCCTTATTCTGCGCTCACTTAGTTGTAAGCGTTGTTAACCTTGTAATACCTTATTTCAACTTCTGAAATAATTCTATTCAATGTCTATCAAAAGTTATGAGTCAAAGGACCTACTTACTTTGGTTGCACCGAATCCTCACAACACTCATTTTTCTTACTATCACCCCTTATCACTAAACTTATTTTTTAAACACAGTTCTGTCTTTCATAAGTGAATAGATTCTACTACTCTAACTAGGTCTATAGGATTCTTCAGAAGTATTCATTCTGTTTCTCACAGAAATGTAACTTGAGTCCGGCAGAAAACACATTCCTGCCACTCTACGTCCTTAACCAGGACTGCTTCCTCCGAAAAATGCGACCGCTCAACAGCGCGTCTAAATGAGTTCTCCTCTATAAAATCATTACTAGCTCATCTGTCCTTGTTTACTGTAAATTCATTGGTTCCTCCTATTCTTCGCTCAGCTGAAAAATGTTCACGCTTATCCGCTGTGTAAACAACTCAGTGAAGTGTCATCCGTTGTCCTGGTAAACTTTTCACGTGCATATTTTTTTTCTCTCAACTCACTTAATCATATAAGGGAGGTAATTAACCATTGTCTCCCTTTGCATATTTGACTTAACCTTATATTATCTTCTCTAAAGCTTGCTATACAATTCTTATATGTACATTTTCTAAACCATAATTACCAACTCACCAAATCTACTTATGTGTAATTAAGCACTTTCCTCCCCTGACTTTAATAATTAGAGTCTTCTCCCTTTGATCAAAGCATGATTTCACTCATCTTATTTCCCTTTTAGCAAGACAAATAGTCTTTATTCAAATCTATTCTTATGTCTTAAACCATTTTTTCATACCTTCCCTCTTAACCAAAACCAAATCACCGCTTATAATTCCTGCTTGAGCATTTTATAATGCTCCTAGCAAAGTGAACGGTGACAAGATGAACTTCGTCTTTGAAGTTATCAAGACCAGTTTATTATTTTCTTTTCTTCTGTTGGATATATTTCTTTTGGATATATACACTATTTTGTTTATAAGTGAGTAACGAACATGTCAAATTTGTGAAAATACCCTACTTGTCATACGACGGTCAATAAACATATACTGCATTGCTGTTTGTGGAACTTTACAGTATTTCATTTGGATTATACCTTGTCATGTTGAGACTGTTTTGCTTATCACTAAACACAAAAGGGAAGAACAAGCGTGGGAAGAAAAATGAGCAAAAGTCAAGTATTACCATCTCTGGCGGAAAGCCAGTTAGCACTTGAACTACAACAACATATAAAGGATTAACTCTGACCAAATAAAATCAATATAACTACTAGTGCCGTATAACCTACACGGCCACATATGTACAAGTGACGAACTAAACTAAACGAACCATTTAGTTAAAAGATCCAAAGTGAATTGATCAAGATCATTTTGGGTAGAACTGAGTGAGTGGAATGTGCGCGGGAAGGAGTGATTGTGAACGTGTATGACAATGTTTATTACTTTACATATTAAATCTAGATGAAGAATATAATCTAACATACAAGTCAGCAAAGTCTTTTTATTCTGGGTTCAAGTCAGATAAAGTAAATCAAATTCTAAGTGAACGATAAAGTAAATCGTCACAAGGAAGAATAGTGTGTGAAATGAAATGTGTAAACCACTCATTATCACCTAGCTTTCGATCTAATGTTAAATTAAGTGATAAAATACTGTCGTTCGCTGTGAGATCGAGGTTACAGTTACTTGAATGCGAAAGTCTTTTTCATTTATACTACCCAGAGCTATGCACAAAAAATTGCACCAAATGTAACCACCCATTACGAAACTGTATAATGTATATTAAATAAATGTACTTAATTTCAAAGATTATATCAGCAAAGATACAACAGGATTCTAGACATTGTTTATGAGAAAGTGAAATGTATAATAATAATAATAATAAATTCTTTAAGCGCCAAACACGGCGCATAAGGCAGAAACCAGTGCTCTCCAGGTTGTTCGTTGTGACGCCACTCCTCTTAGCTCTTGCACATTCCAGTATCCAATTTTAGAAATCTCCTTAGCCCCCAAGATATTAGAGTGAGTCATGTTTACTGTCGAGCCTGGTTCTGTTTCGGTAACAATAGCTTGTTTTACGATAGTGAATTGTTAACTCACTGATCAACCCTCCGATCCAACCGACCGATTCGAGGGTTTCGAGGTCAGTTATAGGAAAATATCTACACCACTAGATACTCTGGTGTATCTTTTATTCTATAATTTAACATAACATGGTGATATCCATCGAAATATATACATTCCTGATGTTTTTCTTTCGGCGTCTAAGGTGAGAAACGAATTTCACCTCCATCTTGATAATAAAAGTGACTTGAAAATAATAGTTAAACTATCTCTCTTCGATAGCAGTAATAATTCATTTAGATCAATCAGCATAGCTGGACCGCCTTTCAAGTAAAAGAAGCAATACCATATGATGCTTTTTAAGATACATGTTACCAACATAAATTTGATATGTACTATCCATTAAGTGCAGAAATAACCGAATTAGGCTAACGTACGCATGTTATCGTACTGATAATTGGTAGTTTGGTACATGTACCTGCAAAGTGTGTGAGTGAATTAATGTTTCTGGGACTGAGAAAATTTGAAGCCAGAGTTTTATGTAAATATGTCAGCATTAGTGCAATTATAGGATCGTTCAGGATATGGAAGTTTCTATGTAAAATACACCCATATTAAACTACTCAAGACGTTTTTCTTACTATTTGTACGTAATTCGAATCTCCTGTGACAGACAGAGAGGCAGGCAGTCGACACACACATAGACAAACAGACAGACAGAGAGACAAACACAGACATACAGACAGGCATTCAGACAGACAAACAGACAGATAGACAAACAAACATACACAGAGATAAACAGACAGATAGAGACAAACAAACATCCAGACAGACATACAGAGAGACAGACATACATACAGACAGACAGACAGAGAGGCTGGTAGACGACAAACATACACCGACAAGACAGAGATACAAACAAACAGACAGACATACAGACAGCCAGACAGACATACAGACATACAACCAGACAGACATACAGACAAACAGAGAGGCAGGCAGACGACAAACACACATACACAGAGACAAAAAGACAGAGAGACATACAGACATACAAACAGACATACAGACATACATACAGACAGACAGAAAGATATACATACAGACAGACAAACAGAGGGGCGGGTAGACGACAAACAAACATACTCAGAGAAAAACAGACAGATCGAGATACAAACAGACAGACATACAGACAGACAGAGAGGCAGGCAGACGACAAACAAACATACACAGACATAAACAGACAAGACAGAGATACAAACAAACAGATAGAGAAACAAACAACAGACATACAGACAGCCAGACAAACAGTCAGACAGATATACAGACAACCAGACAGGCATACAGACAGCCAGACAGACAGACATACAGACAGACAGAGAGGCAGGCAGGCAGACGACAAACAAACATACACAGAGACAAACATACAGACGAAAAGACAAAGAGACATACAGACAGACAGAGAGACAAACAGAGAAGCAGACAGACAAAGAAACATTCTAAAAGTCAATGCACAATCCAAACAAAACAAAAAGTTATAAGGTGTTGAGTTTTTGTTGTTATTTTTATTATGTTTATTGTTTAATAGCAGCATTGATTACTTCTGAATAGTTTCATTGGTCACCAGAACTTTACAGTCTCAAGCAGCATTTTGATATTTTTGAGATAATCACCCCCCCCCCCCTCTTTTTGTGTGTGTGTGGGAAGGGAGGCTTGTTTTATGTAATCTTTGAGAAAGCCTCAGCACCCCTTCCCAGTCCACTGTAACAAATTCTGTCCCGAATTAAAATTACATTTGAAACAAATAGCTGTTACGCTTTGTAATGTGGATCATAAACGTTCAGTAAAACGTATTCTAAGCATCATTTGTACAGTTATTTACAACCTGACACCAAAACCAGGTCTCGTTAATGCACAGAAACATTAAAAAAAACCCACCAAATTCTTGTGCAAGCGTAAATGTGGACTTACGTTATCAATATGTATAAAATCCCAGCTTTTTCTGTCAGGAACGATAAGGGATGCAATTTGGTTGAAAGTTAGACATTAATTGTATTGTTTCCCTTATATGTACTCTCCTGAAAATAGTCATCATCAGCTGCCATCTCCACAACGAAGGTTGGCTGTAATGGATTTCCTACATCTTCTGTCTCTTGTCTTGGTGGTGCACTCTGACAGACTCTTTCATGTCCATCTCTTGATGTTATCTTCCAACTTATAGCGCTGTCTTCCCCTTGCACGTTTGCCTTCACCTCTCCCTTCTATTATGGTCTTCTGCAAGGTGTTATGCCTTTTTATGTGGCCAAAGTATTTTAGCTGCCGAACTTTGATCTTCCTCATTAGTTCTCTTTTCATACCTAGATTTTCTAGGACCTCCTTATTTGTTTTCATCTCTTTCCATGAGATGCGCCCCATTCTTCTATATATTTACATCTCAAGAGCCTCAATTCGTTCTTCCAAATGCTTATTCATTGTCCACGTTTCTACACCATACAGTAGTGCAGAATATATATTACATTTTATGATTCTCAGTTTTTATTTGTGAGAACTGTTTAGATGTCAGTATATGTTTCATGTTGTTGAATGTAGCTTTGGCCATTCCTTTTCTCTTCTTGATTTCTGTTTCACATCTGCCATCTTCTGTTATTATATGACCAAGATATGAGTAGGTCTTGACTTGTTCCAGGATTTTCCCATTTATGCTTATCTTTAATGTCGGATTATCGTCTGTTTTGCTAATTAGCATCGTTTTTGTTTTCTCAATATTAATGTCCATTCTATCCATGTTCACTTGTTTCACTAGTTCTTGCAAATCCTGTTTACTTTCAGCGAACAACACGGTATCATCTGCATATCTAAGGTTGTTTATTGACCTTCCACTGATGTTCAGTCCTGGTATTTCCTGTATCTGTTTGAAAATTTTTTCGGTGTATAAATTAAATAGGCAGGGGGACAGCACACAACCTTGTCTGACACCTCTTTTTATGTCAATGTATGGTGAATAATTCCTTCCCGATCTTACTGTGGCAGTTTGCTCCCAATAAAGGTTACTGAGTATTCTTATATCGTTTCCATCAATACCTATGTCTTCGAGGCATTCAATTATTTTCTCATGATGGACTCTGTCAAAAGCCTTCTTATAGTCAATGAAGCACATATACATACTTTTTTGGACCTCTGTATATTTTGTAGTTAGATAAAAAGATGGGAACCAAACAGGGATCCTGGCTATCCATTTAGGATATGGCTGTCTCTCACCGTGAGGTACTATCCCTCTCTCTTTATCCTACATACTCCCAAAAATAGTAACACTTGACAATGAAAAGTGCGCAAATGACGGTGCGCACAAAGATATGTATAGAATGTGTGATCCCGTATACACACATTGGGATCCTCGCTGCTGCTACGTAGTTCGTGTACTGTGGTGATGCACAGTGGTTTAAAAAAAAATACTTTTGAATAAGTAAAATTGCCGTTAGGTATTGGTGCTTTTGAATTTAATTCCCGTCTTATGACAGGCTTTTACACTAGTTGCTACTATAAATGATAATGTTACAGTTATTTCTTCACATTTGAAATCCTAGGCGTGGAAGAAAACAGTGCACAACCACAAGGTAATGTTGATGTCCAGTCGCTTTTTGCGTTGTGTATTTATTGTCAGTACATTTTGTAACTGTTTACTCACAGACACAGGGAAGGTTAGTGTAAGTCCCTGAGGAGTCAAGGAAAGACTATGTCGACTGTTCCATCAAGCATGTCTAAGAAGCTGCTGTAATTTAAAGTTGTTCATTTGACTGGCAGCTTTATTATGCGAAACAGATTTCTACAGAAACCGCGTCTGCGAGAGTGCATGTGTGCTTTGGTGCAGGTTTTCCTGTAAGTGGGACCAGCTTCAATGGTGACTACATGCTCCACAGGAAGCGAAAAGGAAAATTAGCATGATGATTCATGAAGTGGTCAAAGGTCAAATGTTAGAGGGTAGTTTTTTTTTCTTGCTTCCTCCAATTTCCAACATCCTAAGCCCCCCCCCGCCCCCCCCCCCCCCCCCCCCCCCCCCCCCCCCCCCCCCCCCCCCCCCCCCCCCCCCCCCCCCCCCACTTTCTGGCTTATTCTTTCTTAAATTAAATGTCCTCCAGTTCGAGTAACACTGTTGTAATAAAAGCTCACACACATACATATACCAACAAACACGCGCGCCCGCACGTAGATTACAGTTTACTTCTGTTTTTCCCGTCGTCTGCCTGACTCTATCGCTCACTCTTAAGTACGTTCTCACGTCGAGTCATCAGACGACAATCAAGGTACAACAGACGACAATCAAGGTACAACAGACGACAATCAAGGTACAACAGATGAAGATTAAATACAGTATACTGCGTTTACAGCTACCCCCGGAAATATTCGTAATTCCCGCCAATCCATCTTCATCGAATAACACTGTCCACGTATTACAGCTGAGAGATTTTTAGATACAAAACTAGAGATAGCGTGTGTGTGGGTGTGTGGGGGAGAGGGGTTAACACCTTAACGGGGGTTAACAACTTAGCAGGGGTCAATAACTTAGTGGGGGTCAACAACTTAGCGGTTAGTCCACAATAACAGTTAATGATTTTTTTTTTTTAAAGCTTAGACTTGTAAAAGATAAAAATTAGAATTGTATAAGCCAAAAATTAGAATTGTGTAAGACAAAAAATAGAATTGTGTGAGACGAAAATTAGAATTGTATGAGACAAAAATTAGAATTGTGTAAGGCAAAAATTGGAATTGTGTAAGACAAAAATTAGAATTCTGTTAGACAAAAATTGGAATTGTGTAAAATAAAAATAAAAAAAATAAAAAAAGAATTGTATAAGACAAAAATTAGAATTGTGTAAAACAAAAAATAGAATTGTGTAAGATAAAAATTAGAATTGTGTAAGACATAAATTAAAATTGTGTAAGACAAAAAAATAAAATAAAATTGTGTAAGACAAACATTAGAATTGTGTAAGACAAAAATTAGAATTATGTAAGCGTTGAGAGCTTTCTTTGGGTGTGTGTGATAATGAACTCTAGATGTTACAAGAATCAGATGTCAACTTCAGCTCTCTCCGGGTTGATACTTTCATTGTTGCACATGTCTCGACTGCGGTTATGGTTTAACTGCTTATACATTTTATGTCACTCAACTTTATCTGACAACGAGAACTGGGTTGTAAACACAGCGTGAACGGAGCAACTCGATTCAACTCTACTGAGAAGTCTATAACGCTAGCCAACGGTTCTTCAAATTTATTGCGACGCTACTCAGAATTATTATGACAGTTCAATGGATACATACGATAAGATACAGGCACGCAGTGTAGCATCTTCCGTTACGGAGTGCTATATGTTGATATAACAGACTGGTACTACTGGCAAGGGCGATGCCAGAAATGTCGGGCTTAAAGTCTCTATTCCCGACTTATAACATTCAATGCGAATATTATAATATGGGGGTGTAGATGGGTCAATGGTAACCAGAACGAACGTCAACTGTGACGGTTACAAGTAAGGTAGACTGGACCTATGACTTGATTATGAATGTCAACAGTTTATTATACGAGAAAGTGGACGCAGACATCATAGCAAGTAATCATCAATAGTACAACTAGCAGTGGCGAATCATTCAGATACTTCCATTGTAGATATAGCATCGTTAATACATGGAAGCAATCATGCATATATGGAATCAGTCAAGAACTTGGCCGACTTATACAACCACCGACATTTCAAGGACGGCGAACGAACGGCCGTTAGGGATTCTGAGATGAGTAATTTTCTTTACGAATATTATGAGTAACATGCAGGATATCTTCCCTGAAGATCCGCAAACAACGTTAGGACATATATATCTTGTCCAGCAAGACTAGACACACTAGCGGCACGCCATAACGGGTCGTGTCGAAATACTGCTAGATCTTGTCAACAATAAACGAGTGTCAATACTTGATACTCAAAATCCAACCAGGGTTGGGTAAAACAAGCACTCCACACAGGGAGGTGTAATAATAATACTTAATCGAGCCTACCCACGACTTGGGGGTAAGGCTTCCAACAACTTCGTCAAAAGACGTCTGTCTTGGACCACAGACATAATGGATCTCTTTGCAACGCAATCGCTGATTGGCAACAAGCACCAATCGCACCGAGTTGCGCTATTTTGTAAAAGTATTGTGCCGGACAGCGCGTAAATAAATAAACATATACAACTTACTTAGATGCGCTCACATGTATGTCTATCAATACTAGACAGGCATATGAGGGTCTCACATATTTAAATCCCGCATAAGAAAGGACTTAACAGTATACATTACTCCCCGGAGAAAAAAAAAGCTATGCTTTTTTTAAAATTATACCGGAGAAGTCGAGCAAGTTCTTAGTAATAAATCAATGTTACATCAGAGAAATATGATTAGTGTTAAGTCATTTAAAGAAATTAGTAAGTGGGATGAAGTGTGGAAAAAGAAAAAATTTCCAAACTCAAACAAAAGAAATGATACATAATGTACTAAAATTGTACTAACAACAAATTAAGAAGTTGCAAATGAAATGAAATAAAGTAGTGAAGAATGGAAAGAAACGGTGACTAATGGAGACAGTAAACAAACAGGATGATAAAAGAGAAAATCTCAATCAATGAACACAATTAAATTAAGTAATGTATGTATGCGTATATATGTAAGAGGAAGAAATAATTAAATAAAATCAATGCGCAAAACAACATACTCGAAGAAAATAACACAGTCCACAGGATGTGTAGGCAAGATTAACTACACAGCAAGAATGCCATAATGGTCACATGAATTATCTCTATGTGCCAAAAATTATCAAGCGCGGATGATGCGCGGTTATAAAATAATAATGGTGATATGTAATAGTGTATCTCGAATACTAAACTAATTTAGGTAACACGACTGTCATAAATGTCTCCCAGAGTTATGGAATTTTAAAATGCTACCAAGTAATCGACATTTAAATTCATTAATTTTTTTTTTAAATGTTACCAAGTAATCTACATTTAAATTGATTAAAATGTCAAGAAATCACCACGTCGGCAATGAAGATTGTCTTAAGCTCGTATAAAAGTGAGTTAAAATCATGAACATCTATGAAAGTCAAATGTCCTGTAATCACCCATCTATCAAATAAGTTCAATCTATGTCAATTTATTTTTCCAGTGGAATAGAAGTAAACTAACACCACAGTTAGTGTTGCACCAACACATTGTCCGATAGTTAATTGAAATGAAAAGCACCCACACACAAAAAATGTATACAAAAATGGTGCGAAGAATGTAAATTTATATTCAAGAGTTAGGTTATGAATGGAAAACGTATTGTACAGTAGTAAGTGGCAGCATATTTTGTAAGCAATCATTTTGCATTGATGACTGGGTTACGTAGATGTGTCGCAAATTGAGGGGAGCAGAGGCTCGACCAAATCCTGCGGGCAACTTAACAAGAGATCAGCCATCACATTTTTAGAACCTGGAATAGCGCGTATTGTATAATGGAATTGTTGGAGTGCTATGGCGTAGCGGGTTGATCTCGAACTCTTAAGGTCTTTATTTTGAAGAGCCGTAAGGACGCGTTGATCGGTCTCCACGACAAAATGGGCGCCGAGCAAGAATCGCTGTAATTTCAGGATGGACCAGACCATTGTCTAGTACAAAGTAGTTTAAGAAAGGCTCACAAAACACGAGACAGTGGTTCAGAGTACATAAATATGACGACCACTTATCTGTAAAAGCGAATCCAGCACGATCAGTGTTACGAGTAGATCCTATGGAAGGGAAGTGATCTTTGGAATGTTTTTTTGGACAAGTTAAATTGTGGGTTGCGGCACTTGTACGCTCGATTAAGCGGAGGCTTGTTTAACTTTATAATAGAAATATCTCCTTCTATTTTGAGTGACAGAGTACAGAAAAGCGTGGCAAACGCTGTTATCTCAAATGCTGAGATGTATTTATTCTGTACTGTTTTGAGCGGTGTTCTAAACAGCCGAGTCTCGTGATTGGGTTTTTTGGCGGGACGAGTGTGTGATTTAATAAGAGTTGAGTTGTGGACGTTGACCGAGCTGGTCAAGTCCCGGGGTTTTTCAAAGTGTATGCCTACGTAGTGCCTGAGAAAAATGTCGACTTATATTTTCGCTGTGTGTACAGCATATTTGATAAACTGCAGTAAAGATTTGTGTAGGCCAAGATTAGTGTAGGCCATAGATATTTGGTGAGTACTTTAGGCCATTATTTATGTGAACTGCTGTGTGCAGTATTATAGCGCAGAGATGAGTCGTGAGGACTTTAGGCCATTATTTATGTTAACTGCTGTGTGCAGTATTATAGTGCAGAAATGAGTCATGAGGACTTTAGGCCATTATTTATGTTAACTGCTGTGTGCAGTCTTATAGCGCAGAATTGAGTCGTGAGGACTTTAGGCCATTATTTATGTTAACTGCTGTGGGCAGTATTATAGCGCAGAGATGAGTCGTGAGGACTTTAGGCCATTATTTATGTGAACTGCTGTGTGCAGTATTATAGCGCAGAGATGAGTCGTGAGGACTTTAGGCCATTATTTATGTTAACTGCTGTGTGCAGTATTATAGCGCAGAATTGAGTCGTGGGGACTTTAGGCCATTATTTATGTGAACTGCTGTGTGCAGTCTTATAACGCAGAGATGAGTCGTGAGGACTTTAGGCCTTGATATATATCTGCTGATGAATGTTTAAGAGTATCTTGGATGATGCTGGGAAGTGGAGTAGCTGAGAAGTGGAGTATTGTATTGCTATGACTTGTAATTTGACTATGTGTGTATTCAATGTTAACGTGTGGTGATGTAAATAAATTGTTATTAACTGTCGCCTGTCGTTACACCATTCCATGACTCGTGGTGTACGTTACTGTGAGTGACTGTTCCAAATACACACTCACTTCGTCACCTCACTTATCACATCAACACACAACATTGTAGTATCAATCAGCGAATATGGGTTTCGGTTATCACATGGTGAGCCATAAGAGACTTGTTGCAGTCCATAGATGACTCTGACAGTTGAAGTCCAAAGTTGACCTTGACAGTGTGCGTTATGGAGGACCACTTGAAGGTTAGTCTGAACGACCGTTATATAGATCTCCGAAAACAAATGACGGTGTCGACTTGAATGCAACTGGACATTCTGCAATCTTCAAACGAGTACTTGATTAATAGAAATTCGTCCCAAAGACTGGGCCACCAGATGTAGCATCTTCCGTTATGGAGTGCTATATGTTGATATAACAGACTGGTACTACTGGCAAGGGCGATGCCAGAAATGTCGGGCTTAAAGTCTCTATTGCCGACTTATAACTTTCAATGCGAATATTATAATGGTGAGGTGTAGATGGGTCAATTGTAACCTGAACGAACGTCAACTGTGACAGTTACAAGTAAGGTAGACTGGACTCATGACTTGATTATGAATGTCAACAGTTTATTATACGAGAAAGTGGACGCAGACATCATAGCAAGTAATCATCAATAGTACAACTAGCAGTGGCGAATCATTCAGATACTTCCATTGTAGATATAGCATCGTTAATACATGGAATCAATCATGCATATATGGAATCAGTCAAGAGCTTGGCCGACTTATACAACCACCGACATTTCAAGGACGGCGAACGAACGGCCGTTAGGGATTCTGAGATGAGTAATTTTATCTCTATCTCTGGTCTAATCACCAGGCATCCAAGTTCCTCCAGAACTTAACAGCGCGGGAAAACCACAACGCGCTTACGTAGACCTCCTATTGGCGCGGGAAAGCACACAACGCGCATTCAAATAATAGCATATAATGGTCCTAACATAGACCTCCTTCTGACACGGGAAAATGACGTGTCTTTTTAATCCAAAGTGCGGCATTCACTCCTCGCACATATATCTATACCTCTGGTCTAATAACCAGGCATCCAAGTTCCTCCAGAACTTAACAGCGCGGGAAAACCACAACGCGCTTACGTAGACCTCCTATTGGCGCGGGAAAGCACACAACGCGCATTCAAATAATTAGCATATAATGGTCCTAACATAGACCTCCTTCTGACACGGGAAAACGACGTGTCTTTTTAATCCAAAGTGCGGCATTCACTCCTCGCACATATATCTATACCTCTGGTCTAATCACCAGGCATCCAAGTTCCTCCTGAACTTTACAGCACGGGAAAATCACAACGCGCTTACGTAGACCTCCTATTGGCGTGGGAAAGCCAACAACGCGCATTCAAATAATAATATATAAAGGCCTTGTAAATACACCTTACACGGTACATCATCGCGTCACATCCAATATATTATAATGAAAATCACATACACTATTCACATACTCTAGAAACACTGACCGTCTCCCACGACGGATGGCCACAGACTCCCCTTAACAACTCAGTATTCTTCTCTGACAAGTATGCTAACTCCATTCACTTCTCACGCTTTTCTCATGTCCTGTAAACCTCAATTCACACATGAACGCCCCTGAGTATTCTTCAACCATACTCTACGTGCTTCTAACAGTGAACTTTTAAATGTCACATTCCAAGCTTGCATAGTTCAATAAAAATACACTCTAAACAGAGTTACACCTTTCTCTACCCACACACATGTATATACACGTCATGTATCTCATGACCTTAACCTACTTACTAACAAACTCCAGCCTGGTACACCAAAATCCTTAACACCTAACTGTAACTTCGAATATGACTTAACAGTTCACACCGACCCCCGGGGAAAAAAAATGAACATCATTTTTTTTAAACATTACATCAAACCAAAGTGTGAGGTCGGTGAAATATGTTAAGTCATACCAAACATTAAAAGAGGGATGAAAATATATTGGTGAACCAAAAGGTTACCACATTAACAGTGGCACCGGAAGGGTGATGTAGGCTTTGCCTTAGTAATCATACTCTACTGGCAAACCAAACACAATTCCATCCTATACTACATTAAACTGTGTTGGATGCAAATCTAACAATGTGTGCATCAATTAATATATTAAGCAAATCATAAGTGGATTCATCATACAAAAATACATAGGTGAACCGAAAGGTACATCAGCATTGTTCATTAAATAATATAATTACGTTATACGTTAACACTTACAACTTATCAAACTAACACAAATGCTTCATAAATATTAATCTATTCTAAATGCTAGTTAATGAAATAAGTCAATCTAAAACACCAAGTTATACTGACTTGGACTGTACACTTGTTCACTATTTGCTGTTTATATACAGTGTCAAATTTCCATTCTTGAAAAATATTAAGTCTCTCTAGACAACCGTCTCTTGGAAAGTTATAGCTTTCAGCTTTGTTCTATGCACAGTAACAATTAACCTCTCATGCTGAGTCATTACAAGTACCAATCTCTTCCAAATAACATCAAAACTATTTTCAATCTAGAATCCATCATCCTCATTACCACGATCAAAAATGTATTTCCAAATAGCACAGTATCTTTAGTAGAGCAAACAGATCACTTATGTCCCACTTATCTGGTGGTAACTTCTTGATAGCGTTGAACATTAACAACTTCAATGGTTCTTTTCCTTTATCCACATATCTGTTTTTGAAATTGAAAGATAATATTAACTCTAACTGGTCTGTAACTCCAACACAATTTCCTTTCAGACCATCCATCACAGTCTTCCACACTTCCTTCCTTGAGGCTTCAGTCTCTTCCAGTACTGCTTTCTTGGCAACAGATGTAGCATCCTTCATCTTCGCTCTCCTATACTGCATTTGAGCTTCTAAGGGTTCCTTCTTCCAATCTGATTGATCTGTACCAAGCGCAGCCTCATGTCTCTCCTCCGTAGACTTAGCTTGATCTTTCAATGCTTCAGCTTGCTGCTGTAATCTTTGTTTAGCTGCCTTAAATTGCTCTTCTAGTGCTTCAAATTTAACAAAGTAACTCTCTTCTAAAGCATTACCTTTCTCCTTCCACCGAGATGACAGGACCCTGCAATGTTCCTCTTTAACTAGAGTATTACCTTTATACTCAGCTAATATCCTGTTCCTATCCACCTTGAATTCATCATTTAATCTTTGAATACCATCTTTGTATTCCTTTTCTAATCTCTGCTCAACACTCTTAAATTTTCCTTCTAATATTGTACACTTTTCCTCGAAGGTTTCCTCTTCTTGGATCAATTTGTCTACCTTCAACTGGTCTTTGTCACACCAAAAACCCATTTTTGGTAACAACACTTCTTGAGGTGCATGGTATGTTTCATCATGCACTGGACTTGTCATTGTCTCAAAGGCTCTTGTAGACATTGCATTCTTACTAACACTTATTGATCTTCCTTCCATAGAATATAAGTTAGTTTTACTCCTAACTGATTCATCACTAATGATAGTCTTTTGTGGTTCATCCACATTCAATTTGGATATTTTCCCAACTGAGACTAAACAGTCTTCACAACTATTATCTGTTTGTACAGTGACTTCTTTCTTCTCACTTTGAACAGAAACATTCCTAGTTTCAGTTTTCACCATATCATCTGCTATATTAGCTTTCCTCTTTAAATTCAGTTTTGGTCTCTTGCTATCATCCAATACTGGCAATGCAATTCCAGTTGTAACTTCTCTTATTTCCTTAATCTCTATTAGATATACCTTTGCTCTATGTGGCTTGTATTTATCATCCACTTTTACCATAGTGTTAAACAATTCGTAAGACTCACAATCTCTGATAGCCAAAATAAAGTCTCTTAAGGCTATTCTTTTCTTTCTGTTTCTAATTGTTCTTGAACAGTCTGCCATGAATTTAGATTTACAGACTAGATTCCCAAAATAAGAAAGTATATTCACTACAATACTAAATTATCAGTATTAATATACCTCTACATAGGTACTACAATAACACAGTAACAAATCACCAGTAATTCTCAAGATAATACACACAAGTAACCCTAAAATCAGTCACTTATAATAATCAGATCCACCTATGTCTAGACTAAGACATGTGTAGCTGAACACACTGATCCTCAATATACTTTGACCATCATATCTACAATGCTTAGATTCTAATACAGTAATCAAACTATTTGTAACTAATAACCAGGACTAAAACACAGTGAATGATGATAATAATGAAATACACCGGTGACACTAAAACTATACACAAACGAACAACAACCGACAGGTGGGGGGATAATACAAGAAAGTATATAGGTAGATAAAGAAAGTATAAGAAAATAATGAAGTAGTTATAGATGTAAACTACCACACCTGCAACAAACAACAACAATAATAGGACTGTGAAATGAACTTATTTACAAGATAGTAGAAAATTAACGCAAGAAAACTACAAGTAAACATGACAAAAGAGACTAAATTATGTAACAATGATTACACAAACCAAACTATAACAGCTAACACCAATAAATGTCAAAGAATTCCATGGGGCACTAGCTAATGAGTCTCTCCAAGACACTGGAATTAATTTTACAAAAAAAACAAACAAACCTACAGAATAGATTAATACCAATTCCTTCTAATGAAGAACAAAGTATTAATAATATATAAACAAGTAACACAAATATAAAACGCTAACATAACAACGAATACAAATGAATGACCATCAGGAATGTCAGTAGAATGGTATTTGAACAAAGAAGTGCAACAATGGCATAAACTGTGACTTTTCTTAAGTATGTCTTGATTACAGTCTATGGTTCCACCGAGATAATGCAGATCTACAGCTGAAGGATCTCTGTGTTGCTATGGTAGGCACTACAGCAAGCTTGTCTCACTGATATTCGACCTCGCATATTCTGTACAAGATACAAAACAATGTAAATAACTCACAAGTATTGCCATAAACATTAAACTAATAACCACATTTAGAACCACTTAAATATGATGTAGACTAACACTAATCCTAATACAAACTTACAAGAAATAAATATCCATAAAATATATAAGTTGATACTTGAAAGTAATGTAGAAGCAAAAAGGGAAATAAAGAATAAATATAAGCTTCTTTAGTCTCTATCAGATGACAGAAGAATAGTACTAATAGTAGTATAACACTGAATAATTACGAAGGCTTAACAAAGAGTCCAATATAATAAATCAATAAACTGTAACAGATGATAGAAAAGACCTAGCAAATAAGCTTTACAATTAATATTAAACAAATAAAACTAATAGACTAATATATTACACTTAAACAAAAAACTCTTACGGTTGTAATTAGGCTAGATAATTAATCTATAATATCTTAATATATAATATACACAGCACCAAGTACAAAGCAGAAACTAGCACTACACGAGAACCCACAACACAGTAGAAGAGGTCAGTTATACGAAAAGTACTGAGTATTAACGAAACAAAATCAAATAGGACAAATTACCGCACAACGAGAAAGGAAAAAAAATACTACGCACAACAATACACTAATCGCACAGTTTCTAATACAAATTAATAAGAAATAATACGTATCTTTAATACATATGGTTCGTTGATCTTGACTGTAGACCGATGTACCAGATGTGTTGTTTATTCCACTTCTCTCCGATGGCTTGACGATGAAAATGACAGCACAGCACAATACACGTGACGTACACACAGGTCCTCTGATAAGTTTGAACGGGCCAGTACACCCCCGTCAAATACGTTGCTTTCAAACACTTGAATGTTGAAAAAAACAGGCTACTTCATGCAGATTCCGATGCGATGACTTGACCGAGTACACACATAAGCAAAGTTGTCCTTGCACCCTCCGTACCGATGTCTGTCAGTAAACAGGAATAGCTGGACCGTGTTAATTGGGTCACAACATGACCGCTGAACGCTGATTGGCCGAAATTCCACGCACTTCGTGTTTACTTTTCTGGCTTGACTCAGGACCGTAGATGACCAGCTGTATGTGAAGAAATTACTTTCTGTCTTTTATTACTCAATTACCTTGACTCCAAAATAGAAATCAGATGAATGGGTGTCGATATCTGTTGTGAGCATATTATGTCTATTGACTTCGCGCAAACAAATCTTTTAGATGAATTTCATTAGTGTCCAAACACCTTATTTACCGTCCAAAGAATTTCTGAAGTTTTACAGTACTTCAAGATTCCGGGGCGGGTTGATTAATTCTCCGCAATAGTCCTGAGTTCAGAAAATTGAGCCCCCTAAATCACTGGAAACCACCAAATGATAACTATGGTGGGTTTGTTATAGAAGTACAGTAGGTACGCGAATGAAATAACTTGACAGAAGTCTGGGTCACAGTTCCATACATATAATATCGACAGCATAGTCCTGGACATCAGTAACAATAGTACAAATACTTGCATATATAGAATATGTAGTACAGTCATCATAGAACAGTCCCAACTAAGATGGTTTGGCCATGTCTGCAGAATGGGAGAAGATCGGCTACCACGACAAGCATGGGAAACAAAGAGCCAGGGATCCAGACCTCCAGGACGACCCAGAGTCCGCTGGGAGGACAACATTAGACAATCTTTGAAGGACCGAGGACTAGAATGGAACCAGGCCAGGAAGAAGACAGCTGATAGAATGGTCTGGCGCTCTCTCTTCCAAACCTCTACACCTCACGGTAGAAGGGGAACGACTAAGTAAGTAAGTAAGTAGTACAGTCATCCTTACGTACTGGTAACAACTGCATTCAATGTAAGTGCGGCATTCACCCCTCGCACATAAATCTCTATCTCTGATCTATATTCAATGTAAGTGCGGCATTCACTCCTCGCACATAAATCTCTATATGGTCTGTATACAATGTAATGCAATGTAAGTGCGGCATTCACTCCTCGCACATATATCTCTGTGGTCCTACTTTCAATGTAAGTGCGGCATTCACTCCTCGCACATATATCTCTATCTCTGGTCTAATAACCAGGCATCCAAGTTCCTCCAGAACTTAACAGCGCGGGAAAACCACAACGCGCTTACGTAGACCTCCTATTGGCGCGGGAAAGCACACAACGCGCATTCAAATAATAGCATATAATGGTCCTAACATAGACCTCCTTCTGACACGGGAAAACGACGTGTCTTTTTAATCTAAAGTGCGGCATTCACTCCTCGCACATATATCTATACCTCTGGTCTAATCACCAGGCATCCAAGTTCCTCCTGAACTTTACAGCACGGGAAAATCACAACGCGCTTACGTAGACCTCCTATTGGCGCGGGAAAGCCAACAACGCGCATTCATATAATAATATATAAAGGCCTTGTAAATACACCTTACGCGGTACATCATCGCGTCACATCCAATATATTATAATGAAAATCACATACACTATTCACATACTCTAGAAACACTGACCGTCTCCCACGACGGATGGCCACAGACTCCCCTTAACAACTCAGTATTCTTCTCTGACAAGTATGCTAACTCCATTCACTTCTCACGCTTTTCTCATGTCCTGTAAACCTCAATTCACACATGAACGCCCCTGAGTATTCTTCAACCATACTCTACGTGCTTCTAATAGTGAACTTTTAAATGTCACATTCCAAGCTTGCATACTTCAATAAAAATGCACTCTAAACAGAGTTACACCTTTCTCTACCCACACACATGTATATACACGTCATGTATCTCATGACCTTAACCTACTTACTAACAAACTCCAGCCCCGTACACTAAAATCCTTAACACCTAACTGTAACTTCGAATATGACTTAACAGTTGGCTAAAACAAGCACTCCACACAGGGAGGTGTAATAATAATACTTAATCGAGCCTACCCACGACTTGGGGGTAAGGCTTCCAACAACTTCGTCAAAAGACGTCTGTCTTGGACCACAGACATAATGGATCTCTCTGCAACGCAATCGCTGATTGGCAACAAGCACCAATCGCACCGAGTTGCGCTATTTTGTCCAAGTATTGTGCCGGACAGCGCGTAAATAAATAAACATATACAACTTACTTAGATGCGCTCACATGTATGTCTATCAATACTAGACAGGCATATGAGGGTCTCACATATTTAAATCCCACGCATAAGAAAGGACTTAACAGTATACATTACTCCCCGGAGAAAAAAAAAAGCTATGCTTTTTTTTAAATTATACCGGAGAAGTCGAGCAAGTTCTTAGTAATAAATCAATGTTACATCAGAGAAATATGATTAGTGTTAAGTCATTTAAAGAAATTAGTAAGTAGGATGAAGTGTGGAAAAAGAAAAAAAAGTTCCAAACTCAAACAAAAGAAATGATACATAATGTACTAAAATTGTACTAACAACAAATTAAGAAGTTGCAAATGAAATGAAATAAAGTAGTGAAGAATGGAAAGAAACGGTGACTAATGGAGACAGTAAACAAACAGGATGATAAAAGAGAAAATCTCAATCAATGAACACAATTAAATTAAGTAATGTATGTATGCGTATATATGTAAGAGGAAGAAATAATTAAATAAAATCAATGCGCAAAACAACATACTCGAAGAAAATAACACAGTCCACAGGATGTGTAGGCAAGATTAACTACACAGCAAGAATGCCATAATGGTCACATGAATTATCTCTATGTGCCAAAAATTATCAAGCGCGGATGATGCGCGGTTATAAAATAATAATGGTGATATGTTATAGTGTATCTCGAATACTAAACTAATTTAGGTAACACGACTGTCATAAATGTCTCCCAGAGTTATGGAATTTTAAAATGCTACCAAGTAATCGACATTTAAATTCATTAAATTTTTTTTTAATGTTACCAAGTAACCTACATTTAAATTGATTAAAATGTCAAGAAATCACCACGTCGGCAATGAAGATTGTCTTAAGCTCGTATAAAAGTGAGTTAAAATCATGAACATCTATGAAAGTCAAATGTCCTGTAATCACCCATCTATCAAATAAGTTCAATCTATGTCAATTTATTTTTCCAGTGGAATAGAAGTAAACTAACACCACAGTTAGTGTTGCACCAACACATTGTCCGATAGTTAATTGAAATGAAAAGCACCCACACACAAAAAATGTATACAAAAATGGTGCGAAGAATGTAAATTTATATTCAAGAGTTAGGTTATGAATGGAAAACTTAGTGTACAGTAGTAAGTGACAGCATATTTCGTAAGCAATCATTTTGCATTGATGACTGGGTTACGTAGATGTGTCGCAAATTGAGGGGAGCAGAGGCTCGACCGAATCCTGCGGGCAACTTGACAAGAGATCAGCCATCACATTTTTAGAACCCGGAATAGCGCGTATTGTATAATGGAATTGTTGGAGTGCTATGGCGTAGCGGGTTGATCTCGAACTCTTAAGGTCTTTATTTTGAAGAGCCGTAAGGACGCGTTGATCGGTCTCCACGACAAAATGGGCGCCGCGCAAGAATCGCTATATTTTCAGCATGGACCAGACCATTGCTAACAGTTCTTTGTCTAGTACAAAGTAGTTTAAGAAAGGCTCACAAAACACGAGACAGTGGTTCAGAGTACATAAATATGACGACCACTTATCTGTAAAAGCGAATCCCGCACGATCAGCGAATATGGGTTTCGGTTATCACATGGTGAGCCATAAGAGACTTGTTGCAGTCCATAGATGACTCTGACAGTTGAAGTCCAAA
This sequence comes from Oreohelix idahoensis, assembly GCA_024509875.1. Classification (NCBI taxonomy): domain Eukaryota; kingdom Metazoa; phylum Mollusca; class Gastropoda; order Stylommatophora; family Oreohelicidae; genus Oreohelix; species Oreohelix idahoensis. The sequence goes on from JAMPIV010000501.1 coordinate 124,294, forward strand.
GTTGACCTTGACAGTGTGCGTTATGGAGGACCACTTGAAGGTTAGTCTGAACGACCGTTATGTAGATCTCCGAAAACAAATGAACGTGTCGACGTGAATGAAACTGTACATTCTGCAATCTTCAAACGAGTACTTGATTAATAGAAATTCGTCCCGAAGACTGGACCACCAGATGTAGCATCTTCCGTTACGGAGTGCTATATGTTGATATAACAGACTGGTACTACTGGCAAGGGCGATGCCAGAAATGTCGGGCTTAAAGTCTCTATTGCCGACTTATAACTTTCAATGCGAATATTATAATGGTGAGGTGTAGATGGGTCAATTGTAACCTGAACGAACGTCAACTGTGACGGTTACAAGTAAGGTAGACTGGACTCATGACTTGATTATGAATGTCAACAGTTTATTATACGAGAAAGTGGACGCAGACATCATAGCAAGTAATCATCAATAGTACAACTAGCAGTGGCGAATCATTCAGATACTTCCATTGTAGATATAGCATCGTTAATACATGGAATCAATCATGCATATATGGAATCAGTCAAGAACTTGGCCGACTTATACAACCACCGACATTTCAAGGACGGCGAACGAACGGCCGTTAGGAATTCTGAGATGAGTAATTTTCTTTACGAATATTATGAGTAACATGCAGGATATCTTCCCTGAAGATCCGCAAACAACGTTAGGACATATATATCTTGTCCAGCAAGACTAAACACACTAGCGGCACGCCATAACGGGTCGTGTCGAAGTACTGCTAGATCTTGTCAACAATAAACGAGTGTCAATACTTGATGCTCAAAATCCAACCAGGGTTGGCTAAAACAAGCACTCCACACAGGGAGGTGTAATAATAATACTTAATCGAGCCTACCCACGACTTGGGGGTAAGGCTTCCAACAACTTCGTCAAAAGACGTCTGTCTTGGACCACAGACATAATGGATCTCTCTGCAACGCAATCGCTGATTGGCAACAAGCACCAATCGCACCGAGTTGCGCTATTTTGTCCAAGTATTGTGCCGGACAGCGCGTAAATAAATAAACATATACAACTTACTTAGATGCGCTCACATGTATGTCTATCAATACTAGACAGGCATATGAGGGTCTCACATATTTAAATCCCACGCATAAGAAAGGACTTAACAGTATACATTACTCCCCGGAGAAAAAAAAAGCTATGCTTTTTTTAAAATTATACCGGAGAAGTCGAGCAAGTTCTTAGTAATAAATCAATGTTACATCAGAGAAATATGATTAGTGTTAAGTCATTTAAAGAAATTAGTAAGTAGGATGAAGTGTGGAAAAAGAAAAAATTTCCAAACTCAAACAAAAGAAATGATACATAATGTACTAAAATTGTACTAACAACAAATTAAGAAGTTGCAAATGAAATGAAATAAAGTAGTGAAGAATGGAAAGAAACGGTGACTAATGGAGACAGTAAACAAACAGGATGATAAAAGAGAAAATCTCAATCAATGAACACAATTAAATTAAGTAATGTATGTATGCGTATATATGTAAGAGGAAGAAATAATTAAATAAAATCAATGCGCAAAACAACATACTCGAAGAAAATAACACAGTCCACAGGATGTGTAGGCAAGATTAACTACACAGCAAGAATGCCATAATGGTCACATGAATTATCTCTATGTGCCAAAAATTATCAAGCGCGGATGATGCGCGGTTATAAAATAATAATGGTGATATGTAATAGTGTATCTCGAATACTAAACTAATTTAGGTAACACGACTGTCATAAATGTCTCCCAGAGTTATGGAATTTTAAACTGCTACCAAGTAATCGACATTTAAATTCATTAAATTTTTTTTTAATGTTACCAAGTAATCTACATTTAAATTGATTAAAATGTCAAGAAATCACCACGTCGGCAATGAAGATTGTCTTAAGCTCGTATAAAAGTGAGTTAAAATCATGAACATCTATGAAAGTCAAATGTCCTGTAATCACCCATCTATCAAATAAGTTCAATCTATGTCAATTTATTTTTCCAGTGGAATAGAAGTAAACTAACACCACAGTTAGTGTTGCACCAACACATTGTCCGATAGTTAATTGAAATGAAAAGCACCCACACAAAAAAAAATGTATACAAAAATGGTGCGAAGAATGTAAATTTATATTCAAGAGTTAGGTTATGAATGGAAAACTTAGTGTACAGTAGTAAGTGACAGCATATTTCGTAAGCAATCATTTTGCATTGATGACTGGGTTACGTAGATGTGTCGCAAATTGAGGGGAGCAGAGGCTCGACCGAATCCTGCGGGCAACTTGACAAGAGATCAGCCATCACATTTTTAGAACCCGGAATAGCGTGTATTGTATAATGGAATTGTTGGAGTGCTATGGCGTAGCGGGTTGATCTCGAACTCTTAAGGTCTTTATTTTGAAGAGCCGTAAGGACGCGTTGATCGGTCTCCACGACAAAATGGGCGCCGCGCAAGAATCGCTATATTTTCAGCATGGACCAGACCATTGCTAACAGTTCTTTGTCTAGTACAAAGTAGTTTAAGAAAGGCTCACAAAACACGAGACAGTGGTTCAGAGTACATAAATATGACGACCACTTATCTGTAAAAGCGAATCCCGCACGATCAGCGAATATGGGTTTCGGTTATCACATGGTGAGCCATAAGAGACTTGTTGCAGTCCATAGATGACTCTGACAGTTGAAGTCCAAAGTTGACCTTGACAGTGTGCGTTATGGAGGACCACTTGAAGGTTAGTCTGAACGACCGTTATGTAGATCTCCGAAAACAAATGAACGTGTCGACGTGAATGAAACTGTACATTCTGCAATCTTCAAACGAGTACTTGATTAATAGAAATTCGTCCCGAAGACTGGACCACCAGATGTAGCATCTTCCGTTACGGAGTGCTATATGTTGATATAACAGACTGGTACTACTGGCAAGGGCGATGCCAGAAATGTCGGGCTTAAAGACTCTATTGCCGACTTATAACTTTCAATGCGAATATTATAATGGTGAGGTGTAGATGGGTCAATTGTAACCTGAACGAACGTCAACTGTGACGGTTACAAGTAAGGTAGACTGGACTCATGACTTGATTATGAATGTCAACAGTTTATTATACGAGAAAGTGGACGCAGACATCATAGCAAGTAATCATCAATAGTACAACTAGCAGTGGCGAATCATTCAGATACTTCCATTGTAGATATAGCATCGTTAATACATGGAATCAATCATGCATATATGGAATCAGTCAAGAACTTGGCCGACTTATACAACCACCGACATTTCAAGGACGGCGAACGAACGGCCGTTAGGGATTCTGAGATGAGTAATTTTCTTTACGAATATTATGAGTAACATGCAGGATATCTTCCCTGAAGATCCGCAAACAACGTTAGGATATATATATCTTGTCCAGCAAGACTAAACACACTAGCGGCACGCCATAACGGGTCGTGTCGAAGTACTGCTAGATCTTGTCAACAATAAACGAGTGTCAATACTTGATACTCAAAATCCAACCAGGATTGGCTAAAACAAGCACTCCACACAGGGAGGTGTAATAATAATACTTAATCGAGCCTACCCACGACTTGGGGGTAAGGCTTCCAACAACTTCGTCAAAAGACGTCTGTCTTGGACCACAGACATAATGGATCTCTCTGCAACGCAATCGCTGATAGGCAACAAGCGCCAATCGCACCGAGTTGCGCTATTTTGTCCAAGTATTGTGCCGGACAGCGCGTAAATAAATAAACATATACAACTTACTTAGATGCGCTCACATGTATGTCTATCAACACTAGACAGGAATATGAGGGTCTCACACATTTAAATCCCACGCGTAAGAAAGGACTTAACACGCATCTTCCAGTCAAGTTTCATATTCCATTCAGACGTTTAAACCAGGCCCATATTCACCATGGCCCTTAAACATGTACAGTCAGTTCCTGGCCCTTAAACACGTACCGTCAGTTGACTACTGACCTAAACGACTAGCAATTCTACTAGTCAGGAATGCATCAATCTCCCTCAACGGCGAACACAGAGAACATCCAGTTCTCTAAAAGTGCACATAATACTTTGCCTCCATAGGCTTGCTCAATTACTAGCAGTTCCCTGATTGGAGCACATCCATCGGACACTAGGGCTGATAATACAGGACACTACGTCCTCAGACGGTTAACACGTACGTCTGCCTAAAAGGCCAACACTTTGGAAAAGAACCCAGGGCAACCCCTGTCACGTCATACTTCACACAACGCATCTCATATTTTCACTATCTTTTATGGGAGTGCTCTGCGGTGCAAAACCACAACCGTGATTAATAAATACGCGTATAATCTGCTCTGCACCGCACAGCAACTCCCAACACTACCCTCCCTTTTTCGGCACGAAAAATAAGATTTTTCGTCGAAGAAACGGGTGAGAGTCACTAGTGAACAAATCATGCAGTCTACCCTTGTAAGCACAAACATGCAGTGCCGAATATAAACTAAGTATACTAATAATATTCAAATAATGAATAGTAATGCAAATACTAATAACTATAACCAACATATGAAGTACTGCGTGATAATATAGCATAAAATAGTTCAGAAGAAAATTATAGTCCTTCATAAACATTTCCTCGGAACGATATACCAATAACCACTATCATCTATCAAGTTCGCAAGGCATAACTAAACAATACTATAATTACTGCAAGTGGGAAAACTACTGTCACATATATAATTTGTATTGTTCGTATTATAGTTAAAAATCTCGTGCATCACACTAGTCCGTACAAAATACGTCAGGAAGAGCACAGCGTAATGTCAAATAGCACTAACTGTTGGACATCAAGCGGGATAAAACATATGCAATAGTATTGTCCTGGCCCGCTATCGGTAGGACTGTGAAGGCGAATTCTTGGAGTAGTAAACTCAAACTGTGTACTCTTGAATTAGTACTGGCGGATGACTGCAGATAGGTCAAAGGTCCGTGGTCTGGAGAAATAAACGACATCCCACGAGGTATCTTGACAACGTGTTCAATGACCACACAATCGCCAAAAGTTCTCGTATTTATCGTGTAATAACTTTCTTCTCACATTGCACACGGGATGCAAATTATCCTGTGAACACTGAAGCAAACATCCTCCAATGCCCGTCTGTGACGCATCGGTCCTAAGGACAAACGGTAAAGATAAATCAGGCAACATCAACACTGGTTGAGTAGACAAAAGCAACTTTTATCTTTTGCAAGGCATCATCACATTTCTTGTCCCATATGATTCTGTGAAGAGTCCCCTTTCTAGTCAACTCAGACAGGACGGACACAATCGAAGAAAAGTGAGGGATACATTTATGATAGAAATTTATGAGACCCAACATGCTCCGAAACTGTTTCTTATTGCAAGGAATATCCAATTCCAAGATGCGCTTCACAATCTATTCATCAGGAAGTAACCTATTGAATCCTACTCGATGACCCAAGAAAGTAATTTCTCGACAACCTATTTGTACCTTAGATGGACGGACAGTAAGATCATGAGATCGTAAAGAAGAAAACAATGACTGAAGACCTCGAAGGTGTTCTTCCCACGAACCATGAAACTGACAAATGTCGTAAATATAAGTAATAATATCTGACCTATCTCCCAACAGACGTCGCATCATGCGAAAAAAAGTCACAGGCGCGTTCACCAACCCAAAACACATGAAATTCCACTGAAATAGCCCATAAGGTGTAATAAAGGCAGTTAAAGGTTTGACATTTTAAGTCAAAGGGATCTGCCAATACCCTTTAGAAAGATCTAACTTACTGAAATAACGTGCATTAGGCAGCTGAGATAGAAGATTCTCCAAGTTAGGCATTTTTTCTGCGTCAGTAACCGATGTAGAATTAAGCAGACGGAAGTCTGTACAAATCCTAAGAGACTTGTGTTTCTTCATAATCAAGACCATAGGGAAAGAGTAAGGGGACTCCGTCGGTTCAATAATACCCAACGTAACATCTCCCTAAGTTCCTTGTCAACTTGAGATCGATAATGAAGAGGAATTGTGTATGGGCGCAGCTTAATAGAACGATTATCACAAAGTTGAATATCATGAGATATGAGAGTTGTTCTACCCGGTAGATCAGACATAATGTCGGAAAAGGATTCCAAAAGAGACAGAATCAGATCTTTACAAGACCCATCTAAGTCTGGATTCACCGTAACATCCATCCATGACTCTGACGCTGACATAGGTATCAAAAGAAACTTCAAAGAAATATCATCCATTAACACGCTATCAGATTCAATAAGAGCAGAACTGGCATGCTGACCTGCCGTATCAGAAACAGAATCTAAAACAGGTGCTAACTCAGCAGGGCGTTCCACATAAAGCTTCAACATATTAACATGAAAGGTTTTAGCCTTTCCTCTTACGTCAATGGTATAATCAACATCTGTACGTTTGTTCAAAACTTTAAAAGGCCCCTGCCATGAAATAAGTTGAAAAAAAAAAACCACACAAATAGTAATACGTCTTACAAGGAGAAGGACAAGAAAAACCTACGTTGCGGCCACAAGGCCTTCGTCAGGGACAGACAAACAAGAGACAGGAGGGAAAGAAAATGAGAATTAAGTAGAGAACATGAAACTATAAAAATAAGAGAAAAAAACTCCCTTAATATTAAGTCCAGTCACATGTGAAGCAAGATGGCTGCCACTAAACCGGAAAGAGGAAGTTGATAGTACATTAAAAATAAGAAATAATGAAAACAAGGACTGGAAAAGAGTGAGAAAAAAGAAAAAAGTAATCAATAAATAATAAATAAAATAAAAAAATAAATAAAATATAAATAAATAAATAAATAATAATAAATAAATTTGAAACAAATAAATAAATAAAAATAAAAAATAAATAAATAAATAAATAAAATAAAAAATAATAAAGGAAAAAAATAATTAAAAAAAAATTTTTTTTTTAAATAAAATAAAATAAACAAATTAAAAAAAAAAAAGTAATAATAATAAGTAAATAAATAAATAAATAAAATTATTAAATTTAAAAAAAAAAAGGGTGATCGCATCAAAGTAGAAAGTCATAATACAACTGGGACTCGATAGAGAAAGGCGTCTCAGACAAAAGAATGTTGGGTATTCAAACCGTGTGGTTTGAGGCAACCCATAAGATGGATGAGGCGTTGTTCCTGGCAAAACCGACTGTTGGCGTCCGAGGAACAGTATCTGATGGCTGTCACCTGGATGTCAGTGGCACCGTGGTGGTCAGGGCCATTGAAGTGGATGGTCATAGGTGTGGAATTAAACTGAGAGATGTCATAGAGGTGTCTGCAGAATCGGTCGCCCAGTCGCGTGCCCGTTTGACCGATGTACGTAATGGTGCAACGTTTGCATATAATAGCATAAATGACGTTGCGTGACTCACATATGAAGCCATTGGTGATGGTGAACTTGGCGTTAGGGAACGAGACTGAACGTGTTTCGATTACATACTGACATGTCTTACATCGTGTACGGTTACATGGCTTGGTTCCAAAGTGGCCATCGTTGACGGTTTTCAAACGGCTGTGGACTAGGAGGTCCCTCAAATTTTTGTCCCGTCTATATGCCAGCAAGGGTGGCTTACTAAATGCTTCCCGCGCCACTGGGTCAGCTTGGAGGAGAGGTAGGTGGCGAAACAGGATCCTTTTGACAGCAGTGCTGTGAGGGTGATAGGTCATTATTAACTTGACTCTATCAGAGGAGGTTTTTTGGCGGGGTTTGAGGGCCTCTAGACGTGAGATAGGGAGAACACGTTCTAAGGCAGAGGTAAGAACATCTTCTGGATACTGTCTGTTGCGGAAGAAGTCCAACATTTCTTGTGCTCGGCATAGAAATAAGTAATTTATGATCCTTATTAGGTAGGAGTTACCATACCTTATCATTATCTTTAAAACACCGCAATGAGCGGGATCGATTACATCTTAATTTCGATAACTGCGTTGTACTTTGAATGGTCCGCTGTGCGAAACTACACGCATCGACCAGACGTTGTCGAAGATCAACAACAAATTCATAACTTGTTCGTGCAGTGTCGTCTTCAATTGATCCAAAAGAAGATCTTTAATAATGCACATGGGCCCCCTAGGGTTGGCACCATATACTAGTTCAAAAAGAGAAAACCCTGTGCTTTCATGAGGGACCTCTCTATACGAAAAAAAAACACTCCGGGTAACATGAGATCCCAATCTCGTGGGCAAGCATCAGTAACTCTCCCCAGGAGTTACCATTTAGGATAGACCCATTTAGGCGCTTGCAAATCCCGTTGCTTTCTGGATGATAGGGACTTCTAAAGCAATGTTTAATCTTCAATAATCTCTCTACCTCTCTCATTAACTGAGAAGTAAACTGGGGATCCCGGTCAGACAGTATCTCCTCAGGTACACTAATACGACAAAATAACACAAACAAAGCATCTGCCACCATAGATGCTGTAATCTTTAGTAGAATGTCCTCAGGCCATTGTGCGCATAAGTCAACACACGTTAAAATATAGCGAAACCTTCCATCGGACATCACTGACATCGGTCCCACTATATCAATTGCAAGTTTGCAAAAAAGACGTAACACTACATCAGTAACCTGCAATGGTGCTACGTGATGTTTACCTCTTCGTGCTACACTCTGGCATGCCTTACACGACCGACAATAAACTTTTACATCTCTATTGATACCCGGCCAATAAAAATGAGATGTCACCCGAAATAAAGTTCGTTTAATACCCATATGTCCTGCCATAGGAATGTCGTGTGCGATCAATAAAACCTTCGGCCTCAACACATTTGGAACCATTACCTGCCTATATATATGATAATTAGCAAAACAGACGATAAACCCACATTAAAGATAAGCGTAAATGGGGAAATCCTGGAACAAGTCAAGAGCTACGTATATCTTACTTACTTACTTACTTAGTCGTTCCCCTTCTACCGTGAGGTGTAGAGGTTTGGAAGAGAGAGCGCCAGACTATTCTATCGGCTGTCTTCCTCCTGGCCTGGTTCCATTCTAGTCCTCGGTCCTTCAAAGATTGTCTAATGTTGTCCTCCCAGCGGACTCGGGGTCGTCCTCGGGGTCTGGATCCTTGGCTCTTTGTTTCCCATGCTTGTCGTGGTAGCCGATCTTCTCCCATTCTGCAGACATGGCCAAACCATCTTAGTTGGGACTGTTCTACTTGGGTCTGTAGGGGGTGGCATTTTAGGCCTTGACGTATCGTTACGTATATCTCGGTCATATAATAACAGAAGATGGCAGATGTGAAACAGAAATCAAGAAGAGAATAGGAATGGCCAAAGCTACATTCAACAACATGAAACATATACTGACATCCAAACAGTTATCTCACAAATTAAAACTGAGAATCATAAAGTGTTATATATATTCTGCATTTCTGTATGGTGCAGAAACATGGACGATGAATAAGCAGTTGGAAGAAAGAATTGAGGCTGTTGAAATGTGGATATATAGAAGAATGGGGCGTATCTCATGGAAAGAGATGAAAACCAATAAGGAGGTCCTAGAAAATCTAGGTATGAAAAGAGAACTAAGGAGGGAGGTCAAAGTTCGACAGCTAAAATACTTTGGCCACATAAAAAGGCATAACACCTTGCAGAAGACCATAACAGAAGGGAGAGTTGAAGGCAAACGTGCAAGGGGAAGACAGCGCTATAAGTGGGAAGACAACATCAAGAGATGGACAGGAAAGAGTCTATCAGAGTACACCATCAAGACAAGAGACAGAAGACGTTGGAGATCCATTACAGCCAACCTTCATTGTGGAGATGGCAACTGATGATGATGATATATATATATATATATATATATATATATTTAGATATATATATCTATATATATATATATATATATATATATATATATATATATATATATATATATATATATATTATATATATATATATATATATATATATATATATATATATATATATATATATATATATATATATATATATATATATATATATATATATATATATATATATATATATATATATATATATATATATGTATATATATATATATATATATATATATATATATATATATATATATATACATATATATATATATTTATATATATATATATTTATATATATTTATATATATATATATTTATATATATTTATATATTTATATATTTATATATTTATATATTTATATATAAATATATAAATATATAAATATATAAATATATATAAATATATATATATATAAATATATAAATATATATATATATATATATATATATATATATATATATATATATATATATATATATATATATATTTATATATATATATATATATATATATATTTATATATATATATATATATATATATATATATATATATATATATATATATATATATATATATATTATATATATATATATATAAATATATATATATATATATATATATATATAAATATATATATATATATATATATATATATATATATATATATATATTTATATATTTATATATTTATATATATATATTTATATATTTATATATATATTTATATTTATATGTTTATATTTATATATTTATATATTTATATATTTATATATAAATTTTAGTCACTTTTACTTGTTTAGTCGCTGCCAACTAACATAGTGGTTTCAACAAGGTGTCATCACGTTGTTTATCAGCAAAAGATTGCAGGGTTTCTGGAATAGTCAACCCTTGACATGACTGACTTGCATCCGATGTACGCGTTGTTGCCATGTCATCAGCAATGTGCTGAGCACGAGTGACCACAGCATTCGCTGACATAGGATGATCAGCGTTCCTTCACATAATATCCTCTGGTGAACACTCCATAACACCAGGGATGTTCCCCAAAATCAAATCCGTAATGGGATTAATTAAGGCACAAGCTCTAATTCTACCAGGAAAAAATGGTGTATCAATATCTATCTCAACCATTGGATAACATTCAACGTTACCACCAAAAGTAATGCATTTGATCGATTTACCAGTAAATGCTGATTTATCTAACAATGAACTACGTACACCCACCTGTCCCAACTGCTGGATCGTTGTTAAGGTTAAAAAGGGAGGTGATACTTTGTATATGGGTTGGTCACAGTAAATTAAGGGTTACATCGCTTGTATACTTGATTAACGATGAATTGGGTTAACAAATATTGATAGAGGTCATAGTGTACAGATAGCGTCATGAGCGCTGGTCTGTATTGTTAGAACTGTAAATAGTTCGCACGGCTAGTCCGTGGAAGGGACTGAGCGGTGGTGAACTGCGAAGTCCCGTGACTGTTTAGGCGGGAGTTTTTGTGACCGCTGGGAGTCGGGTTCTGGCGTTGACAGAGTGAAGTCAACGAAGGTGTTTTTCTAAGTGTGTGTTCCCGACCAGTGTTCGGTGAAAATGGTAGAGTGTTTTTTTTCAATGTGTGTCTCGGTGGAGACTTTTTGAACAGGCCTGTATCTAATTATTCTTCCTGCATATGTATTCTCCCATGTGTTAGATTATTGGAGGATGGTATGTATTAATATTTATGACTGCAGTAGATGCAGCTTATGAGTGAGTTGGTTATTGGGCACGTTCTGTGAGAAGTGTACCACTAGTCTATGTAGGCGCTATGAAGAGTCCGAGAGGTAGAGAGACTACTTTGTAGGCCATAGACATTTTTGTGAAGGAGTCTGCAATTAGGCGCTATGAAGAGTCCGAGAGGTAGAGAGACTACTTTGTAGGCCATAGACATTTTGTGAAGGAGATTAGGCCATATATAGAGTCTGAGAGGAAGGCATGACTTGGTAGGCCATAGATAGATATTATGCAGGTTATATTACTGCAGACTGCTGTGTGCGCAGTCTTTTCTTTGAGGAATATGGTGATGTGCATCTTCTAGAGGAAGTGCACCACTATTTATGATTAGGCCTTGAATATATATAGCTGACGATGATTACTCAACTGCCGGGGAGCAGCCTTGGTGGAGAAGGGGAGGACGGAGTCCTTTGAGGAAAATCGTGATGGTCATCTTCAATGAGAAGTGCATCATTATGCTATAAGTTATGAGGCCATATTTATAACTGCGGTGAGCGCAGTTCTTTAGGAGTGTTGTACGTGCATTTATATGAGGTGTGCGCCATTAGGCGCTGTACTTAAGCGCTCTGGAGTGTGGGAGCTTCATGAATACCTTTATTCAATATCATGTACTGTATGCTGTTCTTTCGTCTATGTCGTTGTCTGTGTGTAACGTGAATAAACCATTATTTAAACGTTACTATTCGTTCAACGATACATGAATTCAGTGTGTGTCACTGTGATGGATGAATGTACCAGTACACACCTTCATTGAGCATTCAAGGCATAGTGCCAGCAGCAACCAATATTTATAAAGAGCTCTGTGTGGGCGTATACCTAAATACAAATAGACCAGGATTATCCTGTCCTAAACATTACAGTATGTAAGTGTCAGTGGTGCTTGTGTGGCGGTGATATTCAAGAATCATCTATCGTTCATTACCACATGAACCCACTACTAATTGACTTACATTTATCAATCGTCTACCATGAAAATCCCTTCTATTATCATGCTGTGCAACACAAACAGGAAAATCATCAATCATCACCTTTTTGCTACTTCCCTATCTGGGTGAGCCGTCATGTACTGACGTCCTAAAACCTCCATCTGGTCAACCTGTCCAGGCTTCCTCTCCACAAAAAATGCTTTAAGGTCATCACTACAGGCTGACAGAACCTTGTCCCGGAGCATCACATCCTTTAATCCTTCATAAGTTTGCGGAATGTCAGACATTTCCACCCAACGGTTAACATACAATTTAATTGAAGAAATAAACTGTCCAAAGTCTTCTTTCCTATCTGGAACTGCCTCGTGAGATCTAGATCTGAAACCTGATTCAGACATGCGAAATTTTTGCAATAGTTTCTTGTCTTTCAAGACATTTATCCACATTTGCCTCCAGCTCACCAACTGTTTTGCCGAGGTTTTTCCCTGCCTCAATAAAATCCTTAAGGGACGACATTTTGTATCACTAGCTAACACACCTTAATCCTAAGACTAATTCACAACCCGTAGAAGAAGTCAAATAAGGTTTATCAGCAAATCTAAATTAAAATCTACAATTCATAAAAAATACGCATCAAAGACATTAAATTTCAGATTGTTAAGATGGACTCTCCTCTTATCTCATTATGCATTCACGGTAAATTACATTCCCGGAAAGCAGAATGTGGGAGCCGACTTTCTCAGTAGACATCCCACTACATTGGAACGAGAGATAAACGAAGAATGACTGCGGAATTTGTTTACATGTCAGCTGGACGAGGTTACAGCTTGAAAGGGAGCGGCTGTGTAGCGTGATGTAAATACAAATGCCTTGTCATGATAGAAAGAAGGGAAAATTGGCAACCAATTAAACGCGGGAAGATCGCTTGTTGACGAACCGGTTACAATCGCGATCTGCAAAGGAAGGGAAAGTGTGTTAGTATACAATGGATTCGTGTGTCGTACAAGCGAATGGAGCGACAGAAAGTAATGACATTGATTGCGTATTTTGAGGAAAAGACCAGCTACATTCATCCAAAAGGAAAAATTGCCGTGTGCAATTTTTTTGGAAAAAAAATTGAAGGAAAAGGGGCCAGCATGATGAAATCTGTTGTGTCGATCGTCTTTCAAAATTTGGTATAAAACTAAGTCGGAACCAATTATGGAAAACTGTATATAGAAGGAAAGCAGAAGTTATGTAAAGTAAAAGGAGATAGAGATAAAAGTCAAGGATGCCAGGGTTGAGAAGAACTAATATGTTTTCTAGACAAATGTAACACAACTCGCTTGAGACTGCACGCAAAACACAAAAATACACAGTTTGAGAAACTGTGACGGGGTATTGTCGTCCGATACGCCCGCACTCTCTGTATAAAAAGACCAGAAGCGGACTTTCCAAACTTTACACACACAGAGCAGAAGACAGATAGACTGAAGGCTATAACATTTTACCATCGGTTGTCCGTGCAGCTCTACCTCACCAAACTGAGTCTGTTCTTTGCATCTATTCTAGAGGGTTCATTCGTGTCATACACCAAAAAGAGGTCTGGGCTTTAGATCAAGACTACTTTCCTAGACCAACGCAGGCGCACCATATATGGTCATCTTTATTCATGTAAACTGCCCCATCTGTGCTTGGTGGCCTGGTGTGACGTATGTAAATATAGCCTCCATAATCCTACAGAAATCCGACCACCTTCGCTTCCTCAGTTAGTGTTTATGTTTTGCGAAGGCAAAACCACGCAATTTGCTGTCTGTTGACTCACTTTTGAAGCCACGCCTAATTTTCCAGTCTTTCTTGCGCTAACGAGTTGTTTACCTATTTTCGCAACATGCCAGATAACAGGGGAGCGAACCGGTCTGTTTACCTGAGTTCTCATTCGAGCGGATCTGTCAATCATCGGATAGTGACAGAAAGCACATGGGGAAAGAGACCAGACTCGGTAGCAAATTCAAGTGCGATAATAATACTTCCCGACCACCTTTGATGTCCGACATTTTCAGGGGAATTAAGTATTTGATCTACGGCAGGGGGACGAAATCTAAGAAGGCCCGTTCGTACGGCATGTCTTCTGATGTCGTTCGGCATTGCGAGTGAGCAAACCATAGAATCCTTTATCTCCGAAGCCAAGCTCGTTGATTCTCCCTGATACGTCCATGGTGTGAATTGTCACATCTTTTAGCGATATTGCACAAAATCTGTATATATACTGCGTTCTCTCCAAGTCAGTTATCAAGTCTCTCAGGAAATTTTGGATAATCTAAACGCGTATGCTAGAACCTATGTGAAATAGTGCGTTAATAGCCTTCGTGGGGATTATTCTGTTTTTCTGGTAATAATATAAGTTGTGCTTAAGTGTTAAATGTGTTAAAGTTTTACCATTTTATTTACTGTAAGTGCCTAGCGTTAAGATTAGCGAAATAGCAAACGCGTAGATATTTTCTTACCAGTTGTTCAGCTTAATGTAAAAATCCATCAACCATTTTTTTACACCAGAAGATACGGTTTAGCTGACTAAGTAAAATGCTATGAGTGACGGATAAAGTGACAGAGTAGAATGCGCATTATATTTTCATTGTGTGTAATTATATAATGACTAGTATTTAATATCATGTGTAAAAACGATAGACGCCGACAATCAACTAGCTAGTAATGACAGGCGATATTTGTTAAGGGAGCGTAGTCATAATTAAATTATAACTGACATTGTGCGGTGAGTGTTTACCGGATCGGAAGGGGGGAGGGCGGCATGCCGTTACCAAACCTGTACTCGTTAAGCGACGCACGATAGTATAGGCTAAAGATACCGTGTTTCTTTTAATTTAATTAGGTGACGGAGAGGATAAGAGATCATTCCTTACGCTTGATAGCATATGATATTGTCATTTTGGTTAAATGTTTTGTTTTCTTCCTAATACAGAGCTTGATCAAAAACCAGCTGCCAGCAGTTTTCTATTGTGGTGCTTTCCTCGGTTACTGAAAGAATAATAGTTGTCGTTTTCCTTGGCGTTCGTCCCCGTACCGGTGTGAACAGGAATTGCCAAGGCGACACACTAACATCTTTAACTGTAAATTTGAGTAACGGGACTTACAAAATACCCAGATTTTTCCATTCAATTTTATCAGCCCGCTGTGGCAATATACATAACATTTTTCCCGACTTCCGACAGTCGTTTCATAATTGGCACCCACCCCAGAGCAAGCCGATAGGGTATCATCATCATCATAATTAACAGTTTTAGCAATCATATGTTTTCCTGCTGTTTACTGGGAATTCCATATCTCAGAGTGTTCCGGCATTAACTATTCTAGGTGAAAATTGTGTATCTAGAAATCTACCACCAAATTAGGCATTCCCCGTGTGCAATTTAATTATTATTGGAGGGACTGGGGCCCGATTCGGATGATACCAACTACTGGACTTTATATGCACATTCATGGATTATTCATCCAAAGATTGTTTCACCAGATTAGGTAAGGAGCGAATGAGTGGCCACGTATAACAGAGAAAGAGAGAGAGTGAAATATTTTCTTTTGTTACAGGAAACATTGTACCTGCAAACTTCTGGTTTTTAACTATTGTTTATTTTTTTTACTGGATAGCATTTTAGTAGGAACTTGTTCTTTTCTTTACTGTATATTCTATACCCTAGTGTTAATCTTTGACCTTTTGGGTTATTAACTTCCTTTGGGATCCTTTTTTTTCTCAACAAGGGGGAGGGCACTTATTGGGTTATTTTCCTATGTCTGTAAACATGATTATATTGATATATAAATGTTTGATGTTGTAAAGTTTAAGTGATAATAAACTAAACAAAACTTAACTTAGTGTGTTGGTCAGACCCATACCCAATCATCCATAGTTTTTCACGTTTGTGCGTATTGTTGTCACATAATTGTGTGTACGTGGGCGTGGCTAGTGTAACTTATATTTCATATAGGGAGAGAAAGGTCGTCTGATATTAAAATATAGTCGTATAGATAGGCTGGACTAGAGAAACTACTCACTCCAGAGACAGATCTTCCTCTTACACTATTCCCTAGTGAAAATCTATTCTTACACCTTGATTCTCACATATTTACCACTATCACCTCTGCTCAGACGGGACCATAAATATCTTCTGACCTATCTTTAAAAATTTACGACACCTGGTACAAGACCTACAACTGATATTGCTGTGAAGTATAACCACAGGGCATTCATAGAACTTAATGTTAAGTATTCAGTGTGACAATTCAAACAGCCATTGTGAGAGTCAACAGAGAATTAACTAAATTGTGTCATGATAAAGAAACTGTTCTAGAAGATAGGCAAGACAAGAGACAATTTAGTTTAAAGGACATTTGAAAAAAAAATTCTGTTTCATTTTGAAGATTCCAGCAAGGAATTTTGTTTAATTAATAATTGCAACTCAACTTTTGAATAATTGTTTAATTAATCTTTTATTCATCCAATGTCATCATTTTTCATCATTCATGTTTGCACAAGAAGAAAACAACAGATAGATGTATTTAATAAATGATTCAGCAATTGTATTTCTCTGACTTATCAATTTTATATTGTTGCATTTTGAGTTTTACTGAATTGTTGATTATCATAGGTTAGTTACATAGCAAATGTGGAATCTTAGACTCTTTTATCTGATTGCTATCTGAAATAGAGACCTTCACAGCCGTGACTATCATGTGATACCAGTGCTCTACTCTGACACTGGGACTATATTCTTTTAGACAGAATTCTTGTTCTGTTCTAGCAACTACTACTGACAACTATATCCATAAAACCTTTCACTACACTTGTAAGTTCACTTTTGTTCGGAAATAGACAACCTTGTAAGTTCGCGTTACCTCAGACATAGACAGCCATGTAAGTTCACCTTTGTTCGGAGATAGACAACCTTGTAAGTTCACTGTGTTCGGAAATAGACAACCTTGTAAGTTCACCTTTGTTCAGACATAGACAACCTTTGTAAGTTCCCTTTACCTCACACATAGACAACCTTGTAAGTTCACCTTTATTCAGACATAGACAACCTTGTAAGTTCACGTTACCTCAGACATAGACAACCTTGTAAGTTCACGTTACCTCAGACATAGACAACCTTGTAAGTTCACGTTACCTCAGACATAGACAATCTTGTAAGTTCACGTTACCTCAGACATAGACAACCTTGTAAGTTCACGTTACCTCAGACATAGACAACCTTGTAAGTTCACGTTACCTCAGACATAGACAACCTTGTAAATTCACTTTAGTTCGGACAACTGTCACCGGTGGTAGGACAGCCACAGAAACTTTCAATCTGGCTTCTGATGAAAGTGACTATAAATTATAGTTTAGTTGTAGGCTAGACCAATTCAGAAACCGTGCCAAATTGTCCATAAAGTTAATGTTGTAAAATATTATCTGTGAACAATCCACTGATTTCGTTTTGCAGAGAACTGCTAACGTAACGTGTAATATATTTAGCCATGGTTTTATGCTTAATTCTAACAAAAACATTTTGACATTTGACCAGGAAACGTTTCGCGTTGAGCGGTCAGAATAATGCACTTATCTGATTTTTTGCGATAGTGTGGATGGATGAAAGGAGACAAATTGTTTTTGCTTGTTATTGGGAAGTTCATGTTGTTTGATTGTCATTGGGTGGGGAGGGGGGGGGGCGGATTTATTCCAGACTGAGAATCACGTGTGACTTGTTCTTGAGTAGCTGCAGGGATGTCGTAACGTCAGAGAAAAGGGACAATCACCTGTTAGCGACATCTTCACTTCTCAGGTGAAGGATCACAGTTAAAAAGCGAAAGGATGTCTGGCACACCTTAGCAATGATAGACCAATAGACCGACAGATGATGAAGTTGATGAAATAACTGACAGATAAAATAACTAACAGATCAGGTAAAAGATAAATCAAGTAAATAAATCAACTGATAAGTCACGTTAGGAAAAACGTTGGCATTTGATAGGAAAAATTCGGAGGGTGGCATTACAAAGATGGCCTTGTTCTGCACTCTCTATAAAAAGGAAATTAGAGACCAAAAAAGCAAACAAACAAACGCGCGGAGAAAAATAAATTTCACACAGATTTAAACAGGATAAAGAAAACAAAGAAAGAACTTACACGAATGGTGCAGGACAGGACAGAAAGGCTTAGTGTTAATTTATTAAAGGTCAACCTATATTCACACATTAGTACCAATAATTTATTAAAGGTCAACCTATATTCACACATTAGTACCAATAATTTATTAAAGGTCAACCTACATTCACACATTAGTACCAATAATTTATTAAAGGTCAACCTATATTCACACATTAGTACCAATAATTTATTAAAGGTCAACCTATATTCACACATTAGTACCAATAATTTATTAAAGGCCAACCTATATTCATACATTAGTACCAATAATTTATTAAAGGCCAACCTATATTCACACATTAGTACCAATAATTTATTAAAGGTCAACCTATATTCACACATTAGTACCAATAATTTATTAAAGGCCAACCTATATTCACACATTAGTACCAATAATTTATTAAAGGCCAACCTATATTCACACATTAGTACCAATAATTTATTAAAGGCCAACCTATATTCATACATTAGTACCAATAATTTATTAAAGGCCAACCTATATTCATACATTAGTTATAATTTATTAAAGGCCAACCTATATTCACACATTAGTACCAATAATTTATTAAAGGCCAACCTATATTTCAACACATTAGTACCAATTAATTTATTAAAGGCCAACCTATATTCACACATTAGTACAATAATTTATTAAAGGTCAACCTATATTCACACATTAGTACCAATAATTTATTAAAGGTCAACCTATATTCACACATTAGTACCAATAATTTATTAAAGGCCAACCTATATTCACACATTAGTACCAATAATTTATTAAAGGTCAACCTATATTCACACATTAGTACCAATAATTTATTAAAGGCCAACCTATATTCACACATTAGTACCAATAATTTATTAAAGGTCAACCTATATTCACACATTAGTACCAATAATTTATTAAAGGCCAACCTATATTCACACATTAGTACTGTCGTGTGGTGTGTACTGGGGCAACTACGACAGTAGTTTTTGCCAGGAATAGTCTATGAGATATTAGGTATAAGGTCTCTAGAAATTGGCTCGTTAAGAAAGAATAAAGACCTATTCGAGATAGGGACAAGAAGACAGGAATGCGAATGCTTTCCACTAGACAGTGTTTTCTAATTAATTATGGAAAGAGTTCTGTTTCCCCACGACCTTAGCTTCTGTCCTTAGATCCCGTAAAGAAAAAGCCCCCAACCTCATCTGAGTAGAGAAAGGTTCCTATAGGTGAATATGTAACACCGACAGCACGAGTGATACATTAACAAACCAAATAATGATAAAACGATCGTTGGATTTATTAATGAAATATCCACATATATAGAGTTAGTAATGGTTAGAACGTGATGATGGTGAAAGACGATTCACACAAAACACACAGATGAGATATTAAACTTGCAGGTAATTAAGTAATAGTTAATTAAGAATGAACTGGTGTAAAGCGAAATGATGATGTGATATGATACGTGTTACCAAAATGGTGAATAATCTACACAGTCCATGTGTCTCTAAATGCTTCTCATTGATATGATGATTCACATGTATGCATAAAATGTCCCAAGTTGTTATACGTTATGTCGAGTGGGGTATCTCTAAGCCGAGGATGTTCTGATGAAAACTGTTGTCGTACTGAGAACGCTGACGAGATATTTATGTATATTCCTTCACTGTTTGAGTATATCTCTGTAGTGTTGATCAACAGTTAATAGCTGTCATATGAACAAAAGGTCTGTTGTCTAATCTCCCGATGGTACTGGCCAGACTGGATATTTTCACGAAATGTTAGTGATATGTAGACTCATAACCTTGCGTATGTAGTCGTGATTCATAAAATATATAGAGTCTGCTTCATAGAATGCAGGGGAGGTTTAACCCCCAAAAATGAAGAATTTCATTGAAAATATCAAATTTTAGATACATATTGCACTGGAAAGTACATTCATTTGCCCACATTTCTGTATGTTTATTTTCACTAAAACCTTTGTGGATGATTTTATATAAATTTTTAAAGTATGTTTATTTTCACTAAAACCTTTGTGGATGATTTTATATAAATTTTTAAAGTATGTCAGGTAAGTGTATTTTTACCTAATTATATATGTAAAATGTACACATTGGTATATTTGTGATGCTATATTGCTTCTAATGCATGGATTTTAATTTTCGGTACCGTATTCATTTCCCTGAAGCAAACAGAATTCAAGTTTTTCAAACATAGTTTCATGTGTAAAAATAATTTTGACTGGCTAATTTTTATTAACCATGGGGTCCTTTGATGGGTCATCAAAATAATAACGTGGCTGGAGGTATTCCAGTAGAGTGGTAGGGTACCTCCTTATACGCAAATAAAGCTGCAGGTAAGAACGAATCACAGGATTCTGGTTTCTCCTGTGCGAGCTTACATAAATTTGTAAGTAGAGTCCCGTTAAATCTTTCCACTTGTCCAATCGATTGTGGATGATAAAATGTGCGGACGAGAAGATTTTGAAAAATCCTAAAAACTTCCTCCATCAGTTTCCCTCTGAACTGTGAACCATTGTCAGTTAACTCTTAGTATACGAGCGGCCTTCTAGAGAGGCTGATGATCGATCCCCGTCAATAGCGAAAATTTATAGCTGAATGCATGTTTAAAACCACTGAACAATTTAGTTACGTGCATGATATAGGGGTTTCATTTCTTCACATTTTGATATGTAACACTTATGTTATCTTTATAAATAAATTATTTATTGCAAAATCTGTAATGGTAGTCATGAAAGGCAGCTCGTATACTAAGAGTTAATATCTGATCTCCACCTCCACGTGGTGGTCCTGGAAACAGTCTGCAGCAGTGCAGGCTGGCTGAGCGAGTACGGATCGCAATGGGAAGGCAAACCCGGTCCTAAAAAATGCCGTGCAGAAGTCGGATGTGTCGACCGAAAGGTGCAGATATCACAGCTACGTTGGAAACAGACACAACGCAACCACCGTCCTTTTCAGGGCGAACGAGGAAGAAGAAGAAGAAGAAGAAGAAGAATATCTGATAAGGGTATCCTAATCTTGTGAATATTGAGAGCAAAGCCTCTCTTACATGTACTGAGTCTGCTGAGGGTAGAGAAATCGCTTCCCCCCACATAGTACATGTCTACCAGAGAAATGATGTATTTTTTCGGAAACTGACAAAAAGCGCAAACAGTCTGCTGAAATGAAGAATTTAATGAAAAGTAAGCTGCAAAGTATGACACAGAACATGGAATCAATAAAGGAAAATACCAAAGATGATTCCTACATAGCAGGGGGATACTGAGGTGAGTAAATTTTGTGTAAAAGTGTAATTCCTCCCTTTTTTCTTAATTTTCTCAAAACCTCATTTTTCACACAAATGTGGGCACGTTGCCCATGATTTTTCAAAAACTGTTAGTGATACAGCATTAAATTTTAGGCCACATGCTGTACACATAGTGCTCATTAAAATAAACTAAAATAAAGGATATATGTTAACAAACTACAAAACTGTTAAGAAATAGCTAAGATACCCCCCTTAAAAATTTCAACTATTTTTCGATTGGTATGTTAAAATCCAAAAAAACTCAGATATCAAACCAATCAAAATTATTTTAGTATACAATCATTATCATATATTAACAAATGAAACAGCCAAATTTCATAACTCAAGTTGTACTCACATTTGAGATATCTTGGGCAACAAAATACCCAAAAAAGCTAAAATTTGCCTTTTTTTCACTGTTTTTCCGCCATAGATTGCAGGTTTTTAGTATATACCTCAATGTTTTGTATTTTTGTTCAGTCATTTTGCTTGTATAAATGACCAGATATAGATATTAACTTATAATTCTGTGTTTTTCATTTTGGGGGTTTAACCTCCCCTTATTAAGAGTGTGTTGCACTTGGTATAAATATGCGATTCCTCTTTTGAGCTCTTTTGCTTGACTTCAGATAATAATGATCTTTCGAGTGATTTGAACTGGTGATAACTCTGTATTGAACTTGTGATAACTCTGTGTTTAACTTTGTGAGCAAGCAGTATATGGTGACGAAAAATGCTGCGTCCACCTTCTGACTTGTGGGTGAGACAATATTCCTTTTTAATTGAGGAATGAAAGATGTCCTATGGCGAATTCTGCTAGCCAAATGTCCGTTTTTGATAACTTATTTCTGGTTAGACGTCAGACACGTTGCGTGTAGACTCAGACTTCTGATGAACTGAAGACACACAAAAGTCTTCGTAAGTTTTTCACATTTAACATCACTGGTTGACTTTCATTTATACTACTGCTCATTATTGATCTCTCTCTGAGTTCAATTCTAATGATGTTAAATATCCTGTGCATGAGAGTGTGTGCGCATGGGAGACTGTGATGATGATAAAGGTGAAGTATGAACTATTAATTACCTCCTATCATCCTATCATCTTCTAGGAAAATCTTCTGATTTTATTAATCAGTTGTGAAAGAATTAATTAAAACTCTATCTTTCGCACCTTTAGCTGTGAGGTTAAAATAAACGAAGAATAATAAAATGTATTAATAATCTATATAAGATCTACTAACCTTCTTTTCCCTTCGCAAAATCCTTTAAGAACACAATTCAACACAGAACTGGATTATTTTCCACTCTGAATAAACACATGTATTTAGGCTAGGCGTTTTTGGGTTTAATCTCTTCCTCACAATGTAAAAACTGGACTCCTTCCTCTAGCAAGCTACATGGTAGATTATATTTCTGGAAGTCCAATGTGGGTTTCTTGGATCCGACATCCAGCTCCGCCCATACCAACCAATCCTTAATAGCCCCTCTGGTCACTCATTCACAGGATCGCTCTTGTCCCCTGTCAGTTCAAACGTGGGTGTGGTTTGACAAACAGGTATGGAGATAATTGGCGGGCTAATGCAAAAGTGCTGTCAAATTGCTGTCATCTTACTCTCTGATTGTTTATTATTCACCTGGCCAAGCTGGGCGTCCAATGTGGTAACCCAACGCTTGTCTGAACAGCGGCCGACCAAAGATAACACCATTACAGCATGAGACGTTTTCACCTGGCCAATCTGGGCGTCCAATGTGGTGACCCGTCGCTAGCCGCAAAGATGACAATGGTCCACAGAAATTACAGCATGCCCAGATGTCTGATTGGGATGACCAGATGTGTTTTCACCAGATTTATCACGATGCAATGTGGGCTTCAAACGATAATGTCAGGTATGGGGACTCAATCAAAGGACTTTATTTCCCCCGATGAAAGAACAAATGTGGTTCTCTAGATACCGGTCTCGAGTAATCACAACGATGAAATAGCAAATGTGGGATCGCAAATGTTGGATGAAAGAGCAAATGTCGGAGAAAATACAATACGAAAGATGTAGGAAAAGATAGAGCAATAAGGCCTTTGCGCTCGTTTAAGTACCAATAATTTATTTAAGGCCAACCTATATTCACACATTAGTACCAATAATTTATTAAAGGCAAACCTATATTCACACATTAGTACCAATAATTTATTAAAGGCCAACCTATATTCACACATTAGTACCAATAATTTATTGCACACTTTCAGATCTGAGAAGTCAAAGTCTAAAATCTCACATGGTACAAACAATTGTGGTCCGATATGGCTCACGAGAATGGGCGACACGTCATGGGGCCGTCCAGCTACCTGGTTAGCACATTTGCAGGGTTGACATAAATACACTTTGGTCTAATGAAAAACAATGTGCTGGAGATGACGCCTGGAGTCAGAACATCTGTTGCGCTACTCAACAGCTCAACAACACTAACAATAACACCGGGAGATGTACTTTTTATTTTTAATTTATTTTCTCACGTGGCTTACTTCTTTCCCTTTCCTGATGAAATCCTTGTGCCCGCAACGTAGGAAATATTCTTTATCTTTTGTTCTAGTAAGACGCATTACCTTTTTCAGTATTAATTTTTGTATATACCCACCCAACAATAACAACAAGTAAGTAAAGTGAACAAAGAGGAATAATACAGAACAATAAATTCAGCACACACAACCAGGAACTAAATCACGATATATAAATAGCGTCGTGATATAATCGAGAGATTCGTGCGCGTGGTTAATGGGTGAAAGCACATGGTAATGTAGCAAACATCAAAAAGATTTGTAAAAATAAGTGGCGCCCTAATTTCATGCATTGGTTTTGTTTGTTTGTTTGTTTGTTTGATTGTCAGAAGCTTACAGAACACGTACTGTCTTCTAATCATCTAATGCTGTCAGTTGGTTTTTTCAGAATGCATCCTATCCACCCCCACGTGTTTGTGTCAACCATTTTTCCAGTGATACTCAACTTAGTCTTACCTCCTATTAGTTTATGTTGATGTCAAGATGTATGTATGAAACCTATAGCTTATCAGACCATAATGTCTTCCATATTTGGACATTCGCCACTGTCAGAATAGGTTATATGTATCTCATGGTACACAGCACACACACAGAGCACACCGGGCTACGTGTGCTGTGTGAACAAACCCCTCTACTGGTACTATGGATTTAAGGCACACTCACACTATACACTTCGCTCGCTGTCTCAAAGGTATGACCACAGTACACAGTAGCTGACATGAATAATCCAATAACATCTAAATCAGGTAATAACCCTTTAATAAGTACGGTGCACACATATGAGCCACACACGGCTAACAATACACATGAAATGCAATACACAATATAATGAAAATGCCAAACTACTTGCCAAAATCACCAGCTCAACATAATAGCAAAACAGTCACCGACATAATCTAACCAGCGATTACAGAATGACTATCGCTCGCAGGCGACGTCCAATACTGAAACAAGGCAATACATAATTGCAAGATTCTACCGTAAATAATATCCATGAAAGAACCACCAGAAATCACATCACCCTTCTAGTAATCTAACAATAATCCTGAACACCTGAAACAATCGGCAAGCAATGAACAAGAATGGCATTCATGTAATCCCAGCAAAACCGCTGACAAAAGGAACAAGCGTCCGTACAGGACCGCTGACATCTCCTAGACTGAATCGCGCCGAAAAATCTACATCCTCTTCAGTTCTGGCCCGACTCGCCAAACAGGTTTTCTATTCTACACTGTTGCCACTCTACAGCGTAACCAACTAAATATATTTCGGCGAATATCTCTACTGTGTAATAATAATAATAATAGCCCCTTCAGTCATAACTGACTATGGGAATGCGCCCCTGAGGTGGCAGCCCTCAGCTGCTTATTTTCCTGGTGCTCCTTTCGACGTTTTCTCCTCACCTCTGCTTCTTGGGTGAGCCTCTCTTCGCCCAATCTGAGGTGGCGCCGTAAATAGCATCGCCACTTAGTGCGATCGGCAGCTTCATCCTCCCATGTTGCTGGATCCATGTCCAGTGCCCTCATATCTCTCTTGCACACATCTTTGATAATATGGGCCTAACACCATATTCCCAATATGCCTCAATGGGCGTGTAACGGGTTCCTTTACTTTTTTTACCTTTTATTGCGATCGGCAGCTTCATCCTCCCATATTGCTGGATCCATGTCCAGTGCCCTCATATCTCTCTTGCACACATCTTTGAACCTCAGCTGTGGTCGCCCAACTGTTCTCTTGCCATCTGCTAATTGTCCGTAGAAGATATCTTTTGGGATGCGACCATCTTCCATGCGGCGAACATGGCCAAGACAGCGAAGTCTGCGCTGTCTAAGCAGCGTATACATATTTTGAAGGCCAGCACGTGACAACACCTCGACATTTGTCACTTTATCTTTCCACGAGATGCCGAGTATGCGGCGTAGACACCGCAAATGGAAGGTATTGAGCCTTCTTTCTTGCTTAGCATAGGTCGTCCAGGTCTCGCTGCCATATAGGAGTGTGCTGGTGACGCAGGCATTATATACCGCAGCTTTGGTCTTCATTGTGAGTTTAGAGTTTCCCCAAACACGCGATGTGAGGCGGGCAAAGGTAGCTGCAGCTTTGCCAATGCGGCTGTCGATTTCTGTATCCAGTGAGAGTTTGTCATTGATGGTAGACCCTAGGTATGTGAAGTGGTGCACCACTGCCAATTCATAGTTATCGATAGTGATAACTGGTGCAGCACCCACATCCTGACTCAGCACATTCGTTTTCTTTAGACTTATTGTGAGGCCAAAGTCCTTGCATGCTTTAGTGAAGCGATTCATCAAGCTCTGAAGCTCCTGTTGGCTTTGAGTGACGACTGCAGCATCATCAGCGAACAACAAGTCTCTTATAGTGACCCTTCTGATTTTTGTTTTTTGCCTTCAGCCTTGAAAGATTAAACAGACGGCCATCTGACCTAGTGTGAAGGCATATTCCTTCAGTTGCATCTCTGAATGCATGTTTCAAGAGTAAGGCAAAGAAGATTCCGAAGAGGGTCGGAGCCAGAACACAGCCTTGTTTAACGCCACTTCGTATATCAAAGGGCTGTGACGTGCTTCCAGCATATTGGACTGTTCCCTTCATGTCGTCATGGAATGACTTTATCATTTCCAGCATTTTAGAAGGGCAGCCTATTTTCAGGAGGATTTTAAAGAGTCCATCCCTACTAACCAGGTCAAATGCTTTTGTGAGGTCTATAAAGGCGATATATAATGGTCATTTCTGCTCTCTTGATTTTTCCTGAAGCTGGCGGAGAGAGAAGATCATGTCTGTTGTTGATCTGCCAGCTCGGAATCCACACTGTGCCTCTGGATATATGCGCTCAGCTAACTTGTGTAGTCGCATTAAGATGACTTTGGCAAAAACCTTACCAACAATACTAAGAAGAGAGATGCCTCTGTAGTTATTGCAATCACTTCTGTCTCCTTTATTTTTATACAGTGTTACAATCTTGGCATCTCGCATGTCTTGAGGAATAGTTGTCTCTTCCCAGCACTGGCACAGCATCCTATGCAGGGGATGTAATAGCGTGCTCTTACAGCATTTGATTAAATCAGGAGGAATCCCATCACTGCCTGGTGCTTTGCCAGAGGCCAAGCTATCAATGGCCTTACTGAGTTCCTCTAATGTTGGTTCGGCATCCAGCTCCTCCATAGTTGGCAGACTATTGACAGCATCAAGGGCTGCAGGCGTAACGGTATTGTCTCTAGCGTAAAGCTCAGAGTAGTGCTCGACCCACCTCTCCATCTGCTTACCCTTATCGGTTAGCTTCTCTCCGCTGATGGTTTTTAGCGGTGCCGTCTTACTTTTATGGGGGCCAAGTGCTTTCTTTATACCGTCATACATTTGTCTAATGTTGCCTGTTTGCGCTGCGATCTGGATGCTCTCACTGAGCTGGAGCCAATAGTCATTTGCACAGCGTCGAGCAGTTTGTTGAACTTTGCTTCTCGTAGCCCTCAGGATCTGTAGGGTTCTGGCACTCGGTGAACGTTTGTATTCATTCATAGCACTGCGCTTAGCTTCAATAACAGGTGCCATCACATCTGATGAAGCGTCAAACCAGTCATTTGACTTTGCTGTTTTCTTACCAAAGGTGGCAAGTGCAGTACTTTGAATGGTGTTCCGTAGATGCTCCCAGTTCTCTGTAATAGTATCACCATGCTGAGGGCTACTGAGCACTTTCTTGAAGGTCGCAGTGAATTGAGCGATCATGAAAGGGTCTGACATCTTGCTGGTATCAATGCGTGGTTTCCCTTCATGTCTGACACGATAGAGTTTTCTTGGTTGTGCTCTGATTTTGCAGCAAACCAAGGAGTGATCTGTGTCACAGTCTGCACTATGGTACGAGCGCGTGGAGAGCACAGACCTGAGGAGTGGCCTTCTGACGAGAATCAGGTCAAGTTGGTGCCAGTGCTTGGATCGTGGGTGTCTCCATGACACCTTATGCTGGGGTTTTGTCTGAAAGTAGGTGTTGGTCACGCAGAGGTCATGGTGGACGCACAACTCT
Organism: Oreohelix idahoensis; assembly: GCA_024509875.1. NCBI lineage: Eukaryota > Metazoa > Mollusca > Gastropoda > Stylommatophora > Oreohelicidae > Oreohelix > Oreohelix idahoensis. The sequence goes on from JAMPIV010000501.1 coordinate 152,914, forward strand.
AAGAGCCGTTGTCCATTTTCATTCATCTTGCCAATACCAAACCTGCCCAGACATGAAGGCCATGAAACATTATCGGCACCCACTCTAGCGTTAAAGTCACCAAGGAGAACAAGCTGTTCTTGCCTAGGTATGCTTTTGATTACTGCTGCTAGATTCTCGTAGAACTCATCTTTAGCTTCTGAGGCAGAGTACAGAGTAGGAGCATACACACTGACAAGGGTGATGGGACCTGTGCTAGTTTGCAGGCGGAGCGTTAACAGGCGTTCTGATCCATTCTCGCCTGGTTCAACCATTTAGTTAGCGATTTTTTGACCGCAAAACCTACTCCGTATTCTCTAGCTTTATTAAGATCTTTCCCTTGCCAATAAAATGTGTAGTCCTTCTCGCTCACCGTTCCAGAGCCCGCCAGGCGCGTTTCCTGAAGTGCAGCTATATCCACCTGAAGTCGTTTAAGCTCATCATTAATTATGGCTGTCTTCCTTACATCGTTTACATCCTGTAGGTTTTCGGATAGTCCAGTCAACATAGTCCGGACGTTCCAGCATCCCAATCTGAGAGTTTGCTTATTTCTATTTTTTCGATAATTGCTTGGTGCAAAGTTTTCTGTCCACAGTTCGAGTTTGACCCTAATCCCCATGCACCCAATGGGGAAAGCAGACAGTGGCGGGACAACACCTTATTGACTGGGGGCTGCCCAGCTTGAAGCGGGCGGTAGCTGTCCAGTGAGATCCTAGAACCTCTCCCACTGTCGGAAGTAGCCCCTGGCGCCATGCCCTACGCCAATTGGGCAAAATGCTTATAACCGGTAACTGCTACTTCCCGTGTTTTGCCGACACCTATAGGGTGAAGCTGGAGTGTCCTCTCCAGGGCGCGAGCTTGGGCACAGTTATATGGAGATCAAGCTGTTGCCCATGCAGCATGTTCCCCCTCTCCACACAGCCGGTAGATCCAAAGGAACGGCAGTAGCCGATACAGTTTGGTACCAGCCATGTCGCAGGAGTTGCCAGAATAATGTCGAATCGACATTAGACTGCCTTAGGGACTCCGACTCCGGATTTATCCTCAGGGTTTACTCCCGAAGCCAATTCCACAAATGGATTTTCCCGCAAGGCAGCGGTGGTTTGAATTCAGAGTTCCTTCTCTTAGATAAGCTACCAACCAAGGATCACGAGCCCTATCTGCCCGAAGCTGCTGGTTTTAAGGCGCCAGTCGCTCGCCTTTGCCCCTTCTCCCGTCAGTAGAAACAGTTCCGCCGGGCTCAAATTGAGCCACACGTGAAGACCGGGAGCTGGACTTGGTTGTCAGAGGCTGTTTGAGGCGCGTGCCATAGAAGTATTTTATCTGCAGTGAGAGCTTATCCTCACTACAACTCCCGGCAATAACAACCTTTGGAACCAACTGTGACAGCCACAATATAACATATGAAACTTGTGTCTATGTTAAACGGGGCATAAAATGTAAGTTCATATCACAGAACTGTTCAGGGATACTCATTACTGTTTGTGAACATCCAATGAGAACGCAAGATTAAATAAATTATTGCATCATGGGAAAAGTTCACGAACAAGAATACAATATGGAATAAATTATTGCGTTATGGGAAGATTAGACAGGAGTTAATGCCGGAAGACGATCTACGGTTACAGCTTGACAACAGAAGACATGAAATACATAACTACAGCTGCTGCGCTACAGTAGTAACGTACACAAAATTCTGTCTTCGTAGTGGGCTTGTCGTGCTGGAAGCGCCTATTTGGACACTCAATCTTAAAAGTCCCCCCCCCCACCCCCACCATATTCTTACAATATCAGCGGCAGGCAACCTAGGAACTGTGGGTATCTACTTTAGAAACACAGAGCTCTCTACAGATCTGCCCTGAAAAAAAATCATGTTTGTTTTCAGCGGTGGGAAATTCAAACCAAATTATATTTTCATAGAATGTTAACTTCATTTCAAAGACAAGATGGAGTTTCTATCTCGTGAAGGTCATAACTAAAGTGATTTTGTGTAAATTAACTCGTTAATTTTAACTGGAGACACGGAGAAATAGGCTACATGTAATCGTAGAGATACCTGCTTTACCAGCGGGAGAGGGCTAGTCTGAAATTTCTCTAGCTTTAAAATTCTCTCCTCCTTCCGGGTCACCTAGACCTAGATATCTACCAAATTATCGCCAGGAATCTCCCGGTAGAGCCGGATTGCCCGACCCCTGTGCTAAATGATGCCAAGTTTATTGGTTAAAACAGTACCGTACATAACCATCATCCAAAAACAAGTAGGACATCTCATGTCTCCGTCTTTCCTTCTATATTTTGTTTTTGCTTCTTATGGAGGATGTTGTCACGGTTACAGTAACAGCAAGCCTGCACCAAACAATAATATTCGCTGGCAGTCGACATTTTTTTAGCATTTAGTTTCACACAGTAGGATTGCCAGCCCGTTATACAGTCTCACCTTAGCTGAAACCCAGAAACCACCACCCCCCGCTCCAACACGCCAGTGCAGTTCTAGAAGGATCTAAATGGAAAGCCAGATAGAAATCTTCAGAAGTATCTTCAAGCTCTCCGTTTCTCTGCCTCCCTTAATGCTCCCCCCCCCCCCGGGTCTCACGCCTTCCGATGCCTCTAATCTCGTTTAGGTGGCCGGTCCAAGATTCACGCCGGCGCGCGTTTTCTTCATCACTCTCTCGCACATCAAAGGACCGTAAAGCCAGAGACAAATCATATTATGGGTTTTCCGTGTAGCCGGAGACTTTACTCTTGTATTTTATCAATACTGCCGACTCTATAAATAATGCCTGACTGAATCAGCATTAGGAAGCTCATCAATACTACATGGCTCTATAAAATACTACATGGGAGAGTCAGTATTACATGGCTCATCAGTACTACATCATAGCTCTATAAAGAACTGCCTGGGAGAGTCAGTATTGCATGGCCCATCAGTACTACATGGCTCTATGAAATACTGCTTGGAAAGAGTCAGTATTACATGGCTCATCAGTATTACATGGCGCTATAGAACACTACATGAGAGAGTCAGTATTACTAGGTCGATCAGTACTACGTAAGGTAAAGGTAAAGGAACCCGTTACACGCCCATTGAGGCATATTGGGAATATGGTGTTAGGCCCATATTATCTTGACCGTCGGCACACTAGGGGTGATGTGGTCGGCATCACGCCGGCCGCCTTAACCTTCCCAGAGTTGCTCTGGTACCCAATTGGGGCTGGGTCGACCCAGGAGCTGTTTGTGGCCTAAAAAATCCCACCTCATCTGGGGATCGAACCATAGACCACTGCGCTAAGAAGCCAGTGCACTAACCACTATGCTAAGTGGCTCTATAAAATATTGCGTGGGAGAGTCAGTACTACATGGCTCTATAAAATACTGTCTGGGAATCAGTACTACATTGCTCTATAAAATCAGTTTTACATAGCCCCTCAACGCTACATGGCTCTATAATTTAGTAGTATATGGCTCATCAGTACTGCATGCCGCTATAACATCAGTTTTGCATAGATCGTCAATGGCAAATGGTTCCATAAATTTAGTAGTGCATGGCTCATCAATACTACTTGGCTCTATTAAGTCAGTAGCACATCATCATCATCATTGACCTTTGCACTCCTTACTGAGCGTGGGGCCACCACTGTAGCTTGTTCCCTTGTACCAAGCCGGCACAGTCACGTGATCTTACCGTAGTGGTTTCTATGACAACTTATGTTACATGATAAGGTTACCCAGTCCTACACATAATCTTATATTAGTTGTCTTGTAAGACTTTCCTCAGCACGTAGTGGTTCTTTTCTTTCTCTGTCTCTTTAGAGACCCTAGTAATACATAGCTCATCAATAATACATAACTCATCAATAATACATAACTCATCAATAATACATGGCTCATCAATAATACATGGCTCATCAATAACTCATCAATAATACATGGCTCATCAATAATACATAACTCATCAATAATACATAACTCATCAATAATACATGGCTCATCAATAATACATAACTCATCAATAACTCATCAATAATACATAACTCATCAATAATACATGGCTCATCAATAATACATAACTCATCAATAACTCATCAATAATACATAACTCGTCAATAATACATGGCTCATAAATAATACATAACTCATCAATAATACATAACTCATCGATAATACATAACTCATCAATAATACATGGCTCATCAATAATACATAACTCATCAATAACTCATCAATAATACATAACTCGTCAATAATACATGGCTCATCAATAATACATAGCTCTAACAATAATACATAACTCATCAATAATACATAACTCATCAATAATACATAACTCATCAATAATACATAACTCATCAATAATACATAACTCGTCAATAATACATGGCTCATCAATAATACATAGCTCTAACAATAATACATAACTCATCAATAATACATAACTCATCAATAATACATAACTCATCAATAATACATAACTCATCAATAATACATAACTCATCAATAATACATGGCTCATCAATAATACATAACTCATCAATAATACATAGCTCAACAATAATACATAACTCATCAATAATACATAACTCGTCAATAATACATAACTCATCAATAATACATAACTCATCAATAATACATAACTCATCAATAATACATAGCTCAACAATAATACATAACTCATCAATAATACATAACTCATCAATAATACATAACTCATCAATAATACATGGCTCATCAATAATACATAACTCATCAATAACTCATCAATAATACATAACTCGTCAATAATACATGGCTCATCAATAATACATAACTCATCAATAATACATAACTCATCGATAATACATAACTCATCAATAATACATGGCTCATCAATAATACATAACTCATCAATAACTCATCAATAATACATAACTCGTCAATAATACATGGCTCATCAATAATACATAGCTCTAACAATAATACATAACTCATCAATAATACATAACTCATCAATAATACATAACTCATCAATAATACATAACTCGTCAATAATACATGGCTCATCAATAATACATAGCTCTAACAATAATACATAACTCATCAATAATACATAACTCATCAATAATACATAACTCATCAATAATACATAACTCATCAATAATACATAACTCATCAATAATACATGGCTCATCAATAATACATAACTCATCAATAATACATAGCTCAACAATAATACATAACTCATCAATAATACATAACTCGTCAATAATACATAACTCATCAATAATACATAACTCATCAATAATACATAACTCATCAATAATACATAGCTCAACAATAATACATAACTCATCAATAATACATAACTCATCAATAATACATGGCTCATCAATAATACATGGCTCATCAATAATACATAACTCATCAATAATACATGGCTCATCAATAATACATAACTCATCAATAATACATAGCTCAACAATAATACATAACTCATCAATAATACATAACTCATCAATAATACATGGCTCATCAATAACACATAACTCATCAATAATACATGGCTCATCAATAATACATTACTCATCAATAATACATGACCCATCAATAACACATGGCTCATCAATAATACACGACTCATCAATAATACATGACTCATCAATAATACATGGCTCATCAATAATACATGGCTCATCAATAATGCATGGCTCATCAATAATACATGGCTTATCAATAATACATGACTCATCAATAATACATGGCTTATCAATAATACATGATTCATCAGTAATACATGACTCATCAATAATGCATGGCTCATCAATAATGCATGGCTCATCAATAATGCATGGCTCATCAATAATACATGGCTCATCAATAATACATGGCTCATCAATAATGCATGGCTCATCAATAATACATGGCTTATCAATAATACATGACTCATCAATAATACATGGCTTATCAATAATACATGATTCATCAGTAATACATGACTCATCAATAATGCATGGCTCATCAATAATGCATGGCTCATCAATAATGCATGGCTCATCAATAATGCATGGCTCATCAATAATGCATGGCTCATCAATAATGCATGGCTCATCAATAATACATGGATTATCAATAATACATGACTCATCAGTAATACGTGTGTTGGGCCGTTTCTTTCTATAATGGTATTGATCTTCCTAACGCGAATGGTTGAATAGGAACAAAAATGTCAGAAAACTGTTCTTCAAACGAACTCCAACAAGTAGGGGTTTAACTTGTTACTTATTGGCAGTACACAAGTCTGTTGATAACGGTACATGTATTTTATTTGACGTGACACATATATAGAGTGGAACACACAAGACGATCATGGTTACAGATTACAGATGCAAATGTCATACTTTTAAAGTTGCTGATCATACTCTCAAATTCTTGGAGATTCTTCAATAATCAAGTCCTCTTCTATCCAATTGAGCTAAGGATCACTTCGGTTACCCTCTAATATACATTTTTCGATGAAGTCCGTTGACCTTCTTCCAAGGACGTCTATCGTGGTAAACGGATTCATGTTCAAGGATCAATCTTTGATATCATACCCGTAAAATTCCCAGACTTTCTTTATATAATACTTATGTAGCATATATTTGTAAACATCCAAATAAAGTCATCCACAACAATACAACCAGGTTAGAATTCTGTGTTGGCTAACCTCTCTTTATATCCATGCCACGACTTTGGCATTGACAAAATACGGCATATAAAACATGTGAAGCATACGAATCAATTAACTTCGTTCACTCGTAGGTATCATCCCTCTACGGTAATTCAAAAGGGCTAACGACTCCGTCTGTCCATTCTAGGAATGACATGCTATGATGAATTCCCGCTAGATCAAACTAGGAGCAGCCTAATAATTTAATTTAATTCAATAAACAGTTGATATGACCTGGGGCGACACTTACTTGATACTTCTACTATAGGTTTCATCATGAATACCAGTAGAATCAATATAACATAATGGCTTCTTCAAACTTGCCAGCAATTTCCAAGAAATATATCTCGGACATCAACAAGGTCCGAACTACCCCGTTCAAAACATGACGTCACAATCCCTAAACTAGGTTACCCGTGCGTCCAAAGCAACTCACACTGCATTGTGCACGTCAGTGCGTGAATCAATCGAACGCACAAATAATATAACTATATAAAACTGGTGCGTACATTTGGCAGGACCGAAGACTACCCCCTTAGGTAATAAATGTACGTAACAGCTCCCTTATCACCTCCCCTTAAAAAAAATTAATTCTATTAATTTTTTTTTGAACTTAGTACCCGAGAGAGGTGAGTCAAAACTACAACAAGATATGAAATGCATAAAGTTATACCATATTAAGAAAAGAATATTAAACGAAATCAATATAACTAAATGATAGTATGCATTAAAGCACACATCCACCATCGACCTACTTTGGAACGATGTGGTAATATTCGAAGTAAAAACAAGTTGAAAATGAAAAAATGAAGAAACCATAAAAAAAAAATGATAATAAAATTCAACTAAGTTTTCAAAAAAAATTTGAAACATATGATTTCAAAAATGAAAATGAACAGCAACACTGATGATGATCAATGACAAGAGAATCAATAAAACAGAAAAATTGAAAATACAATGTGCAAAAATGAAGCAATGCAAAATTAAACACTTTAAGAATCAACACACTTAATGTTTTCTAACACTAGTACGGTTGACTAGTGATCTAACAGTGAGATATCATAACTAAGACCCGTGAATGTAGATATTACGTGACAACTAAGAAAGTTAGTATGTGTGTGATCCATAATCAATTAAATAGATTAAATTGAATTATTCTAATTAATATATTTCTTAATTACCAACAAATAACCAGTTACTAATATATTCTAAGTAATTCCAATATCACTCATTGTCAATGTTCAGTTACAACTAGTTAGTAATCGACGAGATGATGTTCTAAATGTTCCATACACGATAAAATATATTCTCGAACACGATATGTAGTGTAATATGTTCCATAGGAATAACAAATGTATATTTGTCGCTCTTAACAATGTTTACATACTAATAAAAAGTTACTGTAGTACCAATGTTCCCGTTCTAATAAAATGTTACTCAAATACCATTGTTCCCGTTATAATAAAACGTTACTATAGTATCAATGTTCCCGCACTAACAAAATGTTACCACACAAGAAGTAATGTTATAATCTATAAGTAAGTATATCATGAAAGTTATACTTATACGAATACTTCAGTTATATAACCAGTTTTTATAGATGTACTATCAATGATAATGTACAAAGTTATTCATGTTATCGGTGAGGATGTTTCAACAACTGGAAGTGGTTTAGTTTCGACAAGTTCGCTTGGGCATCTCGACAAACAGTCTGCGAAAACATTCTTCACTCCAGGAATAGCTCGTATTTCAAAATTGAATGGTTGAAGCGCTATAGCGTAACGCGCTGACTTTGATGATTTGACATTCTTAGTGTTCAGTGCGGTAAGAGCTTTTTGATCAGATTCCACCACAAAGTGTGAACCGAGAAGGTAACGTTCCAGTTTTGTGATTGCCCACACTAATGCGAGGAGCTCCTTATCGAGAACGGAGTATTTGAGTTCGCTCTCCGTAAGTTTTCTGGACACGTACATCACCGGAAATAAGGTGCCGTTATATTCCTGCATCAAAACTGCAGCGATAGCGTAGGAAGAAGCATCACTGCGAAGAATGAAGGTGAGATTTTTGTTAGGCAACCTCAAAAAAGGTTCATTTGAAAAAAATCGTTTTATATAGTCTAACGCCGTTTGGTGATCCTGCGACCACTTTATTACATTAGATGTGCCTTTCTTCAGTAGAGACGACAAAGGTGCAGTTATAGTAGACAAATGAGGGATGAATTTTGAATAGAACTGTATTAGTCCTAAAAGCGACCTAACTTGTTTTTTTGTCTTAGGTGCTGAGATGTTTAAAATTTTAGAGACGTTACTGTCTTCTGTATACATGAAACCATGACCTATGCGGTGACCCAGAAATGAGATGTCATGAAAACCGACAAAAGCCTTTGAAGGTTTCGCTGTTAAGTTATAATCCCGTAAGGTAGAAAGTAAAGCTTTTAATCCATGAATATGTTCATCCCAAGAGTCACTGAAAAGACAGATGTCATCTATATAAGTAATGACATCGGGACGATGAGACAATATGCGGCGCATCATGCGTACAAAGGTAGCTGGCGCATTCATTAATCCGAATGGCATAAAATTCCATTGAAAAAAAGACCCCGTGGCGTCGAGAAAGCGGTGAATGGCTTTGCTTTAGGAGTGAGTGGCACTTGCCAATAGCCCTTTGAAAGGTCAAATTTCGAAAAGAATGTGGCATGAGATAATCTCTCCAATAAGTCGTCTAAAAGAGGTAACGGTTCCGCATCGAATTTTGTAACTTTGTTTAATTTCCTGTAATCTACGCAAAGACGTATATTGTTGTCCTTCTTCCTAATGATTACCATTGAAGAAGAATATGGTGATGAAGATGGTTCAATTATATTTAATTGAATCATCTCATCCAATTCCTTATCAACCTTATCACGAAAGTGTAAAGGGATAGGATATGGGCGAACTCGAATAGGCGTATCGTCAGTCAGAATAATGTCATGTTGGATGACTGACGTATGACCTGGGATGTCAGTGAGGACATCCTCATACGAGTGTAGAATATTAGAGACTTGCTGACGTTGATCAGCCGAAAGAGTAGATGAGATTGTAACATCATTCCATTTCTCAGTGGAATGGAGTGGTACAACTGGTATTGGTAGTTGTACATCATCGAAAGAAGATTCTTCTTCTTGGATGACTGACAAACTAGAATAGTGTTGAATAGGAGGTGTAGGATCGTCAGTTGCCTGGAACACTGACTGTAGATAATCAGGACGTGAGTAATATTCCTTCAACATGTTAATGTGGAAGGTTTTATGTTTACCATTAACATCAACGATGTAGTCGACATCGGATATTCTTGAGATGATCCTGAAAGGACCTCTCCAGGTAATTAAAAGACGATTGTTATGCGCAGGGAGTAATACAAAAGCTTCGTCACCAGGAATAAGCTGGCGAAGACGTCTATACTTGTTTGCAAATAGACGAGCTTTTTTCTTTGGCTTGTTCGGATGATGCAGTAGCTAGTCTACAAGCATCTATGATTCTCTTTCTCAGAGAGATCACATACTCATAAGAGGATTGAGTTTCCTCTTCAATATTCTCGTCAACCAATAAGTCGTGGATTAACGACATCGGACCGCGTGGTTGCATGCCAAAAACTAGCTGGAACGGAGAAAACCCCGTGGCTTGATTTTGTACTTCGCGATACGCGAACAGAGCAGCGGGTATGACCCGATCCCAGTCTTGGGGATGGTCTTGGGTCATCTTACCCAACAACTGCTTGAGTGTCCTATTGAGACGCTCAATTAACCCATTTGACATCGGATGATAAATAGAACTAAGAGATCTGTCTATACCTAATGTCTTCATAACTTGAGACATGGATTCAGAAATGAACTGAACCCCATGATCCGACAAGATTTTCCGTGGAAAACCAATGCGTGAGAAGATTAACATCAATGCCTCTGCTACACTGGCAGATGAAGTGTTCTTGAGAGGGATGGCCTCAGGCCAACGAGTGCACATATCAATGCACGTAAGAATATGCGTATGCCCTCTAGCAGATGGAAGCATCGGACCAATAATGTCTATAGCCATTTTATCAAATGGTCTAATCGGGATGTCCGCAGCTTGAATAGGAGCCGCATGAAATGGACCCCGTACTTTAACTTCCTGACATATCAAACAGGACCGACAATAGAGAGTGATGTCCCTATGGACGCCTGGCCAGTAGAATGCCGAAAGCACTCTGGATTTGGTACGCGAAAAACCCATATGGCCTGCACATTGAGAGTCATGCGCATGTCGTAATATACGAGATCTCATAGAGGATGGGACTAAGATCTGATAACATAAGGATGAATCCTTTTCTCGTATTACTCTAACCAAAATCCCATTTTTAAGTATAAAGTCATGTCTAGATTTTGCAAGTTTGTTGCTGGTATTCTTTTTGTTCACATACTGAAAAAATTTTTTTAATGAATCATCATTCTTTTGCAATGTTGCAAACAACTCCCGTGAAATAGGAGCATCATCATCACAAGTGGTATGAACTGTAGGTTCAATAGGTGTATCATGCGACAAATTAGTAGCTTGCGCTCTAGTCACTACTGCATTTGCAGTTTGAATATGTCGCTCTTCCCATTCAGCTATTTGCTGTGGTGTACACTCTTTAATACCATGTATGCGACCAAGTATTAAATCACAAATTGGATTCGGAAGGAGACATGCCTGGATCTTTCCTGAAAAAAATGGTGTATTAAGGTCAATAATAGCAGTGGGAAATGTTTCAACGGTGCCGCCGAAAGTCACACACTTGACAACCCTGCCCGTGGCACAACTTGGGTTGATCAGCGAAGTCCGGACGCCCACAGTGCTACAACCTGAGTCAAATAGAAGAGAGCATGAAATGTTGTTGACAAATCCCTTGTTAAACTTAAGAGAGCCCTGTCCCTGGTGTACTGACGCAGCAGTGGCCGTACAGACTACAGGAAGACTAGGCAAGGTATGTCCGCAACGCAGCGTCGTGATCGCCTTAGGCTGGAAAAGAGTCGAGCATTCTGGACAGTCTTTCACCTGGGTACAATCAAGAGAACAAGACATAGCATTGTGAGTTTCAGTTACTTTACCCTGTTCAATGTTAGCCTGTGTATCACTTAAAGCGACATTAGAATGTCTACCCGTATTACTTGACGATCTATCTCTAAGACGCGATCGATTTTGATTATTTGCATTAAAATTGCCATAATTGTCTTTTCTACTAGAGTTAAAATTCGGATGAGTCCGATAATTTGTATAATTAAAGTTATGCTGTTCTTTAAAATTTTTATTCCAAGAACCTTGTCTGTTTTGTGGACCCTGAGATCTTGATCTCCAGTTTTGTTTATTATAATGTCCCTGATTATTTTTAAAATTATTGTTACCAAAATCTCGCGATCTGTGAGTTTGGTTCCAAGAAACATTAAATGGAGCAGATTGTTGAAATTGCTTCCCTTTGTAAAAGTTATCATTGTTAAAATTGTGATTATTTCCCTTATTGACATACCTGTCAGCACTAAAAGAACGATTTCGTGAAAAATTGTTTTGTTGTGCTGCAAAAGCAACAGGCAATTCATTCTTAATATGTGCATTACTTAGATCCATGGTTGGGTGAGCAGTGCAAAAATTTTTTGCATGTTCTTCTAAGTCTTTCATTGATAAAGGTTTCCGTTCGTGTAAAAATGCGAGAAATGTAGGATTTACAGACGATAGTACCTTATCGCGCATCAGTAAATCGAAGAGACCTTCATACGTCTTTTCAATTTTGGATAATTCGATCCATCTTTCTAGGGTTAGTCGTATTTGTGACAGAAAATCACTGAAATTTCTGCTTGACTGCGGTAGTAATGTACGAAATCTTAAACGGTATTCATCTTCTGTCATTTGAAATTTCTTCAGAAGTGCGGCTCTAAGAGCATTATAATCATTCTTCTCATTAATACTGGTAGTATGATAAACTGCTAAAGCATCCCCAGTAAGTAACCTGGATAAATATGTGCAATACAGTGTTTTATCCACGTTATATGAAATACAAGTGGCCTCATATCTATCTAGGAAAAATATTATGTCATCCGACGGTGGATTAAATTTAGGTAATTTAAGGTTAATTTCCTTAAAATGATCATGTCTGGATGAAGTTTGGATTTCAAAAGTTCTCTGAGAATTAGCTTCCTGAGTTAACCTAAGTCTCTCATATTCTGACTCTGCTAATTTCAGTTCATGCTGTCGTTTTTTATCATTCTCTTCCATCTCAAGCTGAAGTCGTTTTGTATTTTGTTCAGCTATTAATCTTCTTTCTGCCATTTCTTTTTGTTTAAGTTCCATCTCTTTTTCAGCTATTAATCATCTTTCTTCCATTTCTTTTTTGAGTCTTTCTTCAGCCTCCCTTTGCTTCTGTTCTGCCTCTCGCTGAAATCGTTTCTCTTCAATCTTAAGTCTTTCTTCAGCCTCCCTTTGCTTCTGTTCTGCCTCTCGCTGAAATCGTTTCTCTTCTAATTCAGCGGCTAATCTCATTTTTTTCTCCTCTTCCTCAGCTATAAATTTCCTCTTCTTTTCATCCTCCTCAGCAGTTAATCTCATTTTTTTCTCATTCTCCTCAGACTCAATCCGTTTTTGATCTGCCTCAAATTGAAGTTTTTCTAGTCTTAAAGTTTCTAACTTTCTCTGTTCGGCTTCTATTTCTTGAGCTTTCTTATATTCTGCAAGTGCAAATGCTTTTGCTTCATCAGGAGCCATCTGAAGAGCTTTTGCTTGCTTAATGAAATAGTCTAAGGTATACATTATTCAATATTATTATGTAATAATACTACTTAAAAGTGTTACTACAACTAGTGGTCTTCGTTCCTGTCCTAGAACGGTAAAATCAAGTTATATAATAGGCAATAATATTAATAATCAATAATGTAATTTATAACATGAAATGGTGTGAAAGCAATACCGTGACAGACAATAGCACAATACTGACACGACACGATAATCAAGACAAATGACTACAGTCGTAGAAATCAAATAAAATAAAAATGTGGAACTAAACTAGAATGTCGTAAAAATTTACGATGATATCTACGATCCAATAATGCACAAGGCAATTGACAACACAGTGTAAAAACATAGGTTTTGTAAAAAACTGAAAGACAGGAAGATTAGAAGGACGCATAATACAAACAAAATTCATTATAAAACTAAAATACGAGTAAAAATAACTACGAGAAACAACAAGTAAACGTGACGAAACAGCTAAACAGATACTATTATAAGGAACAATTAGCGATCGGAACTTCGGCAAGGTTTCTAGCCTTGTACCGGAATTATCGCTCAATTGAAACCTACAAGACGAGCCCTACAGAACGTCTGACGAAGAGCCCGAATTGGCTTCGAGATGGATCTCGTTCGTCAGATCAACCTCCCTACCTCCCACGAAGAATGCACAACATATAACATGTAACACGGAAAATGTACAGATGGACATGAGTATCGAAGGCACAGCTAATAATAATAAAAGGTACAACGAAAACACGTTATACTCAACTCGCGTGTGCCGGGAAAAAACAATGTGCCTCGTCTCCGTGGATGTACGTCTGTCGTGGAATATTCTAATCCACATATATAAATTAAAAGGTAAATGTAAAGCCTAACAAATAAATTTAATAAAAGAAAAGAGAAATGGTAAAAGAAACAGTGCTGTCACAATGACTGTACGCAAAATCCCCTTGTGTTCTCATTCGTCTGCAAATTGTAACGCTTTCACGTTGATAGTAAAAGCCTACTGTATTATTACCCGCTTTCTTCAATGAAACGTGTACTGTATTTCTTGGAACAACCTTGAGATACGCAAACTGATCAATGACCTAAATTTAATATTTCATTCATTCCATTTTATACACGGCGTAACTAAAAGACAGATAAGCAGGAGAGAGAGAGGGGCGAATGAAGGCAGGACACATGCAACACTAAACACGCGTCGCGCGATACACAATTGCTGCCATCACGCGTGTAAGGCCACAAGCACTGGCTTTTTTTCAAATCGTCAGTGATAAATACACTACCCATCCGAGAGTTAGGTTTTAAAATCCTGAAAAACGCTTATTGGAAATATGACATTATACTGGTTTACGTTTGAAAACATTACAGTACCCAGACAGCACATCTTCGAAACAGGAGGTAGAAGAAATTGCATATTTTGAACGCAGCCACTTAGCTCCATTAAATTTGTATATTTGGGTTCCTTAAGACTTGCTGACAAATAATATGTAAAACGTTACGCAAATAGTCTAGGAATTACCAAATTATAGCCAAAATAAAATAGTGAGGGTGTCAGACAGCACCAAAATCAGAATCGCTCGGTGGCAGAATTTTAGGCCACCATTGTACGGGAAATGAGTCTTTATGTAAACTCCTATTTGATTGGAGCGCAACAAATGTAAGACTAAACACGATTGGTAGGGCTATAAATACTATCTTGTGTTGTCAGGGGGAACGTGAAAAAGGAGTACTTTTTTGAAAAGATGTGTAGACATGGTTTCATTGGGTAGAGCTGCGAATATACTCGATTCAGAGCGTCTGTTCATTGCCACATCTTGTAATAAACCTACTAAGAAGCAGTGCGTTGAGCACCAGTGTATATTTTATATAAAATAAAGCCTGGGACATCGGCAGATCGGAGTTGTGCTATATTCATTGCCAGTCAACGAAACTGTTTATTATTCTATGAATTGTGGTAAGCTTGAAATATTCAATATCTTTTAATGAAAATTGAATGTAAATTGTTAATTTATGCCTGTATATATGTGTAGTTCAGTAGCGAACATGATGTAAAGCCTATATTGCTCCAGCCTGAACAGAAGGTGTCGGAGGAAAGTAAAACTGCATGGAATGGCCAAACAGTATACTGACACCTAGATTATTAACTAGAAAGAAATAATGCTGGAATTGCAGAGGCGTAGTAACCATTAAGGAGGGAAATACTGGTATAAAGTATTTCAGATGAAGCTGACAGTTGGCATAACGCTCTGAACTCAATGTTTGTGATGTATTGTGCTCAGTGTAGAAAGAGAGTATAAATTAGTTATGACGTAGAAGGTACATCCTTCTTGTTTCAGGGACCGTGGTCTTAAAGTTATTGAGCAGCACCTGGTCAGAGCTTTGCTGAAGCCAGAGGTGGACAGCATACTCCTTGGTCCATATAGCAACCAGTGGGGTGGCTCCAGAACTCATTAAAGTAATCGAGCAGAGGAGTCTTTTACTGCAGTCATCACGAAAGATAAGAGAGTGTGGCCATGGAGCTCAACATTATGTACCCCCATCTTAAAATGACATTGTAAAAATAACATTAAGAGGGGAATTTAATTGTTTTAATACCAGGAACTTAGAACATCTCCAATACTAGTTCCAATAGAAACAAACTATTGAAGTCATGATGACAAATACCAACAGAGCTTGAACAAAACAAAACCAGTATTACCTCAGATTACTACTACACAACTGACACACATAGGATATTATTAATAATATATGTCACTACAAGATTCATATTGATAAATTCTGTACATATAACTTGTAATTAAAATTGATTGTGATTCCTGGTTCCCTTTGTATTTGAATCAGGACACATATACATTCATGACAGCACTGAATACATATTGTTATTTGAAAAGTTATCAGTGACTCCTTTAAGATATCCTTGTAGAGTGTTTTATGTATGTGAGTGTCACTGTGTTGTCAAGTGTGGTGGAATAAATTAAATTGTTTATTTTATAACATCCCACTTCACCACAACGTCTGAGGATAAAATTCTTCGCTCTGCGTATACAACAACAGCTCGCACGAAATAATGACGAATAGGTGATCCCAAGGCAGTCAGTCACTGTTAAACTTGACGTGGAGGTTGATTGATGACCTTGAGCATTTTGTAACCGTCAGTTGATTCTGATTTATTTTCACAATAAGTTCCAAATTTGAGGTGTTGTCGCCTTGAAAGTACAACTCTTCTTTTCAAACGATACTTTGATTGAGTACGTTCCTTTGAAAATTATTTAATTTCCAGACCACACTGGCATACCAATTACTGTTGGGCCGTTTCTTTCTATAATGGTATTGATCTTCCTAACGCGAATGGTTGAATAGGAACAAAAATGTCAGAAAACTGTTCTTCAAACGAACTCCAACAAGTAGGGGTTTAACTTGTTACTTATTGGCAGTACACAAGTCTGTTGATAACGGTACATGTATTTTATTTGACGTGACACATATATAGAGTGGAACACACAAGACGATCATGGTTACAGATTACAGATGCAAATGTCATACTTTTAAAGTTGCTGATCATACTCTCAAATTCTTGGAGATTCTTCAATAATCAAGTCCTCTTCTATCCAATTGAGCTAAGGATCACTTCGGTTACCCTCTAATATACATTTTTCGATGAAGTCCGTTGACCTTCTTCCAAGGACGTCTATCGTGGTAAACGGATTCATGTTCAAGGATCAATCTTTGATATCATACCCGTAAAATTCCCAGACTTTCTTCATATAATACTTATGTAGCATATATTTGTAAACATCCAAATAAAGTCATCCACAACAATACAACCAGGTTAGAATTCTGTGTTGGCTAACCTCTCTTTATATCCATGCCACGACTTTGGCATTGACAAAATACGGCATATAAAACATGTGAAGCATACGAATCAATTAACTTCGTTCACTCGTAGGTATCATCCCTCTACGGTAATTCAAAAGGGCTAACGACTCCGTCTGTCCATTCTAGGAATGACATGCTATGATGAATTCCCGCTAGATCAAACTAGGAGCAGCCTAATAATTTAATTTAATTCAATAAACAGTTGATATGACCTGGGGCGACACTTACTTGATACTTCTACTATAGGTTTCATCATGAATACCAGTAGAATCAATATAACATAATGGCTTCTTCAAACTTGCCAGCAATTTCCAAGAAATATATCTCGGACATCAACAAGGTCCGAACTACCCCGTTCAAAACATGACGTCACAATCCCTAAACTAGGTTACCCGTGCGTCCAAAGCAACTCACACTGCATTGTGCACGTCAGTGCGTGAATCAATCGAACGCACAAATAATATAACTATATAAAACTGGTGCGTACATTTGGCAGGACCGAAGACTACCCCCTTAGGTAATAAATGTACGTAACAGCTCGACTCATCAATAATACATGACTCATCAATGATGCATGGCTCATCAATAATGCATGGCTCATCAATAATACATAACTCATCAATAATACATAGCTCAACAATAATACATAACTCATCAATAATACATGGCTCATCAATAATACATAACTCATCAATAATACATGGCTCATCAATAATACATTACTCATCCATAATACATGACTCATCAATAATACATGGCTCATCAATAATACACGACTCATCAATAATACATGACTCATCAATAATACATGGCTCATCAATAATACATGGCTCATCAATAATGCATGGCTCATCAATAATGCATGGCTCATCAATAATACATAACTCATCAATAATACATGACTCATCAATAATACATGGCTCATCAATAATACGTGGCTTATCAGTAATACGTGACTCATCAATAATGCATGGCTCATCAATAATACATGACTCATCAATAATGCATGGCTCATCAATAATGCATGGCTCATCAATAATGCATGGCTCATCAATAATACATGGCTCATCAATAATACATGGCTTATCAATAATACATGACTCATCAGTAATAATTGACTCATCAATAATACATGACTCATCAATAATGCATGGCTCATCAATAATGCATGGCTCATCAATAATACATGACTCACCAATAATACTTCTTCTTCTTCTTCGTTCGTCCTGAAAAGGATGTTGGTTGCGTTGTGTCTGTTTACAGCGAAGCTGCAATATTTGCGCCTTTCCGTCGACACATCCGACTTCAGCATGGCATTTTTGGGACCGGGTTAGCCTTCCCTCTTTGATCCCTAGTCACTCAGCCAGACTGCAGTGATGCAGCCTGTTTCCAGGACCACCACTTGGAGGTGGAGAAGGGTCTTGGTCAGCTCTGGTTTGCTGACCCTGACGTAAGCAGTCAAGCTATGGGTAGCTGATTGCATTCCTCACTGTTGACGCATCTTAGGTCCCACCAATAATACATGACTCATGAATAATACGTGACTGACCGATAACACGTGACTCACCAATAACACGTGACCCACCAATAACACGTGACCCACCAATAATACACGACTCACCAATAATACATAACTCACCAATAATACATGACACCAATAACACGTGAATCACCAATAATACGTGACTCACCAATAACACGTGACTTATCAATAACACGTGACTCATCAATAATACAAGACTCACCAATAACACGTCACTCACCAATAACACGTGACTCACCAATAATACGTGACTCACCAATAATACGTGACACCAATAACACGTGACTCATCAATAATACATGACTCACCAAAAACACGTGACTCACCAATAACGTGTTACTCATCAATAATACATGACTCACCAATACCACATGACTCATCAATAATATATGACTCACCAATAATACATGACTCACCACATCACAACGGAAGGAAATGTGACACAAGTTATGACATCTCACAGTATCATCCATCCTATATTATTTCACTACAAGAACCAGAAATGTGACAACAGACAAATGTGACAAAATTGTACAACAAACAAATTAAGTGAGAATGCTGTACAATAGATGGACATTCAACAATACTTTTTCAAGTCTCGACAGAGTATACATATGATTATACGCATATGAGTATGCATAGTAAGTAGAAATATGTGTATATAGACTTTACTATGTACACTGATTTATACAATTAAGTACTATGTGCGCATGTTCGTACGTACACAGATTTTTATGTACATTTGTACATATGTATATCAATGATAAATGATGATGAGATCAGATTCCAGGAAATGACGCACAAATGAATTATGACATAATGTAACATAATGGCAGAGATCATTGGAAACAGCGCGCCCCATGAGAGTAGATAATGGGCGAAATGATAGATAATTAAAGAAATACAACCCGACACACGCTAGGGTATAACTTGACAGCAGAATGTGTATCATTGTGTGCGATTATATGTGTTTGTGTTTGTATATGTTGTTGTTTGTGTTTGTATATGTCGCTGTTTGTGTAGTTCGCTATCTGTCTAGGTCATAATTCTACTGCTCAGTATGTATTAATATTGTGTTACTCTGTGGAGTATGTCTGTACAACGTACGTATCAATAATTGTAGGTATTATTTGAACATTACTGGTTAAGCGTTATGCTGAGAACCAGAGGCGGCTCTAAAGTTGTTTGGATTGTGGGTACATCTATAAATAAAATTGTGGTTACACGTGTGCTTACGCACTCGCGACCATACAACACAGCAAGGAGTTAGGATAACAATGTTATGCACAGCAAAACTAGACATTATTCAACGTGAAGATTTAACTAATGTGAACGGTGGTTTTCTTTTGATAAAGAGAAAGAGTGTAGAAAAATGGTTTAAGAAATATGAATGGGTGTAGATATAGACTATTTGTCTTAGTTGAAGGGAGATAAAATAAGTGAAGGGATGCTTTGAGAAAAGGGAGGAAACTCCACATTTTTCGGTTGGTGGATAATAAGGTTGGATTTGGGTTAAGCAGATGTAGTGGGTTATCAGTTATGGTTTAATAAATTAGCATATGATTTTGTAGTAAGCTTTTAAAGAAGAGAGTATGGTATTCAGTCAAAAACTGCAAAGGGAGATAATGTAGGATTGGGTCCCTTGCGGGTTTTAAGTGAGTTGAGAGAAAAAGTATGCACGGGAAAGTCGAGATGCGTGAACACAGTTTAAGGGGGAGGGGGAGGGAACGACGAAGATATGTTAGAACGGGAATTTGGCAGTTGATATTGAGACGCGCTAGGCGTAGGAAGAGAAAAGGGTTCTCTCCCAAGTGTTAAAGAGATTTTGCAAAACGCGCTCAGCGTAAGATGTGTGGGAGAAAAACATACTCAGCATAGGTGCTCAGCAACATGTGCTGTGAATAAAAGAGAGATAGAAAAACGCTCAGTGCATTACTAATCAAAAATTAGTGTACGATTAGTATTTTGTGGTGATAGTATTTATTCTGAGGACAAGAGAGTTGTGAATGAAAAGGTGTATTTCGATTGAGATCAAAACAAGGTATGTTGAACATTTTTTATATATCAGTAGCATGTATAGCTCAGCAGACCAGGTCTGAGCAGAGAAGAATAATAGACGAAATCTTGACAAAGTGACAGCCCTGGCGGTAAGGCCAGTTTTCTCTCAGTGAGATATACCAAGAGACATATAAAAAGAAAAACATAGAATAAACAAACAGTCAGCACGGAAGAGAGACAAGAAGTTTTCTACCTGAAGAATTAAATGACATTGTGATAGCTGAAATAAGCAAGTAGTAAGAAGACAAGAAATTTGCAGTTTTGAATATTGAATACTTTTGTTGCTGAAGAAGCTGTTGTTATGAAAGACTGTTAACCTCGTTAATAAAGTTCAACCTTTGACATCTTCACTGCTATTACTCAGGTGAATTCGTTTGAATCAATAGAGAGTATGAGAAAATATTTTTGTCAGTCTGAGAGAAGGAAGTTTGTCACATTTACCTTACTACATACTATCTACTGAAAGGGCAGTGGTCCGAACCTTCTAATACGATCTACGGCCACACTAACAAGACAAAAATATTGAATTGTTATCAGTTAATGTTGTTGTTTAACTAGAATTGATGAGCTTTACGATCTTTTGCAGCAATACCAAGTCAAAGAGACCTTGGTTTTATCTACATTGTAGATCTATGCTTTTCCTGTATCTTTTCGGCCATTTCAAAACGTGTTGAGTTGAAGTCATGAACTACAGTTTCTCCAGTTTGGTTTGCGTTTAAAGGATCACCACATCTGGTCCCAAGCTAGAAGGAAGGAGCGCATGGCATACTGGGCATTCCCCGTCGTCCAAGGTGGCTCTCCAAATATGCAGAGCTCAAATACTGTGCTCTGTTTCTGGTCTCTTCCAAGGAATCGTCAATTCCTACACAAAGCCACTTCTCAGCTCCCCCTGCCTATCATGGTGTCCACAGTGAGATCCTCCTGCATGCAGGCAACAAGGTAAAAGCCAGAGTTATGTCTGAGGCTCAAGTGATTTCTCCAAGCTTCGTGTGCAGTGCTAGGTTCTCAACACGTTTCACGACAAGGGAATCCCTGGAAGTGTGTGGATGATTTCAAGAGTCAATGAAGGTGTAATTATCCTCACAGACATAGGTTCACTTCCAAATCTATATACGGTGGTCACAAAAGGATGACTCCAGGTATGCCTCCATGCATGCTTGTCGCGTTATACTACCAGGAATTGGGCCAGGAACCCAGTAACTTTGTCGCGACAGGCAAGCCATCTGACCACTCTGCCAGTAGAACTACAGGGTGCCCGAAAAGTTACTGTGCACTTGAATATACGGCAGACTAGAGTAGCGGTTTTGATGTGAGAGTTGTCCGTTCTAGCAATCACCACCCATATTCAACAGATCGCACTGACAACCCTGCAGAAGGTCTTCGACAATATGAAGAAGCGTGTTCAGACATGTCTTGAGGCCCATGGTGGACATTTCCAACATCTGCTGTAGAAGAAACTACGAGGTACTTTACTGCACAGTAACTTTTAGGACACCCTTACAGCTTTTTTTAAAACTTGTTATAAAGGTGTCTTTTCCTTGCCAATGTCTTGTTAAAAAAAGACACCCACCCGTTTTCAGTCTTACAAAATGCTCAGTGTTCAGAGATGCTCTAGGTACATAAATACAATTGTCTTTTACTAAGGGCTTGTGCACGGCCGAGCATCTCTGTTGAACGAATGACATTTCGTTATCGAGTACTGCCTGGCGATACGAGGTTAGACGGTGAATCATCAACATGTTCAGACTGGGTGGGTCTTGTGTAAGAATCTAGTGGATGTCGGGAGGAATGGGTGGTTAGTTCAATAAGCCTATTTGCTGATTTTTTGTGGTCCAGTATGATCTACTATAAAATGAGACAAATTTTTGTGTGCCAGGATAACTTTGTCATGCACTGATGTATACTGAAGCACATTAAAAACGCACCAACTGTATAATCCAGGAACAGAGTGTGAAATGTAAATATAAGTGTTTACAAGTTTACATATTTGGAATCTTTATTCATTTTCCTATGAATCCATGCTGGTCATTAATTTGTACATTTGATTGTTATGAAATTCATTGCATTCTGTGCAGGCAAGGGAGAAAACCAAAAATGCAACCAATAAAAAAAATTAATTCACACTATCCTCAGTATCTGGTATGTCCACCGTGTGCTTGCAAACAAGCTTGGCAGCGGCTCCGCATGGAACGCACAAGTCTCTGAAGGAAATTCCGGGGAATCAAGTCCCATTCATGTGTAAGAGCAGCTTCGAGCTGTTGCAGATTAGCTGAAGAACCTTGCCTGTAGACTCTGCGTCCAAGCTCGTCCCACAGATGTTCTATAGGGGACAAGTCTGGTGATAGGGCAGGCCAATCAATCGTCACAATTTTCTGCTGCTGTAGATATTGCTGCGTAATGCATGCGGTGTGCGCACGTGCGTTATCCTGCTGGAGAAGCTGCAAGTCTGGATAATTTGTGAACGCAGGAGAAACCAATGCATCCAGAACCTCATCTCGATATGTCACAGCATTAACATTTGCACGGAAGACGTGAAGAGGTAAGCGATGGTGAAAACTGAATCCTCCCCAAATGTGAATACTGCCACCTCCAAATCGATTGTGCTGACGAACACAGCAATCTGCAAAGCGCTTTCCACACCGTCGCCAAATCCGCATACGTCCATCAGCAAAGGATATGTTGAATCTGCTCTCGTCTGTGAATAGGACAGCATTCCACTGCAGTCTAGTCCATCTGACATGTTGCTCTGCCCATTGCAGGCGCTGCTGACGATGTCTGTGAGTCAAGTTTGGCCCAACATAAGGTCGTCTTGCAGTAAGGCCTATATCTCTGAGTCGTCGTATGACTGTCATTCGAGAGACTTGCCCACGTCTACCCCCTATTGCTCTTGCTGTTTGACTTGCCGGGAGAGAACGATTCCTTAGGTGACTCAGCACAATATGACGATCTTGCGCAGGGGTAGTAACTCGTGGTTGGCCACTCCGAAGTCTATCCCGGGCACTGCCAGTGGTTCCGTAACGTTCATTGAGATGTACAATAGTGCTGTGGTGGCAATTCATCCTTCTGGCAATGGCCCGCGAGCTCATTCCGGTCTCCAACATACCAATGGCTCGTTGGCGGTCGTTTTCAGATAGTCGTGGAATTTCAAGCACATGTACTGGGTGTTTTGTCTCAACGGCCTTTTTATACCGAGTATACTGCCACAACGCGTACACATTTTCAGGGTCATAGCTGTTGGGAATCGTGTTGCACGTGTAACTTTCATTGTTGTCATGTAGTCTGTACACAAACCCGTGGGTAGAATCATGCACTTTCCATTCCAGCAGCCATTTGCTCTCTACCTCATGACAAACACGGGGAAAATCCATTCCCACTTTTTTTTCCCCAGCTTCTCGGCATCAGTATATATAATAGTGGTACGTTTTTAATGTGCTTCAGTATATATGAGGATAAAGAGAAATTATATCTTCTGAAAATAATATAACAAATTTGGCTTTAGAAGTGAGCATTGGGAGTTAGTAGCGTCATGGACTTTTAAGAGTAAAATGTGTCAGATTGGATATAAGTGTTCAAGGATTATTGCATGTGTTGCAGTCAAACTGTCTACCATTATTTCATGTGACGTAATGTCAAGGGTGTAAGCTGTACCCTGATTAAAATAGTTGGATCATCTCTCGTGCAGTTATTACTTCATGTAGTGATGATGTTGTGAGGACTAACGGCGAAATTGACGACCCTAAATAACGACTGATTCAAGTTTGGTATTAGACAAATCTCAATATAATTACAACACAGACGTCGTCTACCCAAACAGCAATCCAGTCCAACAATCTCTCAACAATCTGTGACTTCACTTTTGAAGTCTGGGATAGATGTTATTAGTTCGATCGATATCGTCCGACACAGCATTAAGCAAAGCAAGTTTTGACAGCCTTCAGTGTAGAGAAATACCTTTGCGATTTAGATGTTGCCATGGGGGTGCTGATAATTATTTCGAAGGATTTGTTCGTTTCACTGGAAGCGATTTAAACATTACCTAGTACCAAGAATAGACAACTCTAAATATCTTGGAGACAGTCAAGCAGCGTTTCTCCCTTTTTGGTCTCAGTGCCCCATTACACTCTTAAAAATTATTATTGAAGACCCCAAAGAGCTTATGTTCATGTGGGTTATATCTATCGATTTTTACCTTATTCGAATTTAAAACTGAGACATTTTTAAATATTTATTTATTAGTTTCATTTAAAAATAACAGTAACAAACTCATTACACGTTAAAATAAATAGCATATTTTTTAATATGAAAAATATCTATATTTTCATAAACGAAACATATCTATATTTTCATAAACGAAACAAATCTATATTTTCATAAACGAAACACAATTTAGTGCGAAGTCTGGCATCGTTTTACATTTTTGCTTAATAGAAGACAGGTGGGTTCTCATATCTGCTTCTGTACGCTCGTGGGAGAATGAGAGAGAAAAAGGCAAATAACGTCTTAGATTATTATGAAAATAGCTTTGTCCTCGCGGATCCCCTGAAAGGGTCTCGGGGAGCCCCAGGGGTCCGCGGCACTTTGAGAACCGCTAATCTAAAGTATTCCAGTCGGGATATTCTGAGCATACGCATTAACGCACCTGTTCTCAGCGTTGTGACGGCTCGATATGTGACATGTATACCCGCTTCAAACAAGTCTTCGAATTCTCGGGAATGGTTTTCAGTCATCCTCCGACCTCAGAGAGAATCGGCAGAAGAAGTGGGAATGGGAGGGAGTAATGGTGATTGAAGTGGTGACCGAGAGAGAATTTGCAGAAGATTCTATGTAGAATCATAGCTGTTATAATATATTTAGAGGAACTTGTTACATGTCATTATTAAATCATGGAATGAAAAAAAAAGGTGTTTTTTTTTAAGGTTCTGGCAGTGATTGACAAGGAAGGAGGCACCAAAGCTGGGAAACACAGAATTCGTTTGTTTGGACACTTTGGACGGCTGAATTCGATTAAATTAATCAACCAGCAGCAAGTGAATGTAACCTTAAAGTGGAGCAAAGCAGAATTAGAAAAAATCTTGAAAAGCTCACAGAACACGGAAGGTTGGCGATTTTCTAAACACCACAATGTCAAAAAGTGCTTGGATCATCTGGAAGTAGAATTATACGTGAAAGGTCCAAACATTAAGAGCTCAAACACCAGTAGAATTATACGTGAAAGGTCCAAACATTAAGAGCTCAAACACCAGTAGAATTATACGTGAAAGGTCCAAACATTAAGAGCTCAAACACCAGTAGAATTATACGTGAAAGGTCCAAACATTAAGAGCTCAAACACCAGTAGAATTATACGTGAAAGGTCCAAACATTAAGAGCTCAAACACCAGTAGAATTATACGTGAAAGGTCCAAACATTAAGAGCTCAAACACCAGTAGAATTATACGTGAAAGGTCCAAACATTAAGAGCTCAAACACCGGTAGAATTATACGTGAAAGGTCCAAACATTAAGAGCTCAAACACCGACCACGATGACCAAAGATAATATTATGCAGATGACTGAACTATGAGAAGTTATTAGATGAATGAATCCCACTGTTTACCGCGTAAACATACCGCGTAGAAAAAGAAAACACGATGTGGTCCTACGCTCATCGAAGAAATTAAACAAGTCCGTGGACAGCCCAAGAGAAACTGTACATGTTAAAAGGAAAATAAAACATAAATACTATAGTGCATTTCAAAAAGGTCGGTCGACGATTGACTTCAAATATCTCCATATTCCTTGCACTGATAAACATGATTTTTTGCATGTAGTCTTAAATTTTCAATGTCCCAAAGGTTTTATAAAATTCAATGTTGTAGGTAGTGTGCTTTTCTTGCAACGGCTAATTCCTTTGATCTTTTTGAACGAAGTAATTATTTTGACCTGGAAGAAAATAATTTACCGTAAATGAAGGAAGTTGCGTATTTTCGGCATAGGCGTCTATACAATTCGAATGTTAGAGGGGTTTGTTAACTGATTACTACGTGAGGTCCTTTTTTATTTCTTCGAAATATTTGAGAGAAAAATAACGCCTATTCGTTGTAAATGTTGCTTTTCATACTAAACAGTGAATGGATGCATGAAGAGGTGAAAGTACTGTGTATGTTAAGTATAGTAGTGAAATCGCGGAGATAAAAAGGAAATGAATTGATTTACATATACACATAGATGGAGGAGAAAACATATAAGGTATTTACACACTTATTCCGAGTCAGACGAGTCTAACATATTGATGACTATTCTCGGCTGAACGAACGACAGTCCATCTTTTTTCCAATAGTCATTTTCCTCTTTTAAGACATGGGCTTCACATTTACACCAATAATCTTTGTCTATCTGCGAGAGGACGGCATATGTTAGTTCTTTCATATTGCATAGTTTGAAAGTTTTATTTTCAGCTGCCACCTGTCCTTTAACTTTTGCCCAAACGAGTTCAATTGGGTTTAAATGTGAATGATAAGGTGGCAGTCTCAAACACATATGACCATGATGTTGAATCAACTTGTCTGTATAGAAGATCTCGGTCTTTTGTGATTTCTTAACAAGGGACAGTAATTCAGGTTTCAGAAACCCCTCGTTAAATGGAATGTCTTATTTTTTGAGCCAAATCTTTATAGCATCTTTTGTACTCGAAGATGTCGGGATTTTGTCTTCTTCTGCCACATCGTTGTGGTATGATGTGTTGTCCATTATCAGACGTTGTCCTTTTTCCACTGGGTACACATCTTTTAATCGTTCCATCTGATAACTGCCATTCCTTTTCCCTTGTGTGGTGAGCATTGATCCAAGTTTCATCCACATACACAATATCATAATCTTTATTACGCATTTCCCGTACTTCACGTAAATATTTACTTCTCATAGATACTAAGTGCAGCTTCTCGCAGATGACGTTTCTTCCACTAGCGTACTTCCTAAACGTAAAGCCAATGCTTCTAACAGTTCTCCATAATGTTGATTTCGACACATCAATGTCATTGTGTGTTCTCAGCCGAATTTTCAGTTTTCTTAGTGTCACAGTTTCTTTGGAATTAAACATTCTACAAATCTCTCTTCTAATCACATCCCTGTCAAAACTATCTACTACTTCCTTTCTTCCTTGCGTCCTGGTATTGATTGAACTGAGAATTCCATTAGATTTGAGTAATTGATAAAATGAGCGTTTACTTAAACCCAAAGCGTGAATAGTTCTCTTTTCAGGATTTGAGAAACTCCGATACAGTTTACCACGCTTAGCTTCTCTGCAGAAATATTTATACATCTTCACTGCCATTGTATGCAGTGTAAGGAACGTGACTTTCATACCCATTGTATTACAGACCTAGAATACCGCAAGATACGCCTATGCACGGTAATACACAATCAGTAGAACGGTAACTGAACACACCGGAAGGATCAATGTAAGGTGCAAACAGTGCGGTAGTGAGCTGATACAACGGGAAAATCATTTGAAATGCGTTCAAGATGTTAAATCGAAATAGTTCACAAATATGAAGGGGTAAGCCCTCTCAATACATGGTTGGACTAGAAGGTGGTCGATTTTGTATACTTTAAATAAAGAAAATTTAAAACCATAAGTTTGTTAACGAGGAAAAAAATGTCCCCCTTGGGACATAGCGATCATTAGGTCATATGCAAAGTTGCAACAATTACGATCAAGTGGTTGCAGAGATATTGAATATTAAACGGCGACAAACATTGTGAAACGCACTATAGTCACTAAACTAACAAAACAAGACCACCATGGAAGCAACAGAAGTAGACAGCATCTGCCATAATCGCACAATTTTATTTGAGAAAACACAACCTGGAGGAAAAATACAACTCGAAGTCGACCTGATCTGGAAATTGTTTAATCCAATGATTGACTATCTTTCAACTCCCTAAGGCCTTCAACAAACGCATGCCACGGCCTCGTTGCTTGCCATCAGCTCAAGATATGTCTGTGTGTTCCTCAACCTTTTCATTTCTATCTCCACTTCTCCACATTTGTGGGTCTATCTCTACATCTCCTACCCTGGGGATTACAGAACTTAGACTGACTGGTACGGTAGAGCTATCAACAGATTTCCTCAGTGTGTATCCAATCCATCGCCAGCGTCTTCTTCACGTCTGTTGTTCCACTGGCACTTGTCTAGTTCTCGTCATCAGTTCCACATTGGTGACCTTGTCATACCATTTCATTCCTTCTATCCTACACAAGTACCCATGCATGAAAGTCTGTAAGTTCTTGACAGCCATGTGTGATAACATATCTGGCACTGGGCCTTCAGCGCCGAACTATGGAAAATTACGAACAATGGAAAAGAAAAAGACTTGAGAAAGATCCTTGTTGGCAGTGTCACAGCCCCTGGGGGTCTACGAGGTAACAAACAATGACTAGGACTTCTGTTGGCTCTGGCATGTCGTAAGAGGCGGCTGATATCTTCTTGTTATTGTTGTTAGTACAGTTTTAGACGTCAACTTGAATATGATTAAGGACAGCTGTGGTCAGTCTGAAGTTATTGGCTTCTCTATAGAGTTAGTCCAGGAGTGGTACAGGTCAAGGTCATGTGTGCTTCCTCTGTTTTTCACATGTTGGGCACTTTTGCAGCAGATGTTCAGCTGTCATGTTATCGATGCCACAGCTACACAGTTTAGGTGACTGATATAACCTTGAGCATTCAGCTGTCATGTTATCGATGCCACAGCTACACAGTTTAGGTGACTGATATAACCTTGAGCATTCAGCTGTCATGTTATCGATGTCACAGCTACACAGTTTAGGTGACTGATATAACCTTGAGCATTCAGCTGTCATGTTACACTAGTCAACAAATTTTCAAAAGTTATTTGTACCAGAAATTAAATATACCATTTCTTATTGATTTTGACATGCTGATTTCAAATATCATAATGAAATTCACCAATTGGCTCTGGGTTTTTTTTAAATGATGAATTTACATTACAGTAATACAAATAATGTATACTTGTTTAATTCTCTGGGGGTGAACAGCTAGTCTTTCTACTTTAGCATTATAAAAATTGTGGTTACATACTCAATTAATTGATATTTCAACATAAAATGATAGAAAAAATAAAAACATTATTTAAAGTTCACATATCATGTTTTAAAAAGGCACATTTGAACCCATTCCATCATTATTCAGTCGCTGTTCGAGCTCTCTTTGCTTGCTTCTTGTAATCAATCGATGAGGTGTCTCTTGTCACAGTCCAACAGTAATCAGCAAGCATTGAAGGGCTTCAGTTGCCTTGATACCTTGTCTTCATAGCAGCAATGTCCTGGTGAAATCGTTCACCATGCTCATCAGTGACCGCTCCACAGTTTGACAAAGAAATTCAGATGAGAATCCAGAAAATGAATTTTCAAAGACATGTTGCAGCCAAGACTCTTATACTTCAGAAGGAGATTTTCTACAATTTCATTGTAATTATCAGATCTGTTGTTTCCAAGAAAATTGTCCACCACTGACTTAAATGCTAGCCATGCTGCTTTTTTCCTCGCCATGCAACACGCAAAGAAACTCGTCATCATGAAGAAGTTTTCGAATTTGCGGACCAACAAATACTCCCTCTCTTATTTTAGCTTCACTCAGTCTTGGAAATTTTCTGATGAGGTATTTGAAAGCCTCATCTGTTTTCTCCATTGCCTTGACAAAGTTTTTCATGAGACCCAGTTTAATGTGCAAGGGTGGCAACAAAATCTTGCTGGTGTCAACAAGTGCTGGGTTCTCAACGTTCTTACTGCCAGGCTGCAATGACTGCCTGATTGGCCAATGTCTTCTGATGTAATGGTCACTTCGTGCACGGCTATCCCACTCACAGAGAAAGCAACAGTACTTGGTGTATCCACCCTGTAGTCAAAGCAAAAGAGCAACCACTTTTAAGTCACCGCAAAGTGACCAATGATGATGATCATAGTTTATACACTTCAAAAGCTGATTAATGTTTTCATAAGTTTCTTTCATATGACCTGCGTGACCAACTGGAATTGATGGTAACACATTACCATTATTCAACAAAACAGCTTTAAGACTCGTCTTGGATGAATCAATGAAAAGTCTCCACTCTTCTGGTATGTAATTGATTTTGAGGGCTGCCATTAAACCAGAAATGGTGTGGCACGCAGAAAGGTCACCCTCTTTGAAAAAGAATGTAATAAGCGGCTTCTGGCGGTTCCTATACACAGAAATTGTAACATCTTCTGCTAGGAGATTCCACTGTTGCAATCTGGAACCCAAAAGCTCCGCCTTGTTCTTCGGTAAATTCAGATCTCTTACAAGTTCATTCAGTTCACCTTGGGTTATTAAGTGTGGTTTAGTGGATGTAGTTTGCTCAAAATCGGGGTATTGCAGCATATGTGTGGCGCCCAGCTCTTATCTTGATCCCCTATTCTGCAGCCAAAATACAAACTGTATGCCTTCTTAATCACTTTAGTTATATTTCGTTTTTGTGATAGAAATGTCACCTCACCACATATATAACAGAAATTATTAGCACTGTTCACACATGTCCTTGGCATTTCTAACTACGATACTTTTGATAAGGACAAATGCACTAACTAATGGCAAAATTTTATCAGAGATACGATTTTTATACCCAAAGGTGATGTAATCATAGGTAGTATTGCATCATCAACTTCTAGTTACATTTTTATTGGTCATTAGAAAAGATTATGCAATCGCCCACAACAGTTGTGTCATATATATAAATTGACCATAATTAAATAAACTAGTAGCATATATCTTGAAAACTAGAGCCAATCAACATTTTTTAATGTCATTTTCGTTTTCAGCACACCAAAATTTGTTAAGATCAGCTATTTTCATTTCTGGTACATTTTGGTTGTTGACTAGTGTTATCAATGCCACAGCTACACAGTTTAGGTTATCGATGCCACAGCTACAAAGTTTAGGTGACTGATATAACCTTGAGCATTCAGCTGTCATGTTATTGATACCACATCTACAGTTTAGGTGACTGATATAACCTTGAGCATTCGGCTGTCATGTTATTGATGCCACATCTACAGTTTAGGTGACTGATATAACCTTGAGCATTCAGCTGTCATGTTATTGATGCCACATCTACAGTTTAGGTGACTGATATAACCTTGAGCATTCAGCTGTCATGTTATTGATGCCACATCTACAGTTTAGGTGACTGATATAACCTTGAGCATTCAGCTGTCATGTTATTGATGCCACATCTACAGTTTAGGTGACTGATATAACCTTGAGCATTCAGCTGTCATGTTATTGATGCCACATCTACACAGTTTAGGTGACTGATATAACCTTGAGCATTCGGCTTTTATGTTACTGATGCCACATCTACACAGTTTAGGTGACTGATATAACCTTGAGCATTCAGCTGTCATGTTATTGATGCCACATCTACAGTTTAGGTGACTGATATAACCTTGAGCATTCAGCTGTCATGTTATCAATGCCACATCTACAGTTTAGGTGACTGATATAACCTTGAGCATTCGGCTGTCATGTTATTGATGCCACATCTACACAGTTTAGGTGACTGATATAACCTTGAGCAATTGGCTGTCATGTTATTGATGCCACATCTACACAGTTTAGGTGACTGATATAACCTTGAGCATTCAGCTGTCATGTTATTGATGCCACATCTACAGTTTAGGTGACTGATATAACCTTGAGCATTCAGCTGTCATGTTATTGATGCCACATCTACAGTTTGGGTGACTGATATAACCTTGAGCAATTGGCTGTCATGTTATCAATGCCACATCTACAGTTTAGGTGACTGATATAACCTTGAGCATTCGGCTGTCATGTTATTGATGCCACATCTACAGTTTAGGTGACTGATATAACCTTGAGCAATTGGCTGTCATGTTATCAATGCCACATCTACAGTTTAGGTGACTGATATAACCTTGAGCATTCAGCTGTCATGTTATCAATGCCACATCTACACAGTTTAGGTGACTGATATAACCTTGAGCATTCGGCTGTCATGTTATTGATGCCACATCTACAGTTTAGGTGGCTGATATAACCTTGAGCATTCGGCTGTCATGTTATTGATGCCACATCTACACAGTTTAGGTGACTGTTATAACCTTGAGCATTCGGCTGTCATGTTATTGATGCCACATCTACAGTTTAGGTGACTGATATAACCTTGAGCATTCAGCTGTCATGTTATTGATGCCACATCTACACAGTTTAAGTGACTGATATAACCTTGAGCATTTGACTGTCATGTTATTGATGCCACATCTACACAGTTTAGGTGGCTGATATAACCTTGAGCATTCAGCTGTCATGTTATTGATGCCACATCTACAGTTAAGGTGACTGATATAACCTTGAGCATTCAGCTGTCATGTTATTGATGCCACATCTACAGTTTAGGTGACTGATATAACCTTGAGCATTCGGCTGTCATGTTATTGATGCCACATCTACAGTTTAGGTGACTGATATAACCTTGAGCATTCAGCTGTCATGTTATTGATGCCACATCTACAGTTTAGGTGACTGATATAACCTTGAGCATTCAGCTGTCATGTTACTGATGCCACATCTACATAGTTTAGGTGACTGATATAACCTTGAGCATTCAGCTGTGATGTTATTGATGCCACATCTACAGTTTAGGTGACTGATATAACCTTGAGCATTCAGCTGTCATGTTATTGATGCCACATCTACACAGTTTAGGTGACTGATATAACCTTGAGCATTCAGCTGTCATGTTATTGATGCCACATCTACAGTTTAGGTGACTGATATAACCTTGAGCATTCGGCTGTCATGTTATTGATGCCACATCTACAGTTTAGGTGACTGATATAACCTTGAGCATTCAGCTGTCATGTTATTGATGCCACATCTACAGTTTAGGTGACTGATATAACCTTGAGCATTCAGCTGTCATGTTATTGATGCCACATCTACACAGTTTAGGTGACTGATATAACCTTGAGCATTCAGCTGTCATGTTATTGATGCCACATCTACAGTTTAGGTGACTGATATAACCTTGAGCATTCAGCTGTCATGTTATTGATGCCACATCTACACAGTTTAGGTGACTGATATAACCTTGAGCATTCAGCTGTCATGTTATTGATGCCACATCTACAGTTTAGGTGACTGATATAACCTTGAGCATTCAGCTGTCATGTTATTGATGCCACATCTACACAGTTTAGGTGACTGATATAACCTTGAGCATTCAGCTGTCATGTTATTGATGCCACATCTACAGTTTAGGTGACTGATATAACCTTGAGCATTCAGCTGTCATGTTATTGATGCCACATCTACACAGTTTAGGTGACTGATATAACCTTGAGCATTCAGCTGTCATGTTATTGATGCCACATCTACACAGTTTAGGTGACTGATATAACCTTGAGCATTCAGCTGTCATGTTATTGATGCCACATCTACAGTTTAGGTGACTGATATAACCTTGAGCATTCGGCTGGCAACCTCATCATGAAAACAAACTGCTACAGAAACCACTGTGACAAGAGCTGTCTGCTGTTGGACCAGCTACTGGGGTGGGGGTGGGGTCACTGTCACATAAGCAGCTGAAATAAGATAGCAGAAAGATGATAGAAGGTAAATGTAGAAGAAAGAAGATAGATGATAGAAGAAAGAGAATTGAAGGTAAACGTAGAAGAAAGAAGATAGATGATAGAAGAAAGAAGATAGATGATAGAAGATAAATGTAGAAGAAAGAAGACAGATGATAGAAGGTAAACATAGAAGAAAGAAGCTAGAAGAAAGAAGATAGATCTACAAACAAAATTGTATAAACAAAAATAAAGTGCAACCTTCAAGTCTATCAATTGTGAACAATGACGTAACAGTGTGGTTAGAAGTCTTGCTTCTCACGGTCAAGGGATGGGTTAGAAGTCTTGCTTCTCACGGTCAAGGGATGGGTTAGAAGTCTTGCTTCTCACGGCAGTGTGGTTAGAAGTCTTGCTTCTCACGGCAGTGTGGTTAGAAGTCTTGCTTCTCACGGCAGTGTGGTTAGAAGTCTTGCTTCTCACGGCAGTGTGGTTAGAAGTCTTGCTTCTCACGGTCAAGGGATGGGTTAGAAGTCTTGCTTCTCACGGTCAAGGGATGGGTTAGAAGTCTTGCTTCTCACGGCAGTGTGGTTAGAAGTCTTGCTTCTCACGGCAGTGTGGTTAGAAGTCTTGCTTCTCACGGTCAAGGGATGGGTCAGGTTGTGTCACTCAGCTATAAATATGGGCATCTAACTGCTGCCGAGTCACAGAAGGCAAAGGCAGAAAGGACAGAAACTGGTCACCCCACCTCATAAAGGTAAGACTATAATAGTTGCAGTCTCTAACACTTCACTCACCCCGTGGCAATAACTGCTATAGGATGTATTTTTTACCATTTCTTTGTAACTTGGTAGGGCCGACAAAAAGACATGTTTACACATGCACGAAAACATTCTATCAATGGAAACAACACTGCGTAAACTCGATAGATATTTCATATTTACTTCAACTTTATCCGTGAAGCAAATGAGCAAAATAAAACAAGCAGCATAAACAAAAACCCAACATTGCTATCTGAAATATATACAACACTACATTGCAAATCAGTAATTTCCAATGCAGTTGATTATCATAATTATATTAAGTTAACTTGCACATGTCAATAGATGTCCATGTATTTACGATGTCATCTGATTAAACAATGTGCAGAAAAAAAAAGATTTAACATATTCTCTCCCCACAAAGTCAATGTCGTATGGAATGACTTAACATGTTCCTGCCCTAAAGGCACCAATAATCTGGATTATAAGAGCATGCAGTGGACTACAATATTAATGTTATATCACATCTAATCAAGAGCCCCCTTATATCACATGTAATCAAGGGCCCCCTTATATCACATGTTTATCAAGGGCCCCCCACAAAAATGACATCACATTTAAAAGTGATACAAGATACGAGCACGTAATCTGACAAAACATGATAGTAATGATTTACGTTGTACTTTTTCTGCCAAATGTCCTGATGACGGCACTAAGTCTCTTGTGGCCTTTCCATTCCAACTTTGCTGGAACTTTGTAATCAAAATTATCATGACTTATTAAAGGTCAATGCAGCATGGAAAAATTGAGAGGCCTGCATGCTCTTTTAGTGGGTGTTCAATTCAACTTTCATGGTGCAATGTGCATCTTCTCCATGTTTCCCCCAAAAGCTGGTGGGATTTTGTCATTGTTCATTACAGGACATATCACTTACACAATTAGTATATAGGGTATAATCAAGAAAACACATAACATTTAAGAGTTATACCCCATGTAATCAAGATTTGTTATAACTTAACAATAAAGAGTTATACCATAAGTAATCAAGATCTGATATGACATTTAAAAGTTATGCCACATGCAATCAAGATCTGATATAATCTTTAAAAGTTACACCACATGTAATCAAGATCTGATATAACACTTAAAATTCATGACACATGTAATCAAGATTTGATATAACATTTAAAAATTATGCCACATGTAATCAAGATTTGATATAACATTTAAATGTTATACCACATGTTATCAAGATATGATATAACATTTAAAAGTTATGCCACATGTAATCAAGATATGATATAACATTTAAAAGTTATACCATATGTAATCAAGATCTGATATAACACTTAAAAGTTATGCATGTAATCAAGATCTGATATAACACTTAAAAGTTATGCCACATGTAATCAAGATTTGATATAACATTTAAAAGTTATGCCACATGTAATCAAGATATGATATAACATTTAAAAGTTATGCCACATGTAATCAAGATCTGATATAACACTTAAAAGTTATGCTACATGTAATCAAGATCTGATACAACATAACCTCAAACAGTTCTACCACATGTAACCAGGAAACAAATGTTACAGAACCAGCATTATCTAATATGTTTACATGTCACAGCAAAATGTCGTTTCCACTCACAGTTTTGATGGAATCCTCTGGGCATGAGCAGAATTCACGCCAAGCAAGACAAAAGCAAGAATGAACAAAATGTTCTCAGTGAATAAATTCTAGTAATCTTATTCTAAAAGGTGATCAAATTAACTGATCACTCATGCCAAGCAAAGAGGTGATCAAAGTAATAGTGTAATCAAGGCAAACAATGATGTACAACCCATATCTCAGGTTACTCACCTTTGGTTAACAAAAAAGAAATGGCTCATGATCTTTAACTTTTAAACCAGAACATTTGAGCTATTCAGAGAATCCTGCCAAACAAATGTCATTCAAATGTAAGAACTAAGCCTAAATTGGGGACACGTTGACATTCTGAGCCATTTATTTCAACAGAAAGGTCTGTAAAACAATCAGTGACACTTTGCCATTTTGAAACAAGAAATGTCCCTTGCAACAGTAAAAATTTATTTTTTATTAATATCAAAGAGCTCGACAACAAGATGTCGAAGACAGCATTTATAAAATGTCAAGCTATAATAATATGGGGTTTAGAAACAAGCCTTATGAATTTTTTTCAGAACAAGATCACCATTTTCAAATGCACTTATGATAATTTTTGACCCATGTTTGCACCACTTGGTTGTACAATGTACCACCTTCCATCAACATATGGCCACCTGTCATCAGCATATACCACCTGACCAACACATTTCTGACATCAACACATGCCACCTGACATCAACACATGCCACCTGACATCAACACATGCCACCTGACATCAACACATACCCCATGAAATCAACATATAACCCCTGATATCAATACACGCCACCTGACAACACAAACCCCATGACAACACATTCCACCTGACATCAACACATACCACCTGACATATAAGTATATAAACCAATAAAACGGTATACCACCTGACATCAACACATACCACCTGACAACATATAACCCCTGACATCACCATATACCACCTGACATCACCATATAACCCTTGATATCAATACACGCCACCTGACAACACATACCCCATGACATAACATATACCACCTGACACCAACATATATCAGCTGGCATCAACATATAACCCCTGATATCAATACACGCCACCTAACACATACCCCATGACAACATACACCCCCTGACATCCGCACATGCCTCCTGATATCCACATATGCCCCCTGACATCCACACATGCCCCTGACACCCACCCACTGACACCAGCAGCACATTCCCTCTGACACCAGCAGCACATACCCCCTGACACCAGCACATACCATCTGACACCAACACATACCACCTGACACCATCTCATACCACCTGGCATCACAGAAACAACCAGTTAAAACAAAAATATGAAAGTCTTGCAGTCATTACTTATAACCAATTTAAGTTTTCACATTTTATTTTCTATGTCAGATATGCCAACATGTTACCATGTCTAGGGATCTGGGTCAAACATGAAGCTGAAGACACATAAGCATACTTGACATTAAAGAAAGGATTGCCTCATGTTGGCATAAATATAACAATATGTTGATAATTAACTACATCAAATCAATACATCCATATATTTGAGACTGGCTTGTTGCAATTACAAATATGAAAATGTAGATACACTTATACTGCTAGATATAATGTGTAAATAGAAACCAATAGGCAGGAATATTATGAGCAACAGCATACACAACAACAAATACATGAAAACAATCTTTGATATTATGCTTGAGCACTTGGCTGATGCCTTACGGGTCGCCGATGACAGGAGAAATATATCCTATAGTCTTTTAGCATCCTAGGTAATTTCAATTCCGACTCAACTTAAGGGTCGCTGATGACAGGACAGATATATCCTATAGTCTTTTAGCTTACTGGGTAATTTCAATTCCGACTCAAGAGTTGCTGATGACAGACAAAAATTCACTCTATAGTCCTTTAGTGACCTAGGTAATTTCAAATTACAGCCAAGATTTCAATACTGATTGCATCTTGTCAGTTTTACACCATCAGCAAAACAGGGCACAGCAGACGTGAACAATTGTTGATTCTGTGACTCCCTGCTTTGTAAAGGGACATAAGGACCTTCCGACTAAAACTGGGCTCTCATTTTCTAAGTCAGATACACATCACATGACCATCACATGACCAGTAAATATAACAGGTGACGGCTACAGAAATATATGCCCTGTCATGTGGCTGACCTTTATTAAAGCTGGCAGAGTTGGGATGTATTCTGGCACACATTATCTGCACATCACATGACCAGTAAATATAACAGGTGACGGCTACAGAAACATATGCCCTGTCATGTGGCTGACCTTTATTAAAGCTGGCAGAGTTGGGATGTATTCTGGCACACATTATCTGCACATCACATGACCAGTAAATATAACAGGTGACGGCTACAGAAACATATGCCCTGTCATGTGGCTGACCTTTATTAAAGCTGGCAGAGTTGGGATGTATTCTGGCACACATTATCTGCACATCACATGACCAGTAAATATAACAGGTGACGGCTACAGAAACATATGCCCTGATATGTGGCTGACCTTTATTAAAGCTGGCAGAGTTGGGATGTATTCTGGCACACATTATCTGCACATCACATGACCAGTAAATATAACAGGTGACGACTACAGAAACATATGCCCTGTCATGTGGCTGACCTTTATTAAAGCTGGCAGAGTTGGGATGTATTCTGGCACACATTATCTGCACATCACATGACCAGTAAATATAACAGGTGACGGCTACAGAAACATATGCCCTGTCATGTGGCTGACCTTTATTAAAGCTGGCAGAGTTGGGATGTATTCTGGCACACATTATCTGCACATCACATGACCAGTAAATATAACAGGTGACGGCTACAGAAACATATGCCCTGATATGTGGCTGACCTTTATTAAAGCTGGCAGAGTTGGGATGTATTCTGGCACACATTATCTGCACATCACATGACCAGTAAATATAACAGGTGACGACTACAGAAACATATGCCCTGTCATGTGGCTGACCTTTATTAAAGCTGGCAGAGTTGGGATGTATTCTGGCACACATTATCTGCACATCACATGACCAGTAAATATAACAGGTGACGGCTACAGAAACATATGCCCTGTCATGTGGCTGACCTTTATTAAAGCTGGCAGAGTTGGAATGTATTCTGGCACACATTATCTGCACATCACATGACCAGTAAATATAACAGGTGACGGCTACAGAAACATATGCCCTGATATGTGGCTGATCTTTATTAAAGCTGGCAGAGTTGGGATGTATTCTGGCACACATTATCTGCACATCACATGACCAGTAAATATAACAGGTGACGACTACAGAAACATATGCCCTGTCATGTGGCTGACCTTTATTAAAGCTGGCAGAGTTGGGATGTATTCTGGCACACATTATCTGCACATCACATGACCAGTAAATATAACAGGTGACAGCTACAGAAACATATGCCCTGTCATGTGGCTGACCTTTATTAAAGCTGGCAGAGTTGGGATGTATTCTGGCACACATTATCTGCACATCACATGACCAGTAAATATAACAGGTGACGGCTACAGAAACATATGCCCTGTCATGTGGCTGACCTTTGTTAAAGCTGGCAGAGTTGGGATGTATTCTGGCACACATTATTAAGCCACACACATTTTTAAGCCACACACATTATTGAGCCACACATTATTGAGCCACACCCATTATTCAGTCACACACATTAAGGTGATCCAACATTCACATGCCAGTTACATGAATCCCACACCTGCTACCAACCAGCAAAAAACATGTAAGAGATTTAACAGTAGATGTTTTTAATTAAAATAGATCAATAAATGTTGGAATGTTACTAACAACCTTTGTGTTTATGAGAGGATGGAAAATATCAACAACAGTCAGATAATTACCATCATTCAACATAATACTTACAAATATATATTCATGTAATTATAGTACAAACATGAAAGTACTGCACAAACATGAAAGTACCAACTTTATGGAAGTACTGCACAAACATTAAAGTGCCCACTTCATGTAAGTACTGCACAAACATGAAAGTACAGCTTCATGGAAGTGCTGCACAAACATGAAAGTGCCAACTTCATGAAAGTACTGCACACATATTAAAGTGCCAACTTCATGAAAGTGTGAACGAACAAACTTTATTTTCAAAGGGTTAAGAATTGGGTCTGCAGGCCTGTCTAACATTCTGCCCTTCCAAAATCTCATTTATCTTGCATACTATATCCTTTCATTCTCACGTGTTACATTAAGCATTAATTTAAAGGCATGCAACATCATAAAGGTAATATAACAGCACATGTACTGAACAAAAAATGAAAGTGCCCACTTCATGAAAGTACTGCACAAACATGAAAGGGCCCACTTCATGAAAGTACTAACTTCATGAAAGAACAGAACAAACATGGAAGTACCCTACAAACTTGAAAGTACCAACTTCATGAAAATACAGCACAAACATGAAAGGGCCCACTTCATGAAAATACAGCACAAACATGAAAGTACCAACTTCATGAAAATACAGCACAAACATGAAAGTACCAACTTCATGAAAATACAGCACA
This sequence comes from Oreohelix idahoensis, assembly GCA_024509875.1. Taxonomy (NCBI): domain Eukaryota; kingdom Metazoa; phylum Mollusca; class Gastropoda; order Stylommatophora; family Oreohelicidae; genus Oreohelix; species Oreohelix idahoensis. Next base: position 194,461 of record JAMPIV010000501.1, read on the forward strand.
AACATGAAAGTACCAACTTCATGAAAGTACTGCACAAATATGAAAGTACTAACCATGAAAATACAGCACAAACATGAAAGTAACTTCATGAAAATATAGCACAAACATGAAAGTACCAACTTCACTACATCATAAGAAGTGTACCAACTCCACTATATAACACAGATGACCTACTTCACTATATACACATCATCAAACCATTTAAAATCTGTAACCAATGATAACAACTATAAGAATACATGAAATAAACACAAAGTTAAGATTGTGATAAGCAATCATCACATATAAATGCTTGTGGAGAATTTAGGATATCTCTTTTAAAACAAAATGTATCAAAAAACACTTTACCAAAAGCTTGTTATCACACATAACTGGGGGAACTATCAAACCATTTCAACCAATCACTAATCATAAATACTACAAACAGGTCATAAAAACATTATTAAGACCAGATAATATAAATCAACATTAATCAAAAGACCGAGGTCATAAGTAATCAAATTAATATGACCAGGGAATAATCAAATTAAGATGATGTAATAATCATAACAAAGATCAGGCAATAATCCACAGTTTTAAGATCACGTGGCTCGTGTTTTTGTCTTCAATTCGACATAATCGTACCAAAAATCATGAACAACATGCAACGTTAAATTTAAAGCTGTCAACAATATGAATCAACACAAGTGGAAGCCAACAGCAACACTGTGAAACACTTGCTCATTTCAAAACTCAAAACATAACCTCAGGTTGGGGGAATAGCTACAACTAGGAGTGTGAGCCACACGTTTATAGAACTTTCTTCAGAAAATTGTATCCACTGATCATCAAACAACCAAATACATGATGAGGTAATACATGATGAGCTAATACATGATGAGGTAATTTTTGTTCACAGACCTTGGGACAGCGTACTTTCTTTGTTCACTGGTTCTGGCAGAGAGCACAATAAGGTCAGCTGCTTAAATTAGGATTAATCTTCAGACCTTTTCTTGTTGGAGGAAAGGAGGGAGCTCCCACAGATTTCATATAAATAACATATGTCAAGATATGTCTGCTGAAAGAGTACAAGATAAGGCTAGTCACACGTATGAACAAATAAATACCAGTTTTATGGTGTGGACAAGCAGAGGGGATACTCAAACAAAGTCTTGATCTCAGGAGGGGATACTCAAAAAAAAAATCTTATCTCAGAAAGTAAAAACACTAACAAAATATGTTCTGTTTACTAACACTAAGGGAGCTGTGCTTGGGTACATGCAACAACAACCACAATAATAGTCTCAGTTTTGAAACTTTCATTGTCCATTTGTGTCAAACAAAAATGACAAATCTAACTTGTCTTGTTCACAAACGCTTTTTTAACTACTTAACCACATCCAAACTTCTACACAGTCAATAAAAATATCTATACTACTGGACAAAAGTTAAGGGCCACCAAGAAAAACTCCTCTATGGACCAATTAAATGCAACCAGGTGTAAACAATTTATTACAAAATAGAGTTGATTCATCCGTGGAAAAGATCAGTCAAGTTTTTTTAATAATGTGTGACTTACTAACAAAAAAAAATTCAACTCACTTTTTTCACACAGAATACATTTCTGTGTGCACTAGGTTAATTTTTTTAAATGTCCAAAAACCGGGTCACTTTAACCCGCACGTGAAAATTGCCATTGTTGCTGCAAAAACTCATGGTTTTTGCAACACGCCCCACTAGTTCAAAAGGTGAAAAAGTGAGTTGAATTTCTTTTTGTTAGTAAGTCAAACATTATTAAAAAAACTTGACTGATCTTTTCCACGGATGAACCAACTTTATTTTGTAATAAATTGTTTACACCTGGTTGCATTTAATTGGTCCATAGAGGAGTTTTTCTTGGTGGCCCTTAACATTTGTCCAGTAGTATACTACGTTTTCAGCTATCACTTCAACAAATCAACCACTTTCAGCATTTATAAATGATTTACCATGTCACAAAATTTGATCTTCTACATTTGAACTTGATGCAAATATCAATAAACTGAACCAACCCTACAGCTTACAGCCTATGGCATGTGCCTCAAATAAGCTTCTAGGGAAACCCCAAACTCAAAATGAAGATTAAAGCAGTGGTATATAATGCCTGCGTCAACAGCAGACTTTTACATGGCAGCGAGACATAGACTACCTATGCTAAGCAAGAAAAAATGCTCAGTACCTTCCACATACGGTGTCTACACCACATCCTTGGTGTCTACACCACATCCTTGGTGTCTACGCCACATCCTTGGTGTCTATGCCACATCCTTAGTGTCTACGCCACATCCTTGGTATTTTGTGGAAGGACAAAGTGACAAATGTCAAGGTGCTGTCAGGTACTGGCCTTTGAAGCATGTATACACTACTTACACAGCGCTGGTTCGGTCATGTCCGCCACATGGCGGATGGCAAAAGAACAGCCAGGCGAATGCAGCTGAGGTTCAAGGACATGTTCAAGAGAGACATGAAGGCACTGTACATAAATCCAGCAACCTGGGAAGATGAAGCTGCCGACTGCACCAAGTGGAGATGTATCTATGGCGCCACCTAGGACTGGGCGAAAAGAAGCTCTTACAACCAGCAGAAGATAAAAGGGCATGCCAAAAGGAACACCAGGCAAAAAAAAGCAGTTGAGAGCTACCACCTCTAGGGTGCATCATCCCCATTGTTAGTTTGAACTGGAGGAGGCTACATTAATTAATAGCTTACAAACATTTATATCTGAATTCCCTAAATTTATCAATAACCTAAACCAACTTACTACTCACTAACTTTCCATTTATGAACTCCTTATACTTATCAAGTAACGTAACCGATCTACAACCTTCTAACCTCAGAAAGTAAACTAATGAAACATGACAATGGTGTCAATTTTACAAATAAACAATAGACAAGATAAACTGGATGTTTTGGGATAACCCAAATCAGTTACAGTTCACTATAGGAAACAAAAAAAAAAGATAAAAAGTGGGAAAGTTATGAAACAATGATAAAAGACACAGCAGACTTGCGGGGGGAAAAATGTATAATTAATTAAATGAGTAAAAATACTAACGATTAAAGAAATAGCAACACTAAAGAACATACTACAATAACATAACAAATAATATTAAATAAACTAACAGAAAAGTATGACCTGTCTGATAATGAAACAATATCACAACCAAAATGGCTTGACACAAAGAGAAACAGGTAGTGAACCCCAGTGCAAGAATGAGCCAACAGAAAACTGTTAGTCTATCTTTTCATATTTGAACCATTCACATTTATTAATAAATTAACCAACCTATTACATTCTAACATTTCCCATTAAAATTACCTAAACTTATGAATAAATTAACCTATCTACCACATTCTAATTCTTCACAAATTTATAAATAAATTATTCAATCTACTGCATTCTATGTCCACATTCAATTAGAAGTCAAAGCTATTGTACCTTTTAACTTCCCATTCACATCAAGAAATCAACCAATGGACACAGTCAAACATTCCAAAAACACTGATGAATCAATTTGTCTTCACAGTCTAACTTCTCATTCACATGAAGAAATCAACCAATGGACACAGTCAAACATTCCAAAAACACTGAGGAATCAATTTGTCTTCACAGTCTAACCTCATTCACATGAAGAAATCAACCAATGGACACAGTCAAACATTTTAAAAACACTGAGGAATCAATTTGTCTTCACAGTCTAACTTCTCATTCACATGAAGAAATCAACCAATGGACACAGTCAAACATTCCAAAAACACTGAGGAATCAATTTGTCTTCACAGTCTAACCTCATTCACATGAAGAAATCAACCAATGGACACAGTCAAACATTTTAAAAACACTGAGGAATCAATTTGCCTTCACAGTCTAACTTCTCATTCACATCAAGAAATCAACCAATGGACACAGTCAAACATTCCAAAAACACTGAGGAATCAATTTGTCTTCACAGTCTAACCTCATTCACATGAAGAAATCAACCAATGGACACAGTCAAACATTTTAAAAACACTGAGGAATCAATTTGCCTTCACAGTCTAACTTCTCATTCACATCAAGAAATCAACCAATGGACACAGTCAAACATTCCAAAAACACTGAGGAATCAATTTGTCTTCACAGTCTAACCTCATTCACATGAAGAAATCAACCAATGGACAGTCAAACATTTTAAAAACACTGAGGAATCAATTTGCCTTCACAGTCTAACTTCTCATTCACATCAAGAAATCAACCAATGGACAGAGTCTAACTTCTCATTTTATCAATAAATCAATGAAGCTAACCCCTGGCTTATTTAACAACCTAAATAGAAGCCAAGAGTCAGAAACAACTGAGCTTTTAGGTCAAGTTTTTTTTCAAAAACTTAAAATAAGCCACTATGAAGAGATGTCTAGACGCTATATGAACCTTCACAATCACATTACCACAATAGCTTTTTTTTAAACTGGGATAATGAAAGACTGGATTCAAACAATAATAATTAAAATAACAGTATTTACAAACAAGACGCATAACATTGGTCAAGAAAATAGAGCAAAGATCAGTGTTACCTATGTGAGTAAATCGGCTAAAACTCAAAGTCAATACAACGACATGACTCCAACAATTTTTATTAGCGATTCGGGGCTTGCTTATTTCAATGCTGTCAATTTGTGTCGACTGACTCGAACTCGAGTCAGACTTAAGTCATCACAACGATTTGACTCCAGAGTTTTTTTTAAATTAGTGACTGGACTCAGGATGTGCCTATTTCAGCGTTTAGCAGATTGACTTGAACTTGAGTCAGACTATGTCACCACAACGATTCGGACTTGAGTCAGACTAAGTCACCACAATGACTCGGACTTGAGTCAGACTAAGTCACCACATTGACTCAGACTTGAGTCAGGCTAAGTCACCACAACTCCAGTTTCTATTAGTGACTCGACTTGAGGCTTGTCTGGAAAGCTTTGACAACTCTGGCACAGATGCTGCTGGAAATACTGGCTTTCAAGGTAGGTTGGGTAAAGGCAGTTCATGAAAAAAGATGAATGTCTCACAAACATTCAAGTTATACTACACCAAGGTTTTCATATTTGGTGGTGCTTGTAAAACTGCTAGCACACTTGTGTTGCCTCACAAACGTTCAAGTTATACTACACCAAGGTTTTCATATTTGGTGGTGCTTGTAAAACTGCTAGCACACTTGTGTTGCCTCAAAAACGTTCAAGTTATACTACACCAAGGTTTTCATATTGGTGTGGTGCTTGTGAAACTGCTAGCACACTTGTGGCACGTGAAGGTGTCAACAGATTTAGTTGTTTAATACGTAAATTAGCTTTTTTCTTTCTTTTTTTTTTGTCATCACAAATGATATGTTAAAATATGTTTCAACGCATGTATATGAGGGAACCATAAGTTCAAGGGCAACAAGATTTGTAAGGAGGTTCAAAGAAGACTGGTTGATAAAAGCCTAGTTCAAGTAGCCAGGAGTTGCATAAGATTCAACAGGTCTTGATATAAGGAATTCTCTACTAATGACTATCAGTTGATTTTGTAAAGAGGATCCAACTGATACCTAATTAAGTTCCCAACTGCAGTGGGAGTCGCGCTAGCGTAGTGGCTGCTTGTATGTGGTGGTAAGTATGGATGTCTTCTTTGTTTACAATGGTAAGCACGGATGATTATGACAGATGTCTTGTTTGAATTCAGTAGTATGCCAAGAAAATAAAAGGTTGACTAGCGCTGTCCTACAGCAACAGTACCACCAACATTACGTTTCAGCTCACAGTGGAGCTGAGGACCAGATCAGCTCACAGTGGAGCTGAGGACCAGATCAGCTCACAGTGGAGGTGAGGACCAGATCAGTTCACAGTGGAGGTGAGGACCAGATCAGTTCACAGTGGAGCTGAGGACCAGATCAGTTCACAGTGGAGCTGAGGACCAGATCAGTTGACAGTGGAGGTGAGGACCAGATCAGTTCACAGTGGAGCTGAGGACCAGATCAGCTCACAGTGGAGGTGAGGACCAGATCAGCTCACAGTGGAGCTGAGGACCAGATCAGTTCACAGTGGAGCTGAGGACCAGATTCAGCTCACAGTGGAGGTGAGGACCAGATCAGTTCACAGTGGAGGTGAGGACCAGATCAGTTCACAGTGGAGCTGAGGACCAGATCAGTTCACAGTGGAGCTGAGGACCAGATCAGTTGACAGTATGCACTCTGCTCCTGTGCCATCCACTCAAGTTCCTTCCATGTCTTCCCAATAGTCTTTGTTTCAGTTTGTTTCTCAACGTCTTCTGGGTTTTCCTCTCTATCTCTACTACCTTGGGGACTCCAAAATGGCTACCTAGCAGAAGTTTGAGTTCTTGAACCACGTGTGTCTCTCCACATGTAAGCCTGTCTTTCTGTTGTGTGTTGTTGTAAGCCTGTCTTTCTGTTGTGTGTTGTTGTAAGCCTGTCTTTCTGTTGTTTGTCATTGGCAGCTGCAAGCCTGTCTTTCTGTTGTGTTTCTGTAGTGTGTCGCTGCAAGCCTGTGTTTCTGTAGTGTGTCGCTGCAAGCCTGTGTTTCTAGTGTGTCGCTGCAAGCCTGTGTTTCTGTAGTGTGTCGCTGCAAGCCTGTGTTTCTGTAGTGTGTCGCTGCAAGCCTGTGTTTCTGTAGTGTGTCGCTGCAAGCCTGTGTTTCTAGTGTGTCGCTGCAAGCCTGTGTTTCTGTAGTGTGTTGCTGCAAGCCTGTGTTTCTGTAGTGTGTCGTTACAACCCTGTGTTTCTGTAGTGTGTCATTGCAAGCCTGTGTTTCTGAAGTGTGTCGTTGCAAGCCTGTGTTTCTGTAGTGTGTCGTTGTAAGCCTGTGTTTCTGAAGTGTGTCGTTGCAAGCCTGTGTTTCTGTAGTGTGTTGTTGTAAGCCTGTGTTTCTGTAGTGTGTTGTTGTAAGCCTGTCTTTCTGATGTGTGTCATTGGCAGCTGCAAGCCTGTGTTTCTGAAGTGTGTTGTTGTAAGCCCATCTTTCTGTTGTGTGTTGTTGTAAGCCTGTCTTTCTGTTGTGTGTTGTTGTAAGCCTGTTTATGTTGTGTGTTGTTGTAAGCCTGTGTTTCTGTAGTGTGTCATTGGCAGCTGCAAGCCTGTGTTTCTGTAGGATTTCTGTAACACTCTAACCATCTGCCTCTTGGTCTTACCCATGCCCTAAAACCGGAATATCTACTGTTGGAGGCACATAGTGGTAACTGGTCAGGCTCCATTCTCATATGATGGCCAAACTTACATTATTTTCTGTCTCTCTATATGCTTGCTGCAGGATGTAGTACCTACAATTTTTCTATGTTTCATTTGTTCGTTCTGTCTCTCCTGGTTGTCATCATTTCTCTATCTGTCTCTCCTGGTAACATCAATGGCTCTTCTTAAGGATTTAATCTCCACAATGTGATTTTCCTGCCCTGTGCTCTGGTTAAGGATCATGTTGACACTGACAGCAAGCAGCCGGTAAGAATATTTCACTTATTAATCCTCATTTAGTTTCCGCACTGATATTTGGGTCTTTGAGTAGTGGTGATTTTAACCTTTGAGTAGTGGTGATTTTAACCTTTGAGTAGTGGTGATTTTAACCTTTGAGTAGTGGTGATTTTAACATTTGAGTAGTGGTGATTTTAACCTTTGAGTAGTGTGATTTTAACCTTTGAGTAATGGTGATTTTAACCTTTGAGTAGTGGTGATTTTAACCTTGAGTAGCATTGATTTTAACATCGTTTTTCAATTCCTCTGTCAAGTCCTTTCATTTTTTGTGAAAATGCTTCCTCGATATTTAAACTCTAGAACCCACTTAAGCCCTGCTGACAAAGTAAAAAGATTATCTAGCAAAAAGGAAATGAAAAGTGCTTTCCAGGCCAGAAAGGTCTGATGAAAAGTCAAGGGTCTAATGACTCTGGAAGCTGAGAAGTAAAGATATGTATGAGTATCACGCTGTCAGCTGGTTAAATACATCAAGAGATTTATTTTCACAAGAATCAAATAATTAAACTGATCAAGATGCTGAGATCAGTGTTGACTGCAGGAACACTTCCAAGCAACATCTAGGTTGTGCAGATTCTGGAATGTTTAATCTGTAAAATACAAGCTAACTTGCTGGGAGGGGAGAGAGAGCCACGGTGAATTGCTATTGTTAGCAATAATTGCAGGATTTCAAATAAAATATGCAGGCTTAGCCTTCAACGAAAACAGTCATGCATTACGAAGCATCTGATGGCACTCTGATACTGGTTGCCATGGAAATTGTGGCCAATTAGGATTTTAATCTTATTTCCATTCACCAAGGCTTATTATGTTATGTTGACATATGAGCACCAAATTTGAATGGGAAGCTTGTCAATACATTGTAAAACTTTTTTCGTAACAGATTTCTGACGACATTATTAGATCCTGAGTTATAACTCAGTATAAGTGTTTAAATTTAGTGTCTAAAAATAGTAACATAACTGGCTCACTTTTACCTAATTCTTGCAAATTTAAATCAAAATAGTGACAACATATCACATATCTGTACTAAACAAAAAAACTTTCAAAATTTAATGAGAATTTCTTTGCCAAACAAAATGTAAATTAACAAATAAATAAGCAAGTTATAAGAAAATTATTAACAGGTAACAAGGTTTTTAAAAATTAATGATTTTCTTCTGAGGAAAATTACATTTTCATTGGAAAATGCAATTTTCAAAGTATAACTATTACGAATGTGTTCTAGCAATTTATTTTGACATATTTAGAATTAGGGGGATCTTAAACCGGATTTACTAATTCCAATTTTTGTATTTTTCAAGCCTGATTTAAAATCTTCCCCATGAAATGCTGAGAAATAATGCAAGTTTTATGCAACTAAAATTAGTTACATGAAATCTAGGTCACGTCACAGGCTAAATCTCATGAATCCTTCAAAGAATCTTGGTCCTCCTGGTAAGCACTGTTGTCACGAAACTGCAAATGTCCGTTGGACAGAACACGTCCATTACTTGTTCCTGTTTGTCCATTATGAGCTTTATTATCTTTTGATTTAGCAGCTTCTGCTGTTGAAGTTGATCGTCTGGACGTTTCATCACGAGTACGGTTTTTCTTGGCAGCTATTTCTGTCAGTGCCTCTTTACGGTTAAAAATAGCCATCTCTTGCATATCATCCAGCAAACCTAAGAAAGAAAAAGGCAGATCACTATTAAGATCAAAGTGACAAGTATTCATAAGAAAGGTTAAATTTAGTGGCAGATACTGTCAAGTAAGGTTAAATTTAGTGACACATATTCACATAAGTAAGGTTTATTTAGTTTAAAGGCAGATATCAACAACAAACGTTTTAAAGATATTCACAAATAACATGTCAGAGGCAGATACTGGTAACTAAGTTTAATGTCCTAGTAATAAAACATGAAATGATCTAGTTATAAAACATGAAATGACCTAGTTATAAAACATGATAATAATAGCCCCTTCAGTCATAACTGACTATGGGAGGTGACAGCCCTCAGCTGCTTATTTTCCTGGTGTTCCTTTTGATGTTTTCTCCTCTCTTCTGCTTGTTGTCCTCTCCAGGGTGTGAAGTTAGACACTGTCATATGGAGATCAAGCTGTTGCACATGAAGCATGTTCCCCCTCTCTCCACGCTGCCGGGTAGATACACAGGAACGGTAGATACAAGGGAATGGTAGATACAAGGGAACGGTAGATACAAGGGAATGGAAGATACAAGGGAACGGTAGATACAAGGGAACGGTAGATACAAGGGAACGGTAGATACAAGGGAATGGTAGATACACAGGAATGGTAGATACAAGGGAATGGTAGATACACAGGAACGGTAGATACAAGGGAATGGTAGATACACAGGAACGGTAGATACAAGGGAATGGTAGATACACAGGAACGGTAGATACACAGGAACGGTAGATACACAGGAACGGCAGTAGCTGATACAGTTAAAACATGAAATGACCTAGTTATAAAACATGAAATGACCTAGTTATAAAACATGAAATGACCTAGTTATAAAACATGAAATGACCTAGTTATAAAACATGAATTGATCTAGCTATAAAACATGAAATGACGTAGCTATAAAACATGGAATGACCTAGTTATAAACATGAAATGACCTAGTTATAAAACATGAAATGACCAAGTTATAAAACATGAAATGGCCTAGTTATAAAACATGAAATGGCCTAGTTATAAAACATGATTAAAACAAATCCAGCTAGGTTCTGTGCCTCGTGGGCTAAACGATCATATCCCTTCCCTGTTACAGATCTCAATTCTTGTATGGCTTCACATCAGTTTCTGTGTTGATCCACAGTGTCAGGTTTTTTATTATCTTGTCTTGTCTTCTTTTGCTTCTCTCCCTTTACATTTCCCCATGATCATTTTTTTTTAGGGTCCCTTTCTCATTATATGTTAACACATTAACTACCAAATTGAAAAACTCACTGTGGCCGAATTAAATTTTTCCCCCCTTTTTATCCTATAGGTGTTTGCACAAAGTAAGAGGTAGTTTTCGTAATTGTTTACAGATTTTTATGAATTACACGTCATTTTAAAGATAAATGAATGTACTATTACAATAAGCACCATTTGTAACTCTAATAGAGGTTGTTGCTATTTAACGGCCCTCCAATGGCCGAGGACTTGCAATATTTTCACAATTATAACTGCTTGCGCCCCATCTCTATCAAAATCCTTATTTCAATCAATGTGCGCCCCGTTTTCACTCTTGTCCCCGTCGCTAGATCTATCAGTCAATTGTTGAAACAAGTTTCTAGCCTATTCAGCCGTTAGACGAGATGTACAAGCATTTTTTGTGGTCCTATCACTAATTGCCACAGTAAAGTTTTACACGATTTGGTAACTAACCGAAACTGCTGAAAAACATGAACATTATATCAATGTTCCAGTGTTCTACAACAACCATGCTTTGGTAATTTGTTTTCCGGTAGTAACTTAAAATTTCGAACTAGATCAGAAAGTGTTTCAGTACATTTTCATTTTATTACTAAAATTAGATCGACGCTCTGAGCGGCTCGCGGTCCAAATGATAGGATTTCAAAAGCCGGTCCCACCGGCTTGTGGTAGTTAATGTGTTAAATGAAAACTTAATGTCTGTGCCTTATATTTATTTTTATATTTCTTTGTTCCATAAAAATGAGGTATCTGAGGAAGGTCGTTGAAGTAACAAGAAGAGACATGGTCTGCATCCAGACAATACTTCACAGCCTCAAAACCCAACCTATGCAGTACCAAGTGGAACAGTCCCAATTACAATAGTTTGGCCATGTCTGCAGAATGGAAGATCAGCTAGCACGACAAATATGGGAAGCTAAGAGCCAGGGATTCAGACCTCCAGGACGACCCAAGTCCGCTGAGAGGACAACATTAGACAATCTCTGAAGGACTGAGGAATATAAGTTTATAAACTAATAAAACGGTATTGAATCAGTTTTACAAATAACAGTTCACATGAGACAAGGGACGTTTCGGGTTTTACCCTTCATCAGCCACAGTTACAAACAGGTGACAAGAAAAATACTCCCTGATGTGGTCAAGTACGTGGTATGATATAAGTATATGAGGGAGTATGTTGTCTCTTATTTCTATAGTTTCATGTTCTCCGCTTAATTCTCACTTTTTTTCCCTTCTGTCTGTTTGTCTATCCCTGACGAAGGCCTTGTGGCTGCAACGTAGGTTTTTTCCTTGTCCTTTCTCTTAGTAAGATGTATTACTATTTGTGTTTTTGTTTGTTTTTTCCGTGATAATGTCTGAACAAATTATATCTTAAAGAGAGAAAACATGAGACTACAGAGATAGAAAGTAAGATTAGTTTTCCCTTCAGCAGACTATCAAGGATAAGAGACAGAAAATAATAAATATACAATATAGTTAACGTTGATTCTGGACAAGACATTCTATCTTTTGTCTGGACAAGACATTCTATCTTTTTGTCTGGACAAGACATTCTATCTTTTTGTCTGGACAAGACATTCTCTCTTTTGTCTGGACAAGACATTCTATTGTTTGTCTGGACAAGACATTCTATCTTTTGTCTGGACAAGACATTCTATCTTTTTGTCTGGACAAGACATTCTATCTTTTGTCTGGACAAGACATTCTATCTTTTTGTCTGGACAAGACATTCTATCTTTTGTCTGGACAAGACATTCTATCTTTTGTCTGGACAAAACATTCTATCTTTTGTCTGGACAAGACATTCTATCTTTTGTCTGGACAAGACATTCTATCTTCTTCTTCTTCTTCTTGCGATCGCATCTTTGATGATTACACCGTCAGACGAGTTCTCATGATGAATTCGACTGTTGTTTGAAGTTCCTCTTTAACTCCATATAGCTTTGAGTTTAGTGTTGAGTCATTGGGCCAGTATATCTTTCTTAACTGGTCATACAGAGGACAGTCCTGTAGAACATGCTCAGCAGTTTGTTCGTTTAATCCACATGTGCACAGTGGTGAAGCAGACAATCGTAGCTTGTGCATGTGTTTATTCAGTTTGTTATGCCCTGTCCTGAGTCGAAAAATAGTTATCTGTCCCTGCCGGTTGAGAGTGTGATAGTCGTCTTTGGGTTGGTTCTGTTCTCTTCTGATAGTCTGGATAGCTCTCTTTTTCTCAAAGTATGTGACTTCATTATCTTCTTGTTCACATTCTCCTCCCTTTTTTGCAAGTTTATCTGCCTTTTCATTTCCGGGTACACCACAATGAGATGGTACCCACTGAAGTATGGTTCTCTTTTTGGCAGCTACCTTGTTTAGTTCATTTCTCAGATGCGGGAGTTTACCACCCTTGAGAGCTTGCAGGACAGACAGTGCATCTGTGAGGATGACTACCTGGTGGCAGTCAGAGTTGGTGTTATAAATCATATTTGCAGCTTGCTCTAGAGCTTGAACCTCAGCTGTATAGTTGGAACAGAATTTACCAGTGGGAATGTGCCTAGTCTCATAGTGGTTGTCAGGATATGAGATAAAGATACCGGCACCTCCATTCCTAACAGCATTAGTTGCTGATCCATCTGTATAGGCATGTATCCATGATTGATCGGGATAGCTTTCTTGGATCATACTCAATGTAGAAGTTCGTTTTTGCAGATCATTATACTCACATCCACTTGTGAGACCACTGACTGATGTATTAATTTGGAGGGCACTGCTGGCCTGCTCCCATGGTACAGGGTATAGGGTGGGCTTCAGTGGTGTTGTCTTCATGGATAGGTCTTCTTGATGCTGTCTTATAAGTCTTTTTCCCCCGATGCACAAAGCTGCTACGCTTTAGACGTCCCAATGCCAGATCATCTAGTCTTGCCTTCATTGGGTGCATTGGCATACTGTTGTACTTTTCCNTCTGGATCATGGTTTTTGTGTCTCTTCTATGGGACAATGTCTGTAATCCAGCAACCTTCTGCATCTCTGTTATTGGTGTAGTTTTCATGGCTCCTGTAATGAGCCTGAGAGCTTGATTTTGCACCTTGTCCAAAGACTGCAGATGTGAGTTAGCAGCTGATGACCATGCTGCTGAGCTAAACTCTAAGTGTGGTCTTATTACTCCATTATAAATCTTCTTTAGATTTCGTTCATTTGCTCCCCAGTTGGTACCTGCTAATTTTCTGAGTATGCCTAGTCGTCTTCGGGCCTTTCCTTCTGCATTTTCAATATGCTTATTCCATGTAAGCCTTTGGTCAAATGTCACCCCAAGATAGGTGGGGTAGCTTTCTTCCTTGATCACGGTTGTCCCTAGGTGTATGTTAGCCGATTTGTCCTTGGGGGCGAGGGAGAACAGTGTTGTGGAGGTTTTGTCTGTGTTTATTGTGATAAGCCATTTCTCTGCCCATGACACTAGCATGTCTGCTGCCCGCTGCATTCTATAATTTGCTGTGGTGACATTTTCATCAGCGCACCAGAGTACTAGGTCATCTGCATATAAGGCAGCTTTCACTCCTGCAGGGAGATCTTTCACCAGGTCATTGATGTAAACAAGGAAGAGTGTTGGGGAAATTACTCCTCCTTGAGGTACCCCCTGATGGAGCAACACTTTTCTGCTCTGCAGACCGTCAAGAGTGACTCTAGTTCTCCTGTTATGCAAGTATGACTGGATCCATTTCATCATGTTGCCTTGGATTCCACTTCTCCTAAGTTTTGCAATGAGGCCATCTTTCCACACCTTGTCAAAGGCCTGCTTGAAGTCGACCCAGATCGTTAGGACCTTTTTCTTCTCCTGGAAGGCATCTTCTATTGCTTGAGACAAGTAAGTAACTTGGTCTTCTATACTGTAGCATTCTCTAAATCCAGCTTGTTCCGGCACCAGGATCTGCTCAGACTCTAAATACCATTTCAATCTGTGGTTGACTATTCGCTCCATAGTCTTCCCAACACAGCTTGTGAGACTGATTGGCCGGTAACTTGCAGCCTCGGTCTTACATTTCCCTTTCTTTAGTATGGGTATTGTGATGGCTTCTCTCCATACTTGGGGTACCGTTCCTTTCAACCAGCTGTGGTTGAATATCTCAAGCAGTTTTGTCTTTGCTGCTGAGCTCAGATTTACTAGCATTTCGTTGCTGATTTTGTCTGGGCCGGGTGACTTTTGAAACTTAAGCTTGGAAATAGCCTTCTGTAGTTCTCCTAGTGTGATGGGTTCCCTCATTGGGGCAGGAGTATCTGTCTGTCCCATGTTTGCCAGTATTTCTTTTCTTATCTCTCTCTGACGATCTATGTTAATGGGTAAGTTGCTTTCTGAACTGTATCTTCTAGCAAACAAGTCTGCAGCTTGTTTTCCTCTGAAAAGTTTGCCACCTTCATCCAATGTGATAGTCTGCCTAGGTGAGGAACGCTCTTCATTTAGAGACTTGACTAATCTCCAAAGTTTCCTGCCGTCTTTTTCAAGGTTCAGCGATGCCGTTTTAGTTCTCCAGCTTTTCCGTTTTTCTTCTAGCTTTGTTCTCTGAAACTCTGCTACAGCCTTTTTCCATTTGTTGTGAGTTTCAAGTGAAGGCTGAGACTCTGCGTCCTTTCTAGCCCTGTCCATAGCTTCCTGACGTTCTTGGAGTGTGCTGGACCAGTATGGTATGTAGTTACGCCGGCATCCTTTGGGAATGGTTTCTTTTGCAGCTTGTAGTTAGTATGCATCTGTTGAAGTCTTTTACCACTTCATTAATGTCTCTGTTCTGTACCTTGAGGGTAGACAGCAGCGTGTTCACCTGATGCCTGAATAAACCCCAGTTGGCTTTTTTGTAGTTCCATCTTGTAATGGCCGGGCCTGTACTGAGAGTTGCACTCTGGACAGTGTAACTGTCTTTTTTCTCTTGTTGATGTGATCACTGGCCCAAGACAGTATACATGTGGTTAGATGTGTAGTGCGAGCGTATGATGAATTGAGTGTGGGTGCGAATGAAGACGCGAATGTGTTTAGGCTCGTATAGATGTAGATCCTGCAACCCATACTCTCACATGCAGTAATCAAGGATGCTTTGACACTGCAGGCATGTTTCAAGACATTTATTGACGGGAACACACATAGTATCAACAGGAACAGTCAGTGTAACAAGGTCATGCTGACCTGACATCGATAGGTATACATTTGGCATTCAAAAAGGTAAACATCAGAATAGACGTGCATGGTCAATAGCAAAGTTCTTCAATAATGACAGTTCGTAGCGTCGCCCTTGGCGTCTCTGACTAAACGCGTCAGATGCCTTAGTTACCTTGACACACAGGTGCAACTTGGCACTCCCTGCCAATTGCACATATCAGGCTGTAGTATAATAGCCGGAAGCACAGGCCTCGTCCTAACGTCGGCCGTGTACTTCTGTTAAATAGGTTATCATCAACCCTGCAGTAATACTTATTGTAGATAGAAGTTCCGCCAATCTGCGGCTCCCACAATATATCTTCGTCACTGGATTTCTGGACAATATAAGACTAACAGTCTTGGATGGCTACCTCGAGCACAAATATATAAGTTCTGAAATGGCGGATCAGTGAGCTGCTGTTCACCCTAGGTAATCCTTTACATGTTCTGCCACCGAAAAGCGTAATAATGCATAAAGGTCGGTATTACCTGGTAAATGAATCCTCAGAACTACACAAGGAATTCTGTCGTCATCCCGACGCACAGAGATTCACTGGGGAAAACTGCCATAGCAGTTACTTCGAAGATTCTCCCCGAAAAACAATGGACTCTTGGTCCCTTCAGAAAAACAGGACCTCCCGGCTTCCCGGAAGTATATCTCACTCCCGCTTAAAAAACCTTCCCATAGGCCTACGCCCGAACTGACAACCTCTGACCCTAAAGGTCAAACACAATGAATGAATAAACAAGGGAAGACAACCCCTAATCAACCTGACATCGCAGGTAAAGACACAATTATACTTATGATACAAACATAAGCAAATAACTTGACAGATGACTCCGTCGAAAATGACAGCAACATTACTACCACCCCCCTGTAAAAAAAAAAATGCAATTTTTTTTTTTTTTTAATATGTTCATGAGCAAGATAGCACCAGTATCACTTCTGTGCTCATGCAAACAATGAACCTAATATCAGGTACAATAGAAGAGGGTACAAATCATCTCCCAACATAGGAGAAAATATTTCCTTTAAACCAAACAAACTAAGGGATACCATTCAAGAAACCTAAGTTGCTGGCAATACCAATCATATATCAAACATTACTAAATAATATAATCATAGCAATATACAAATGTCAATGCTATTTTAGCAACATATCACTGATGGATGGACAAAATGAAATTTGTTAAATTATCTAAACATCATCCAAATACATTTGTATTACAACATATTATGATATGAAGGACAGACCTAAGTCTGAAAGTATATCAGGAAAAACTAGGACACAAGATTTAACTGGAATCATGTGGGCATCTAGACAATATGTCCGCCATCACATTATCCGAACCACGGATAGCTCGCACCGTGAAATGGAAAGGCTGAAGAGCAATAGCATAACGAGTAGATCTCGAGCTCTTCAAATCCTTACTTTGCATAGCCGTAAGAGCTTTTTGGTCGGTTTCCATAAAGAAATGCGCGCCCAGAAGGAACCTTTGTAGCTTAAGAATGGACCAAACCATAGCCAACAATTCACGGTCCAAAACCGAGTAATTCCTTTCTGCCGCATTCAGCTTCCTAGAAATATACATTACAGGATGCAGAGTTCCTGAATATTCCTGCATTAGTGCCGCTCCAATGCCAGTGGAAGAGGCATCACTACGAAGGACAAAAGTCTTATCAATCGTCGGTAGTCTTAAGATAGGATGAGATGAGAACAAATTCTTAACCTGATCCAATGAAGTTTGGCATTCTTGGGACCAACGCACCATATTAGGAGAACCTTTTTTCAATAACGTTGAAAGTGGTGCCATAATGGAGGACAGATTCTCAATGAATCTTCCATAGAATTGTATCAATCCCAAGAGACTACGCACTTGCTTTTTTGTCTTCGGAACCGAGATATTTAATATCTTTGAAATGTTTTGGTCCTCTGTCTTCAACAGACCATGACCAACTCGATGACCTAGGAAGGAAATTTCACTAAACCCAACAAAAGCTTTAGAGGGTTTAGCAGTCAATCTATGCTCACGTAGAGTAGATAGCAATTCCTTCAGACCCACATAGTGTTCTTCCCAAGTATCGCTGAAAAGACAGATGTCGTCTAAATATGCAATGACATCTGCACGATCTGATAGAATTCGTCGCATCATGCGCACGAAAGTCGCTGGGGCGTTCATAAGCCCGAAAGGCATAAAATTCCATTGAAACAGACCCCTAGGTGTCGAAAAAGCAGTGAGAGGTTTGGCGTGTTCCGTCAGTGGGACTTGCCAATAACCTTTCGACAAGTCTAGTTTAGTAAAGAATTTAGCTTTAGAAAGTCTAATAAGTAGATCATCTAATAACGGCATAGGTTCAGCATCGAACTTCGTAACTTGATTTAATTTGCGATAATCAACGCAAAGACGTATGTTATTGTCTTTCTTTCGAACAATAACTATCGACGAAGAATAAGCTGAAGTGGATGGTTCAATTATTTGTAGTTGAATCATTTCATCCAATTCTTTCTCGACTTGTGCTTGAAAATGAATAGGTATTGGGTATGGTCTTACTCTGATCGGATTACGATCAGTAAGTATGATGTCATGTTCTATGACATCTGTGTGTCCAGGAATGTCGGTAAGGACATCCTGATATGATTGTAACGTAGAGGATACTTGACGCTGTTCCTCAAAAGACAAGTTAGAAGAGACTGTAACGTCTCTCCACGATTCCGTTGAAGTAAGTGGAATCGTAGGAAGAGGTAAGTTCACGTCAGAAAAAATAGTTTCCTCATCCTGTATAACGGACAGGGATGAGATGTGACCATGTTGAACTGGAGAGTCGTCCGTCGCCTGGAAAATAGGCTGTAAATAGTCTGGACGTTCAATAAACTCTGTTAACATATTTATATGGAAGGTTTTATGCCTTCCATCCACATCGACAATATAGTCGACATCAGAAATTTTCGAGACTATAGTGTATGGACCCTTCCAAGAAATGAGAAGTCTATTCTCTCTTGAGGGCAGTAAGACATATGCTTTGTCTCCAGGACAAAGTTGACGTAGGCGTCTTTTCTTATTAGCAAATCGCCTAGCTTTTTCTTTCGCAAATTCGGAAGATGAAGTTGCTAACCTGCACGATTCGATAATCTTTTCTCTAAGAGCTATAACATATTCATATGACGATTGTGTATCATCGTCAATATTATCGGAAGTTATCAAATCGTGTAACAAGGACATTGGCCCGCGCGGTTGCGCGCCAAAGACAAGTTCGAAAGGAGAAAACCCTGTATGCTCGTTGGGAACCTCTCTATAGGCAAAGAGGACTGCAGGTAAAACCCTGTCCCAATCTTCAGGATGATCCTCCGTTATCTTGCCAAGTAAGTTCTTTAGTGTCCTGTTAAGACGTTCTACCAATCCATTGGACATTGGATGATAAATACTACTGAGAGACCTTTTAATGTCTAGCGTAGCCATTACCTGAGACATAACGTCCGAAATTAACTGAGTGCCGTGATCCGACAGTATTTCTCCGGGGAATCCCAGACGAGAAAATACGAGCCAAAGAGCATCAGCGATATCGACAGTTGATATGCTCTTCAGAGGAATAGCCTCTGGCCAACGCGTGCACATGTCCACGCAAGTGAGGATAAATTGGTGTCCTCTGGCTGACTTAATTTTGAACGGACCAATGATGTCTATAGCCATTTTCTGAAACGGCCGAATCGGAATATCTGCAGCCTGAATAGGAGAGCAGCATGTCTCGGACCCCTAGACTTGACCTCTTGACAAATTTTGCAAGATCGGCAATAAATTCGGATGTCTTTATTCACGAATGGCCAAAAGAATGACGCAAGGACTCTAGTTTTAGTTCTGGAAAAACCCATGTGTCCCGCACACTGAGAATCGTGTGCATGCCGAAGAATTAAGGCTCTCATACACTTAGGCACAAGAATTTGCGAGTGCATAGACTTGTCCGAGTGTTGTACCATTCGTACCAATATACCATTCTTCATAGTGATATACGATTTGTGATTCGTATTTTGATTGGGATCCCCTTTCTTTGCAAGAAGGAAGTATTTCTTCAAAGAAGGATCCTCTTCTTGACGTTTAACAAACGAGTCATGGGAAATCACCAAGTGCTCGTCTTGGCTATCAACTTCATTACTATTATCAGATGAAGTTGGGGGATTAAGAGCTTGAGCTCTTGTCACCACTGCATTGACCGTTTGAATGTTTCTTTCTTCCCAACTAGAAATTTGTTGCGGGGTGCATTCCTTAACCCCATGAATACGACCGATTATAAGATCCGCAATAGGATTAGGAAGAAGACATGCATGGACATCTCCTGTGAAGAAAGGAGTGTCAATCCTAATAATAGCAGTAGGATAGCTTTCCATAGTACCACCAAATGTAACACATTTGATTGTTTTTCCAGTGGCACAGCAAGGATCTATTAGAGACTCCTTAACCCCGACGGTAGTACATCCCGAATCGAAAAGTACTGAGACTAGCCTATCATTTATTAGACCTTTATGTAAGATGAGAGATCCTCTCCCATCATGCGCAACTGTAGCAGGTAGAGCAGGTAGAGGGTGACCACAACTTAGCGTAGATACAGTTGATGAGTCAAACAATGTTAAGCATTGGGGGCATTCAGTTGCTCTCCCAAAATCGAAAGCACAACCAGTGATAGCCCTAGAGTTACCACTATCATTTACTGTATTACAGGCTCCATCAAACTCTTGTTGCGCAGAGTTTGCCTGTTGGTAAGGTCTTTTTTTGTTAAACCTAGGTCTACCTCGATTATCATTTCCCCTGTAATTATTTCGACTATCATTTCCCCTGTAATTGTTATCATATTGCCTATTGTAATCATCATTCCGGTTTGAATCCCGGTTTCTAAATTCACCATCGTCATAATCTTGACGTCGAGAATGATTACCTCGAAAATTTGAATAGTTATTATTTGGATAGCCTTTACGAAAGTGTCTCAAATTATTACCACTAAAATTACGAGAACTACCATCTTGTCTCCACTGCATAGACGAAGAACCATCATGTGTTGGATTACTCCGCTTCTGAGTGTAATTTTGATTACTTCCCCTATTCCAATTTTGTTGAGCACCCTGAAATTTTTTTCTGAAATTAGGGCCATATGGTGTTGCCGAAGCAGCTGGCAACCCTTCTTTCACTTTAGAATTGCTAACTGTAGCATGGGGATGTGCTGTGGCATACTGACAACAGTATTCCTCCATTTCTTTTAAGTTTTTAGGCTTACGCTCATGAAGGAATGCAAGAAAAGAATCATTAACAGATGACAAAACCTTATCTCGCAATAATAAGTCCATTAGACCTTCATATGTTTTCTCAATCTGAGACAACTCAACCCATCGTGTAAATGTACGACGTATCTTTGTAACAAAATCAGAGAAATCTACTCCATTTTCTGGCAACATTGTCCTAAAACGAAGACGATAGTCTTCTTGTTTTAATTGGTATTTTTTTAGCAATGCTGCCCTGACAACATCATAATTAGTCCTCTCATGTTCGTCTATTGTCATAAGAGTAGTCACTGTGTCACCTGTAAAAAATGGCATCAGTTGTTCAACATATTTTTCCTTTTTTATGTTATGCGTATCGCACAAAAATTGGAATCTATCTAGATAATCTGCTACGTCATCCTTTAAAGGATTGAAATGAGGCAATTTAATCCTACTAACAAACTCCTTTGTCGTACTCGAAGTTGTTTGCTGAGCACCCGTACTCGCCAATTTCAATTTCTCTAACTCCAAAATTGCGAGTTTTTCATCAAGTTCCATCTTCTGTTTTCTTTCCTCATGTTCCATTTTTCTAATTTCAGCCTCAGCAGCAGCTTGAAGTTTTTTTTTTCCTCTGCAGCAGCTTGAAGTTTTTTTTCCTCTGCAGCAGCTTGAAGTTTTTTTTCCTCTGCAGCAGCTTGAGCTTGAATTTTTTTGTCTTCCATTTCCATCTGGAATTTTCTTTCATCAGCTGCAGCTTGAGCTTTCCTCTCCTCAGCAGCAGCTTGAGCTTTTCTCTCCTCAGCCTCTCTTTGATACCTTCTTTCTTCAAGTTCTAATCTTCTATTCTCAGCTTCTAGCTTCTTTAGTTCAGCTTCTGCTTTCAATTTAATTTCCTCTTTTTGTTTCTTTTCTTCTGACTTTAATGCAATGGCGAATTGAGCAGATGAATATTCTTCCAATTCTTTACCAGACTTACCAAGGGTCAACCCTTGCTGGATGAAGAAATCCAATGTAGACATTCTGTCTAATGAGATCAGAAACCTGAAAAAAATTAAATAAATTACCTTATCCCACTTCAATGGGAGACAAGTCTGAAATGATAGACTTGTATACTCACTTCACTTTATTTTACTGTCTTAGTCTTAGACAAAGACTTTGTATGTTCCTCTTGTTTATAATGTACCCAAAAAATCACTTGAGTACCTGTGGGAAAAAAAAAATTCCCTTATATCCCACTCACTATGGGCACAAGTCTTTTTTATAAAGAACTTGAATATGTATTTCACCTTGTCTCAATCTTTGTAGATAACAAGTCTTTTATCAAAGAACTTGTATAAATATCTTATATAATATTTTATTAAGAAACTCTATATGAAGAGTCTACCTTATCAATAATATCAAAACATGACCAAGTATGTGTATGTAGACTGTGCATGACAGTAATGTAGTACAACCAAAAAAAAAATACAAAGACAAAAATACAAAACAATACAAATGGCAACACTGTTTAAACCAAAAATGTGTAGAGAAATACACAAGAAAGGAGAGACCTACAGAATACAAACAAAACAAATCGACAATCAAAACTGAAAAACAGACAAAATATTACAAAAACAACGTTAAGTACAATTACATCACAGCTAACATCAATAGCGACCAATTGTCACTAGCAAATTTCCAAATTAAGAAAATTTGCACCTACAGACCGCTTACAGTAAGCCTCGATCAAGTGGCATATTTACCGTAAGACCCACCAACCGAAAAACCCGCAGAAAAATACACCAAAAACAGTAGAAGTGACATAAACATATAGCAATCAATTTCAATGTGTTGCAGAACAAGTTCAGTCACAGCTGAAACTAAAATAAATTTCTTGCTCCTTGCGAACACAGAAACGAAATGTCAAACGCGCACTGAACGTCAAATCCACTGTAACATAAAGTGGTATTCACGAACCAAAGTTACTATGACCTTCTCAAATTAGGGCTTGCACATTGAATGTTTACAATTTCACGTACTGTTTACAGACACTTGACCTCCAACAATGTAGCTTGAATGCTCTGACCTAGAAAAGTCTGTTGTTGAATGAAACGTGTCACAACCCGCAGTACTGTTTACAATAGGAACCCGCCTTCTATGCAGTTATGGTCCACGTAGCAAATGCCTAGTAGTTAACTTCAGTACATGTCTTGTTATGCTTTATGTAGCATTATAATATAAATGCTCGTACTGTTTATTTGTGTCAACCGTTGATGACCTATATCTGTCCTGTTGTAGCCAAAGCTTGCAAGTGTAGAATTAGCGTTGTGTTACGGCTGTCCCGTGTGTAGCTTAGACCCACAGATCAGAAGTGTAATGTGTACTTGTCCTTCTTGTAACTTTCTCGACAAAACTGGAGACATCATACATGTAACAGCCAACCAGGAATGTAAATTTCTGGATCCATAAATGTCAACAATAATGTCAAATGCTCGCTCTGTTCTTTTTAAACCCACAGGTCTGGTCCATCAGAAATGTAAGTTTCTAGGCCACATTGGCGACAAGAAATGTATCATAAGAGCCCACGTAACTGGTCCACCAGAAATGTAACTGTCTTTTTTCTCTTGTTGATGTGATCACTGGCCCAAGACAGTATACATGTGGTTAGATGTGTAGTGCGAGCGTATGATGAATTGAGTGTGGGTGCGAATGAAGACGCGAATGTGTTTAGGCTCGTATAGATGTAGATCCTGCAACCCATACTCTCACATGCAGTAATCAAGGATGCTTTGACACTGCAGGCATGTTTCAAGACATTTATTGACGGGAACACACATAGTATCAACAGGAACAGTCAGTGTAACAAGGTCATGCTGACCTGACATCGATAGGTATACATTTGGCATTCAAAAAGGTAAACATCAGAATAGACGTGCATGGTCAATAGCAAAGTTCTTCAATAATGACAGTTCGTAGCGTCGCCCTTGGCGTCTCTGACTAAACGCGTCAGATGCCTTAGTTACCTTGACACACAGGTGCAACTTGGCACTCCCTGCCAATTGCACATATCAGGCTGTAGTATAATAGCCGGAAGCACAGGCCTCGTCCTAACGTCGGCCGTGTACTTCTGTTAAATAGGTTATCATCAACCCTGCAGTAATACTTATTGTAGATAGAAGTTCCGCCAATCTGCGGCTCCCACAATATATCTTCGTCACTGGATTTCTGGACAATATAAGACTAACAGTCTTGGATGGCTACCTCGAGCACAAATATATATAAGTTCTGAAATGGCGGATCAGTGAGCTGCTGTTCACCCTAGGTAATCCTTTACATGTTCTGCCACCGAAAAGCGTAATAATGCATAAAGGTCGGTATTACCTGGTAAATGAATCCTCAGAACTACACAAGGAATTCTGTCGTCATCCCGACGCACAGAGATTCACTGGGGAAAACTGCCATAGCAGTTACTTCGAAGATTCTCCCCGAAAAACAATGGACTCTTGGTCCCTTCAGAAAAACAGGACCTCCCGGCTTCCCGGAAGTATATCTCACTCCCGCTTAAAAAACCTTCCCATAGGCCTACGCCCGAACTGACAACCTCTGACCCTAAAGGTCAAACACAATGAATGAATAAACAAGGGAAGACAACCCCTAATCAACCTGACATCGCAGGTAAAGACACAATTATACTTATGATACAAACATAAGCAAATAACTTGACAGATGACTCCGTCGAAAATGACAGCAACAGACAGTAAGAAAGATTGGGCGATGGTCGCTTCCCCCTAGTTGGTCTCCTACTTCTCTACTAACAGATCCAGCTATATCTGGTGTGGAGAAGGCAAGATCTGGTGTTGAAGTTGTGTGCCATCCTCTGGAGTAGAAGGTAGGAGTATCTGTGGCATTATTGACTAGGATTAGGGAGTGATCATCTTGCCAAGTTTCAACCTCTTCACCTCTGTGATCCAGATGGTTATAGCCCCAGCTCTGGGAGTGGCTATTAAAGTCTCCAACTGCTATAAAGTTGGTGGCTGGTACCTGTATAGAGCTGAGACTCAGGGGTTTGTTGTTCGGACAGTAATAGTTCAGGAGTTCTATTTCCATCTTGTCTACCTTTATCTGCAACAGCTGATATTCTGCTCCATCCATGTAGGTTTTCCTTTCGTGTGCAGGAATGTTATTCCTTACAAGAGTAAGTACTCCTCCTTTTCGTCTATCTTTTCTGTCGGATCTGAAGCATTGATATCCCCTTATTTTAAAGGTTTGATCTGCTTTCAAGTGAGTCTCTTGGATACAGCAAACACTGACTTGCTTCTCATACAAGATGTTTTCCAGCTCTGTCTTTTTGCTGTATCCAGCCTGCTTGCTGTTCACTCCCTCTGCATTCCAGTGCATCATGACAAGTGGCACTCTGGGTTTCTCTTTTTCTGTTTTGTTTTGGTCAGTAGTTCTCCTCCGCCGTCTGCTGACTCCACAAGACAGTCTAGAGTGTCCTCCAGTAGCTGAGGGTGGGCTCTGTCGAGGCTCAGAGCCCGGCACTGCACCTGCCTGGTGGAGCTCCACAGGGTGAGCACCAGTACGAGATTTATTTGACGGTGTACTCTCCATAGAAAAAAAAGCGAGTTGCGTGATACTGTGGTTTCCAGTGCGCCTTCTGGCCCAGTATCTACGACTTTAGCACCTGTTCAACGGGAGAGTGGGCTCATCCCTAATCTGTTTATGTTCCCAGTAGTAGACTATTCGCAAGCAGCCTGGGGGTGTCACTGCTCTGCGCGGACCTTGTTTACCGAGGCGGCGTCCGAGCTCGTATGGTGAAAATATGGTTGCGTTATCTTCAAAATAGACCTGTCTTTCCCATGGCTTTTCTGCCATCCTGCAACTTTGAGTTAGGGAGTTCTGAGCTCCAGTCTCTTTCCCAGGCATTTTATCCTGGCCTGGCACGCATACAGAGGACCCCACTTCTGGTTCTAAGTTAGCAGTTGGGGATAGGTGGGGTAGCACACTGTGCATTCCCCGTCATCCAGGGGGCTCTCCAACTATGCAGAGCTTGCACAATGCTGTGCTCTGGTTCTAGGCTCTCCCAAGGAATCCTCACGTCCTGCACAGAGCCACTTCCAGATACCCACCACCTGCCAACCCTCCATTGTAGAAATCTCCTGCATGCGGCCATCCAGTCAAGAGCCAGTATTAAGTCTGGTGCCCAAGTGATCCCCCCAAGCTCAGTGTGCAATGCTGGGTTCTCATCATGCTGCAACACAGGGGGGATTGTGATGCTCAGCCATCTCTCTCAACTCTGCACCGATAAGTGACATCGGGGACTTAACTGTGCCTCAGTACTGGGAGGCCCCGTTTCTGGGTACACCACACACAGCCAATTGAGGCAACGGTCGCCGTGGGCGACATTCTATCTTTTGTCTGGACAAGACATTCTATCTTTTGTCTGGACAAGACATTCTATCTTTTGTCTGGACAAGACATTCTATCTTTTATCTGGACAAGACATTCTATCTTTTGTCTGGACAAGACATTCTATCTTTTGTCTGGACAAGACATTCTATCTTTTGTCTGGACAAGACATTCTATCTTTTCATTTGCTAGTGTTTTATTAAAGTTTCAAAAATATTTGTAAAAATATCGAATGAGATAAATGTCTGTATAGCTTATTGCCCTGATATTGTCAGTTTTTTTTAATCAGTATTTTTTCATTATCACTGATTTCGTTTGACCCATTTTTCTTATCAGTATTTGTCCCCAGACACATTGATTTAGCTTTACCTCAGAAAGTAGGGATTACATTTTGCAGACTTGACATTTTTTATCAAACGTTTTTGCAAACATATAGCACATCAACACTACCTAGGAGGTTATATAACAGAAGCAGTATATCAGAAATTATCTAAACCAAGTACAATCCAACTTTCATAAATGGGTGCTTGCTCAGAATACAAACTGAAATGTTATGATAAGATCACAAATGTGAAAATGATGGAAGGAACCAGACAAATACCAGTAGAACTTGATGTGAGGAGAAGATGCTGGTGTCAGACACTGGGGACAAACTGATAGCATTACAAGACAGGTCTTCTTCTGGAATGCTCAGGGTAACAGAAATAGAGGGAGATAAAAAAACAAAGGAGAAGGCAATCACACTTACGCATAAAATATAAAGAAGACCTTGTTTGGATAGCAAGGACAGGGTGTATTTGTTGAAAGGCATGCGCTCAATGAGGGTTGAAAGGTAGTGAAAGACAAAAGGTAAAATCTAACACGTTTTTAAACTGTAATCTCACCTGTAATCTCCAGGTCATAAGTCTGTAAGGGTCTTTCTCCTTTCACCAGGTACAATATAGAATGATCCGGCCAGAACAGGTGGACTAAGACTGCGTACGCAAGGATATCAACTGCGTAGTTAATACCTGGATACAAGTTACAATAAACAAAGAGAAATGAAAGAACAGCAATGATGAAAACTTGGGGAACTTTTATCATCATTGGTGAAGGCTAACTGCAGTGATGATCAAAATCTCTCCACAACTTTTTGTCTTATGAGAACTTCAGTATTCCAGAAATTGTCTTTTGTCCTAGTCATCTTGTTATGTCTGTCCTAACCGTTTTGTTATGTCTGTCCTAGCCATCTTGTTATGTCTGTCCTAGCCATCTTGTTATGTCTGTCCTAGTCATCTTGTTATGTCTGTCCTAGCCATCTTGTTATGTCATCCAAGTTCTTTCCATCTTTCTCTGCTTTGTTCCCCATCCTTATTTTTCGTACACTCATCATCTCTCCATCTTCCTCTATCTTTCTAACCACCCAAGATCATCTCTCCATCTTCCTCTATCTTTCTAACCAACCAAGATCATCTCCCCATCTTCATTTTTAACCAACCAAGATCATCTCTCCATCTTCATTTTTAACCAACCAAGATCATCTCCCCATCTTCATTTTTAACCAGCCAAGATCATCTCTCCATCTTCATTTTTAACCAACCAAGATCATCTCTCCATCTTCATTTTTAACCAACCAAAATCATCTCTCCATCTTCATTTTTAACCAACCAAGATCATCTCTCCATCTTCATTTTTAACCAACCAAGATCATCTCTCCATCTTCATTTTTAACCAACCAAGATCATCTCTCCATCTTCATTTTTAACCAACCAAGATCATCTCTCCATCTTCATTTTTAACCAACCAAGATCATCTCTCAATCTTCCTTTTTAACCAACCAAGATCATCTCTCCATCTTCATTTTTAACCAACCAAGATCATCTCTCCATCTTCATTTTTAACCAACCAAGATCATCTCTCCATCTTCATTTTTAACCAACCAAGATCATCTCTCCATCTTCATTTTTAACCAACCAAGGTCATCTCTCCATCTTCATTTTTAACCAACCAAGATCATCTCTCAATATTCCTTTTTAACCAACCAAGATCATCTCTCCATCTTCATTTTTAACCAACCAAGATCATCTCTCCATCTTCATTTTTAACCAACCAAGATCATCTCTCCATCTTCATTTTTAACCAACCAAGATCATCTCTCCATCTTCATTTTTAACCAACCAAGATCATCTCTCCATCTTCATTTTTAACCAACCAAGATCATCTCTCAATCTTCATTTTTAACCAACCAAGATCATCTCTCAATCTTCCTTTTTAACCAACCAAGATCATCTCTCCATCTTCATTTTTAACCAACCAAGATCATCTCTCCATCTTCATTTTTAACCAACCAAGATCATCTCTCCATCTTCATTTTTAACCAACCAAGATCATCTCTCCATCTTCATTTTTAACCAACCAAGATCATCTCTCCATCTTCATTTTTAACCAACCAAGATCATCTCTCAATCTTCCTTTTTAACCAACCAAGATCATCTCTCAATCTTCATTTTTAACCAACCAAGATCATTTCTCCATCTTCATTTTTAACCAACCAAGATCATTTCTCCATCTTCATTTTTAACCAACCAAGATCATCTCTCCATCTTCATTTTTAACCAACCAAGATCATCTCTCAATCTTCCTTTTTAACCAACCAAGATCATCTCTTAATCTTCATTTTTAACCAACCAAGATCATCTCTCCATCTTCATTTTTAACCAACCAAGATCATCTCTCAATCTTCCCTTTTAACCAACCAAGATCATCTCTAAATCTTCATTTTTAACCAACCAAGATCATTTCTCCATCTTCATCTTCCTTTTTAACCAACCAAGATCATCTCTCCATCTTCCTTTTTAACCAACCAAGATAATCTATCCATCTTCCTTTTTAAACAACCATGATCATCTATCAATCTTCCTTTTTAACCAACCACAATCATCTCTCCATCTTCCTTTTTAACCAACCAAGATCATCTATCCATCTTCCTTTTTGACCAACCAAGATCATCTCTCCATCTTCTTCCTTTTTAACCAACCATGATCGTTTCTCCATCTTCCTTTTTAACCAACCAAGATCATCTATCCATCTTCCTTTTTGACCAACCAAGATCATCTCTCCATCTTCTTCCTTTTTAACCAACCAAGATCATTTCTCCATCTTCATCTTCCTTTTTAACCAACCAAGATCATCTCTCCATCTTCCTTTTTAACCAACCAAGATAATCTATCCATCTTCCTTTTTAACCAACCATGATCATCTATCAATCTTCCTTTTTAACCAACCACAATCATCTCTCCATCTTCCTTTTTAACCAACCAAGATCATCTATCCATCTTCCTTTTTGACCAACCAAGATCATCTCTCCATCTTCTTCCTTTTTAACCAACCATGATCGTTTCTCCATCTTCCTTTTTAACCAACCAAGATAATCTATCCATCTTCCTTTTTAACCAACCACAATCATCTCTCCATCTTCCTTTTTAACCAACCACAATCATCTCTCCATCTTCTTTTTTAACCAACCAAGATCATCTCTCCATCTTCTTCCTTTTTAACCAACCAAGATCCTTCCTCCATCTTCCTTTTTAACCAGCCACGATCATTTCTCCATCATCCTTTTTAACCAACCACGATCATCTCTCCATCTTGCTTTTTAACCAACCACAATCATCTCTCCATCTTCCTTTTTAACCAACCACAATCATCTCTCCATCTTCCTTTTTAACCAACCAAGATCATCTATCCATCTTCCTTTTTAACCAACCAAGATCATCTCTCCATCTTCCTTTTAACCAACCAAGATCATCTATCATCTTCCTTTTTAACCAACCAAGATCATCTATCATCTTCCTTTTTAACCAACCAAGATCATCTCTCCATCTTCCTTTTTAACCTTTTAACCAACCACGATCATTTCTCCATCTTCCTTTTTAACCAACTAAGATCATCTCTCCATCTTCCTTTTAACCAACTAAGATCATCTATCATCTTCCTTTTTAACCAACCAAGATCATCTATCATCTTCCTTTTTAACCAACCAAGATCATCTCTTCATCTTCCTTTTTAACCTTTTAACCAACCACAATCATTTCTCCATCTTCCTTTTTAACCAACCAAGATCATCTCTCCATCTTCCTTTAACCAACCGAGATCATCTCTCCATCTTCCTTTAACCAACCAAAATCATCTCTCCATCTTCCTCTGCTTTTTTAACCAACCAAGGATCATCTCTGCATTTTCCTTTTTAACCAACCAAGATTTTCTCTCCATCTTTCTCTGTCTTGTTAACCAACAAAGATCATCTTTCTATCTTCCTCTGCCTTTTTTAGCCACCAATCTGTCCTGCTGAGACCAGGTTCTACACAGCCTTTCCTCTAAAAATACAATGAATCTGCCCTTTTGTTATTTACTTTTGTTAACAATACCCTTGTCACACTGTATTCTATCAACATTGTCTCATTTGATTTCTTCACCACCTATGGCCTGTGTAGTATTCTCTTCATGAGCCATAGTCAACTGCTGTAATTCCTTTTTTTTTTTTTTTTTTTTTGTATGTTTGTTCAGGTTCATGTAACATTACACTGCAGAAAACTGAAAAAAGCAAGTATACCGTAGAACAGACTGTACTTTGAACAAAAAAGTTATAAACTGATCATCTTCTGTGTCACTGAATTTAAGCACCCATGGAGATCTGGTATATTTTTTCTTTCATTCCTTTCTGTCACTGATCATGTTTCCAAATTGTATAGCCTCAGCTGTGCACCAATTTTCTTCACCACTGCCTCCCTTTCCTAGCATCTCTCACCTGCTCTGTACATCATCTCTCTCTCCAATCCACCTTTCTTCTTTCCTCTTGTATTTTAAGTTTTTTAAGAGCATCCTTGCACCAACGCTGAATGACTTAAAAATCACATGTAAAAATGTCCTTGTATTTGAGTGAACACCCTGGATGGAAATGTGAAAACCAGTCAAATATCTCTCCAAGTCTGCCACTGTTTACTTTTCCTTAACCTTTTCCTGTCTAATTAAAACTGACATGACCTGCCTTCAGTTATTTTTGTTTTCACGGCCCGAAACTGATTCCCAAAAAGCCTGGCCATGCTCATTTAGTGAAGCTGTAACAGGGCCATCGCTACATATGCCAGGTTAGACAATTTATAAACACTTATTTGTGATAAGATTAGCTGTTTATGATATATACTATAAACAGCAAAAAATAATTGACAGTACTGGCACTATTGATGCATTTTCCCCCCTAGACCTTCTATATAAAAAAAAAACAAAAAAAGTGTCATGTCCACGTGGAGATACAGATTAGACACTACATTTAAAAAGTGTCATGTCCACATGGAGACACAGATTAGACACTACATTTAAAAAGTGTCATGTCCATGTGGAGACACAGATTAGGCACTACATTTTTTAATCCTCCACTGGAGTGCCCAAATGGCAGTTAGGTTAGAGTGCTTGCTTCTTCGGGCAAAAGGAGATGATGAAAACCAGGTCATGTCATGCTCTCAGTCTACCCAGCTGTAAAAATGGGTACATGACTCTGCTCTTGAGTGACTGAAGGCAAGGGCGGCAAGCGAGGGAACTTGTCATCCCACTTCATAAAGCTGAGACCTAGTATAGGTAAGTTTTTAACACTTCATTCCCTCCCCTTCATACCACTATCAATTACCTTGTTACTGATCAAAGGACAGGAAAAGGTTATACCAAAATTTGTCTTTTGAAAGCTTGTTATTTGCAGGTAACCTTTATAAACTGAAATACCTAAATCATTGTTAGGCAACCCAGATACTGTGTGAATCTACGTTAGAAACACTCTGCTCTCTGAAGATCTACCTTTAAACAATCTGCCTCCAGAGTTGTGTGGAAAAATCAGTTTCAACTGCAAGCTGAGCAGGTTTAAAAATGTCTCTCAGCATTACATTACTTTGGTGTAGTGATGGCTGCCTTGTGCCTGTAATCCTGAGGACAATGGGTTTTGACAGGCTTTCATGACATTTTCCTAGCTTAAAAGTTCTTTCTATATTTCCTTCTTCATCACATAAACATCTACCAGATCATTCCCTGTGATCAACCAACAGATTCTGATTAACTAGTTGCTGTCCCCTGACCTAAACCAACTTAGTTAAAGGAAAATACATGGAAGAATTCTGTGGATAGTTTACTCTGAGACTGCTTGAAATTTATTGACCAAGCCTGCAATGGCCCTTTTCACTTACTTTGATGAATAGGTGCAAGAAAGAATTCATATTCAGATGCCTCATCTTAATGTGAAACTGTGCCACATCCAAACGTAAATAAGACATGAAATGTAAAACTTCTCATGAAGGACAACTTACACAGCTCTTTGAGATAACTGTAGACAGATGTGAATGGATTAAAACAAGTCTTGGAAACACCTAGAACAGGAAGGCTGACATGAATCTGTTACAGGCCTATGCTCTGTAGGGTGCAGAAAGGTAATGACGATATAATACTCACTGATAATGGTCTTGTATCTCCACAGTGGTGACACCTGCGTCGTAACAAGTGCCAGCACAGGTAGGTAACAGAACCAGACAAGGAAGAAAGCTCCAAAGTGCATGACAAATGTCAGATCATCCCTATCCGTGTGGCCAAACGTCTTTCTCAACTCATACAAGAACCAAAACATAACTACTATTCGGAATGCTAGTGTAGCATAACCTGGCCAAGACTGCCACTCATCTGTGTTAGAGATGATGTTGTCAATTTCAACCTGAAAGTGGACAAAGACTCTGTTAATATGAGACAC
Source organism: Oreohelix idahoensis (assembly GCA_024509875.1). Classification (NCBI taxonomy): domain Eukaryota; kingdom Metazoa; phylum Mollusca; class Gastropoda; order Stylommatophora; family Oreohelicidae; genus Oreohelix; species Oreohelix idahoensis. The sequence continues at coordinate 227,452 of JAMPIV010000501.1, forward strand.
TCAAATGTTGAAAAATATTAATGTTTATTTATAAATATTTCCAAAAATGATATGATGACACATACTAACATATCTGATTTTGAAAACACTATCAGGGAGGAAAGAAATGTATGTTTAAAAGTTGTATATATTTTGGCAACAATCTTGAAAGAGTTGGCGGGGCAGATGATGATGTCAAAATAAGGAAGCAAAAGGCATCATGAGTGTTCGCTGCATTGGGAAATAAATGAAAATCAAAAGAAATCAAGTCTAACACAAATATTTTGAGCTCAGGTTTCAAGTCAGCCTTTATCTGTGGCTCTAAGGCGTGGAGAGAGGTAGGGACAGTGACCAGGAAGTTGCAGACTTTTGTGGTTGGGTGCTGCAAGGAGGGATTGGAATGGTGCTATAGTGTCGCCAGTGTGGGGCCACAGAGTGGAAGAGGCAGACTGTTGTAGTCGTATTGTATGACTAGTTGTTGCTGATAACGCGAATGTGAATATGTTGAATAACGACAAGGCAACGGTTAAATGAAATGCATGTCAACTCTGACAGTGTCAAGTGAAGTACACTGGACCCTTGGTTTGATTGAAAATAATGTCAACAGTTTATTTCGCAACAACGTGTATGTAGACTATAAAGACGTGTAGAGTAGACATACTCTGACATTGACAGTTGCATATTGTATCAAGCATGTAGAATGTCAATCTAACATTAATGTCCAAATTGATTGGCCTCATAAATAGTCCTATAGTTCATTAGTTATCCGACGCATACAGTTCGATCCTCACGAAGGTATGACAGATAAAAGTACATTATTGATAAACATCACTAGACAACTTGATTGACCTCCAAAAACTTGCCGTAGTCTGTTGGACGGCAAGGGAATTCTTTATATTCTTTTATATTCATAATTCAACTCTTTTAACGAAACGTAATCAATACTGCCGGATCATATTTCATAGAAAACAACTTCAATTCATTCTTAAACCAGTCTAGTTCTCACTAGCAGCGGGTCATCAAATCCACCCCAAAGCTCTGACTAGGTTGCACTGGCAATACATAAACACACGTATCATTTTTGTAGAGAGACTTACTTCTTTGAATAATATACTGCTACAACTTCCACTTGGAAGGCAGTTAAATCATAATCATCAACTTATACCCACGATATGGGGCTCTTGAACCAGACTAACGTCTGACTGGTATCACCAGCATTTTGTCTCTGTCCCCACTGTGTCATGCAGTGTTTAGCAACCAACTCCATTCTCACACACCAAATATGTGCTCTTCCGTGCGCAACGAATTTAAACATTATTAACCATACTTAATTATGCTTATGCGTATCCTTTTAATAACAGACTTGTGTCAACACACAATACTGTTAAGTCCTGCACCCTTAAAATACTCAGGGTGAAAAAGGACGTAACACAGACCAAGGGGCACACATTGAGTCCTACTGATGAGACTCAGGGTGGTCCTTGTTCTAGGGTCCACAGAGTGGAAGAGGCAGACCAAGGGGCACACATTGAGTCCTACTGATGGGACTCAGGGTGGTCCTTGTTCTAGGGTCCACAGAGTGGAAGAGGCAGACCAAGGGGCACACATTGAGTCCTACTGATGGGACTCAGGGTGGTCCATATTCTATGGTCCACAGAGTGGAAGAGGCAGACCAAGTGGCCCACAGAGTGGAAGAGGCAGACCAAGTAGCCCACAGAGTGGAAGAGGCAGACCAAGTGGCCCACAGAGTGGAAGATGCAGACCAAGGGGTCCACAGAGTGGAAGAGGCAGACCAAGGGGCCCACAGAGTGGAAGAGGCAGACCAAGTGGCCCACAGAGTGGAAGAGGCAGACCAAGGGGCCCACAGAGTGGAAGAGGCAGACCAAGGGGCACAATCGGTCTTTCCATGTCTTCTTTATTGCTTTCAAATCTCCCCCGTTCCCCCCCCCCCCCCACATGTTTTCAGTCTCCACTAGTACCCTGGATATTCAAGAACAAGGATTGCCTTGTAACACTATCAGCTGGTTTTCTCAGTGTGCGTCCAACCAATACCAGCACCTTTTTCTCACCTATGCTCCATTGGTATTTGTCTAGTTCCTTCCATTAGTTTCCCACCAGTACAAGTCAGATCAAAATTAACCAGCAGTGAAACAAGTAACATTCAGGTAATCAATAAACTAATATAAACTCCATGTTGTTTGCTGCTGAAGTAGTTTTACGCTGGTTTACAACATCAGAAGAGAGAAAGGAAGGGCAGAATGTTAGACGGGCCTGCGTGACCAATTCTAAACCCTTTGAAAATAAAGTTCGTTCGTTCGTTCTATCTATCTATCTATCTATCTATCTATCTATCTATCTATCTATCTATCTATCTATCTATCTATCTATCTATCTATCTATCTATCTATCTATCTATCTATCTATCTATCTATCTATCTATCTATCTATCTACCTATCTATCTATCTATCTATCTATCTATCTATCTATCTATCTATCTATCTATCTATCTATCTATCTATCTATCTATCTATCTATCTATCTATCTATCTATCTATCTATCTATCTATCTATCTATCTATCTATCTAATCTATCTATCTATCTATCTATCTATCTATCTATCTATCTATCTATCTATCTATCTATCTATCTATCTATCTATCTATCTATCTATCTATCTATCTATCTATCTATCTATCTATCTATCTATCTATCTATCTATCTATCTATCTATCTATCTATCTATTGTCAGGCAAAGTCCTGTTATCGGAACAGTCTTACTGAATCGACTACAGAGATGACTTCATTCATACCTTTCCATGAATGTTTAGTTTAAGAAGTTTAAATGTTGTAATACAAACTATTGTGTCTGAACAAATACAATAATGTGACATCAGCATTGTGTATCAGGACTTAGTTTCTTCACATAATTTAATAAACTTCTACATGGGCACTAAGCACATCAAGACAGTATTCTATTTCCATCCATGTTTGCTCTAACATAGCTTCATCAATGGCATCAGTGATTCTTTCTTTGATATTGCAGATGCACCGAACCTTAGTCTTATAAACAATATCTTGAACAAATCCCCATAGGAAGAAATCCAAGGGAGTGATATCAGGAGAATAAGGTGGCCATAGCATTGGTCCTCCTCTTCCAATTCTTCTATCAGGAAATGTTTTGTCAAGGAACTGGCGAACATCTCGTCCCCATGAGGTCTTGCCCCATCCTGCTGGAACATGATAGTTTCAAACTCAGGCACACATTCCCACAAAACGTTAAGGTAAACATCTGCATTAATTGTTTTTCCTTTAAAGAAAAACGGCCCAATTATGTGACTGTGCATGAGGCCACACCACACATTAACCTTTGGACTATCTTGTTGAAGCTCCCTGGTATCATGAGGGTGTTCTGATCCCCAAATCCTGATATTGTGTCTATTCAGCTTTCCAGAGACATAAAAGGATGTCTCATCACTAAAACAGGTATGTTTCAAGAAGTGTTCATCTTCACAAAGGTGGTTCAGCATGCTAACAGCAAACTCTTATTTGTGGTTTATTGTTTGGTTCAAGAGTCTGCAGAGGTAAAAAAATGTATTGCATATAGCCGCAAATTCTTGTGCAAAACTTTGTGAATTGTTGAGCATGGTAATTTAACTCCCTGGAAGCATTATGGATGAACTTGGAAAGGTTATATGCAAATGTTTCCTGTACACTGTCGATATTCTCCTCAGATGTCCTGGGTCAACCAGTCTTCTGTTTTTCCAACACACTCTCTGTCTGCATGAACTTTTTTGTGCTACTCACGAATAGTCAAACGCAATGGTGGATTTCTTCCATATTTAGTCCTGAATTTTCTCTGAAACTGCATATCTGACTTTGTTTCAACAAACCAGGATACACACTGTGCCTTTTTTTTTTGAGGGGTAGCCATTTTCAATGACTAGTTTTTATACCACTCATTTATCCGTAAAAATAATATGTCAATTAAAAATTTGAAACTTACTCTATTACGCAACAGACTGCACAAAGCAATCTCTTCATCTGTATTTTAATAAATTTTTTAAATTGTACGGAGACTTTACAGACACCCTCTATAGCAAGGTGAAATATGCATGTTTGAGCAAGATAATGCATGTTGTTGGTTATTTGTAATTAAGACAGTCATTTCAATCTCCATATTGGACTCCATAAATCATATTCGAAACTATGGCAATATTTAAGACATAACAGATGTTAAAACATTTTAAGTGAGAGGTAGGTAGACAATGTACTTTCCATATTGCATGAATTCATGTGGCTTCTTAAAATAGCTCACATAGAGTAGTATTCACAAGAAGAAAAAAAACAGACTAGTGGATGAAAAATAGAAGAAATACAACCCTGAAAATGAAGCTGTAGTCAAGTAAAGTGCCCTTAATTTTTTTTCTGATCAAATATGAAATTGGCTGACTAATTTTTATCGAGGTCTTAAACATGAAAATGTATTCAAACTTGCCCAGAAATTCTTGGCCATTTCTTGCAACAGACAGTTGAAGGCTGGACAAAGTGAAACTTGTAAATGTCACTTGCTTTTGACACGTACAATGAATGACTTAACAGTGACATAAATACCTCAAACAAATGTAAATGAGATAGTCAACTCTGATAGCACTAAACAACATAATAAACATGATTAAAAGATACACCAGAACACTGCAGTCTCCACAAATTTAGACATTAATGATACACTATTACTGATTCTGCCCGTAACAAAGTTAAAGCCACACAACACAGGTGTGCGTAATAAACTTCAGTACAAACATACTAATTACTGATATAACAGTGTCACTTCCTGGAACTACTCAACAGAATATCGTCACTGATAACCTATGCCAGAAACGTCATCCATACTGACAATGCAAAATAACTGATAAGCATAGAACAACACACCAACCTCGCTGACATAACAACAACTGTCGATCATTCCAGAAACATAGCGTTATGACAAAACTTAAAATTTATGCTACTCACTAACCCTAACTGGAAATCTCTTCATCGCACACACAGAAGAGAAATCAGACATTCTTCAACATCAGCATATCTCAATAACCACATGTCAGAAATACTTCTAGGCACACAAATACACAAGAACATGTCCTCCAAGAATGTTGCTTCCAGCAGAGGAGAAAATTGACAGCATGGACCTGACCACTCCCTCAATGCTTCTGAAGGTGAAACTGTTTGGTGACAACAGAAGCCTGAGACAGACTGCCCACTATATGACACAAACAGATGTGGTTATATGACAGCAAATGAAGAACATATATATTTATCTGGCAAAGTACAACATCTTGGTATTGGATAAAACATATGAGCAAACCAGCTGCCAGATTTACAGGGCAGTCCTTGTTCTGGAATCCTGAAGGTAAAAAGAAACCAAGGGAGGCCCAGAAACACATGGAAACAAGAATTTGAGACAATATAGAAAGTATAACAAAAACATGGAGACAATGAAAGAAAGAAAGAAAGCAAGAAAGACCGAAAGAAAAATGGTATGCAGTTTCTTGTACAAATGAATGTTGAACTAGAAACGAGGAATATTTCAGAATCTACACTTCCTCAGATAGTCATAACAGTTGAATGGGAAAAAAAAAGGGGGGAAAAAAAACACACACAAATAGTAATACGTCTTACAAGGAGAAGGACAAGAAAAACCTACATTGCGGCCACAAGGCCTTCGTCAGGGACAGACAAACAAGAGACAGGAGGGAAAGAAAATGAGAATTAAGTAGAGAACATGAAACTATAAAAATAAGAGAAAAAAACTCCCTTGTGTCCAGTCACATGTGAAGCAAGATGGCTGCCACTCGATAGTCATAAACAAGAGATAAAAGATGAGAAATATAGAAAGGCTATGAGAAAATGATAGTAACAACAATAGACTACAGACATTCATAAATGGATACTTGACAAGGATAGAAAGATTTGAATAGGTATGAAAAGATGACAAATGTGGAACTGATAACAAGAACCAGACAAGTACCGCTGGAACAAGATGAGAAGAAGACACTGATGACTGAATGAACACTCACTGAGGAAACCTGCTGATAGAATTACAAGACAGATTTTGTTCTGGAGTCTCAGTGGTGGGAGACATACAAGGAGACCAACAAACACATGAAGAGAGAAGGAGATGCTGATGACTGAATGAACACCAACAAACACATGAGAGAAGGAGGTGCAAGTGAAACGATAAACTAAGAACATGGTAAACATGAGGAAAAAGTAACAATAAGTAAATAAAAACACCAAAATAATACAACAAAATCAACACAAAATAACAAAAACTAGAAATGCACACAAAGAAAACCAAATAACAAAATAAAAGAATGGTCTGTCTATTAACGACATTGATAAGAGAGAAAAGTTGTGTGTAGTTGCTGAGGGGGGGTCTATGACGAGACAAAGAAAAACAAGGATTACTGCACCTTCATTCGTTCTCTACCAGGTGACTAACATGAGGTTGTGTATAGAGGCTGGCAATCTCATTATGCCAACATCTAGCAACAATGTTAACTTAACAACATCTAGCAACAATGTTAACTTAACAACATCTAGCAACAATGTTAACTTAACAACATCTAGCAACAATGTTAACTTAACAACATCTAGCAACAATGTTAACTTAACAACATCTAGCAACAATGTTAACTTAACAACATCTAGCAACAATGTTAACTTAACAACATCTGTTAACTTAACAACATCTAGCAACAATGTTAACTTAACAACATCTAGCAACAATGTTAACTTAACAACATCTAGCAACAATGTTAACTTAAAACATCTAGCAACAATGTTAACTTAAAACATCTAGCAACAATGTTAACTTAAAACATCTAGCAACAATGTTAACTTAAAACATCTAGCAACAATGTTAACTTAAAACATCTAGCAACAATGTTAACTTAAAACATCTAGCAACAATGTTAACTTAACAACATCTAGCAACAATGTTAACTTAAAACATCTAGCAACAATGTTAACTTAAAACATCTAGCAACAATGTTAACTTAAAACATCTAGCAACAATGTTAACTTAAAACATCTAGCAACAATGTTAACTTAAAACATCTAGCAACAATGTTAACTTAAAACATCTAGCAACAATGTTAACTTAAAACATCTAGCAACAATGTTAACTTAAAACATCTAGCAACAATGTTAACTTAAAACATCTAGCAACAATGTTAACTTAAAACATCTAGCAAAAATGTTAACTTAACACATCTAGCAACAATGTTAACTTAAAACATCTAGCAAAAATGTTAACTTAACACATCTAGCAACAATGTTAACATACAATCAGGACTTACCAAATTCCAAATATACAAAAAGATATTCAGGAGCGTGTAAGCAGCCCACAGTGAGAATATGACAGACTTCCACTTGAACTGATCAATTGTGATCCCCAAGCCTTTAGCTAGGAGCAGTAACAGTAGCATAAACACACACTGTGTTGCTAGGTCCAGGAGAGTACCTACTTTCCCCAGCCACTCAGCTCCCACTCCGTTGTAGGCAAAAATGCTGACATGAATCAAATTGAGAGTAATACTTAACATTTCACCACACAGGCAGGCAGTGAATAGTTTTGTCACAATATGGCGCTGTTCTTTAAAGGCATACAGCCATAACAAAAAGATGATGATGCAGATGATCAGAGCAATTATATGAATCTCAAATACATCATGAAATTCAAAAGAGAACTGGTGTTCAAATGGATTCTGGCCACGGAATGAAGGATTTCCATTGACCAGCCAAATGTCATAGTTGATAATGATACCAGAGTCGTCGCTGGACTGCCATTCACATTTCCTTCCTGACATGTCTCGAAAACATGACACAAAACTCAAGTACCAGAACCTGAAATAAAAATAATTGAGAGTAACAAAATACATTAGACTTAAAAGTTAGTGGACTGCTATCTTGACATACAACGCACATCAGACTTAAAAAAGTTAGTGGACTGCTATCTTGACATACAACGCACATCAGACTTAAAAAAGTTAGTGGACTGCTATCTTGACATACAACGCACATCAGACTTAAAAGTCAGTGGACTGCTATCTTGACATACAACGCACATCAGGCTTAAAAGTTAATGGACTGATATCTTCACATACAAAGCACATCACACTTAAATGTTAGTAGACTGCTACTTTCATACACGAAACACATTAGACGTAAAGTTATTGGATTGCTCTTTTTATATGCAATAAAAAATCAGTCTGGTGCTCATGTGTACATCAATAAAGAATATCCACTTGTCCAGCCCCCTCTAGATATTATATATCTCCACAGTGTATCACAAAAGGTGCCCAAATGTACATATGTCTTGTGGCCTATGTCAAGTAATAAAAAAAACTTGATTTCCTTTCACGTGGCCTACAACAGATCTTTTAAGTCAGGGAAAAGGATCCCGTTGCACGCCCATTGAAGCATATTGGGAATATGGTGTTAGGCCCATATTTTCTTGACCGTCGGCATACTAGGGGTGATGTGGTCAGCATCACACCGGCCGCCTTAACCTTCCCAGGGTTGCTCTGGTACCCATTTGGGGCTGGGTCGACCCAGGAGCAGTTTGTGGCCTAAAAAAATACCACCTTATCTGGGGATCAAACCATAGACGAACGAACGAACGAACGAACTTTATTTTCAAAGGGTTAAGAATTGGGCACGCAGGCCCGTCTGACATTTTGCCCTTCCTCTCTCTCTCATCATGTATACTAATATCCTTTCATCCTCACATTTACTTTAAGCATTATTAAGGCATTTATCATTATAAAAGTAATATTACATTTGCAATAATCATCATAATTAAAGTGTTTTTAAAATAAAATAAAATAATTATTAAAAAAAAAAAAAAAAAAAAAAATTAATAGTAATAATGAATTTGAAAAATAAATAAATAAATAAAAAATAAATAAATTTAAAAAAAAAAAAAGAATCGAATTCTTCGTACTGTAAATTAGTGATTTGAGACATATTCAGAGGTATGTTATGAGAACTTGTAAAATGTTCATACGGTGTTCAACTGAATGACTCAGGGACTTTTTTTTTCTTTTTTTTTTTTTAGGTTCATCAAGATGAGGTGGGTAGACAGTTACTTTCCATTTTCCTTTCCATTTCCTTTGCGTCCCAAACTCAAGACCAGAATCAGACTAGGTAGATAGTTAGATAGACATATACGAAAGCAATTAATTTGCCAAGGGTTGAAAATCGGACACAGTCCCCTCTTGCATTCTTCCATCCTCTTGCTCATCTTTTATTACTGTTACTCAACATTCTCCAGCGTACTGAAAGTATTAATTTAAGGACAGTGCAACATTACAAGGAAGTATAACAGCACACATTAACAGTACCTGATCATAAAATTAAGAATATAAGTTATTAAGAATATAATATTAAGAATAAGTATATTGTAATGAAAACTAGATCATCAGAGCCTCCATACAGTATATTAGATAAAAGTACAACACAATCAGTTAGGGTGGCATATAATCAGCACTCATAAAGTATTTGAATAGTATACGATTGTATGAGTAAGGACTGTGCGTGTTTTTCAGGTCATTGGGAAGATTGTTCCAAAGATGAGCAGCTGAGTAAGCCAAACTAGTTTTAAATAGGTCAAGCCTGGGCTTGGGTACCTGTAATTTATTTAAGCGCTGACTACGTCTGTCATTGTATGGCTAGGAAGCCAGTGCACTAACCACTATGCTACCATGGCTTTTAAGTCAGGCAAGACAAAATTGACTGTCCATCTCATGTGGATTAAAACAGAACTTTTAAACCATGCAAGACAAAACTGTCCCTCTCTCATTGATCACAACAGATCTTTAATAAAGTTAGGCAAGACAAAAACTGCACCCGTGTGTTACCGGGACCCAACAGGGGAGCAAAGAATAGTAACACTGTTCCCTGCCATGCATGTCGTAGAAAGCGATTAAGGAGGGTTGGGCATGGGGCTGGTAACCCCATCCTGTAAAAAATTTAAACCACAAAAAACTTCAACAAACATGGACAAGTCAATTAAGGAAAATAAAACACAGCCATCCAAGACAGGGGAAGGTCCTCTCGCAGGGAGGCGTATGATGCAACACAGAGAAAGCCGAAAGGAGTCTGTGTTACTGGATAACAATCTTTCTTCTAGAACTTCCAGATTCGGCACCTCGAATGTTCGGACACTAAACGAACAAGGGAAAGTGGCACAAGTAGCAGCAGAAATGAGGGAATATAAAATCGAGGTTCTGGAAATGTGTGAAACAAAGTGGAAGGGGGTAGACAAGAAGAAACTCATCACAGGTGAATTGGTGCTGTCCTCAGGACATGAAGATGAAAGTTCACACCACAGTGAAGGGGTAGCTCTTATGTTATCTAAAGAAGCACAGAAAGCACTCATTGAATGGGAAGCTGTTGGACCCAGAATAATAACAGCTTCTTTTAAAACAGCAAATAAGAAAATAAATGTAAATGTCATCCAATGTTATGCACCAACTAATGACAAAGAAGAGTCTGTGAAAGAAGCATGTTATACTAGACTACAGGAAATTATGGAAAAAGTAAAAAGAAGAGACATCACAATTTTGATGGGTAACATGAATGCAAAGATAGGTACAGTCAACACCGGCTTTGAAGAAGTCATGGGAAAACATGGGCTAGAAATAATGAATGAAAATGGGGAACTATTCTCAAACTTCTGTGCTTCAAATCAACTGGCTATAGGAGGAAGCATGTTTCCACATAAGAGAATACACAAGGCAACATGGATATCCCCAGACCATAGAACAGAAAATCAGATTGATCATATATGCATAAACAAGAAGTTTAGATCATCATTGCAGGATGTAAAGGTATATAGAGGAGCAGATGTGGCATCAGATCACCACCTTCTGATAGCCAAAGTAAAAATGAAACTCAAGAGATATGCTACAATGCAAAATTATAGACAACAATTTAATGTAGGACATCTAAGAAATAAAGAAACAAGAGACAAATTTGAGGTCACAATATCCAACAAATTCCAAGTGCTCCAACAGCTGGAAGATGTAGAGAATACAGAAGACTTGGCAGCAAATCAAAATTGTATGGAATGAGACATGTGAAGAAATACTGGGGAAAAGGGAACGACAACAAAAAGCATGGATAACAACAGAAACCATCAATAAGATAAAAGACAGAAAAAACAAGAAAGCAGATTTAAACACAAGCAAAACCAGAAGTTCCAAAACCAAGGCTCAAGAATTGTACACAGAAGCAAACAAAGAAGTAAAAAGAAGTATCAAAAGAGACAAGAGGAAGTATACTGAGGAGTTGGCAAGAGAGGCAGAAGATGCTGCAGCAAAAGGAAATATGACAGAACTGTATAACAGCACAAAGAAGCTGACAGGGAAATACAAGCAAACAAGTTGCCTCATAAAAGACAAGAATGGAAAACTGCTCAGCAATATACAAGAGCAAATGAAGAGATGGACAGAATATTTTGAGGACCTTCTCAATAGACCAGCTCCACAAAACCCCCCGGACATCCAGCCAGCAGAAGAAGAGCTACAAATTAACGGTGAAAGACCAACGAAGGAAGAAATAAAGAAAGCCATAAAGCTTCTAAGAGATGGAAAAGCGTCTGGACCTGATGGCATTCCAGCAGAGGCCATCAAAGCAGATATCGACACTGCTAGAGATATTATATAAATTACTAGGTAAAGTCTGGGAAAAGGAAGAGATACCAGCAGAATGGAAGGAAGGATATCTGGTTAAGTTGCCTAAGAAAAGAAATTTACAAGAGTGCACAAATTATAGAGGAATAATGTTACTATCAGTGCCAGGAAAAGTATTAAACAGGATTATCCTTGAGAGATTAAGAGTCCATAGACAAGAAACTGAGAGATAAGCAGGTTTTCGACAAAACAGATCATGTACAGACCAGATAGCCACTTTGAGAATAATAGTTGAACAAAGTCTGGAATGGAATTCACCGCTATACATCGGATTTGTGGACTACGAAAAGGCATTTGACAGTGTAGACAGAGAATCGCTTTGGAAATTGATGAGGCATTATGGAGTTCCCCTGAAGATCATTAATTTAATAAAGAAAACATATGAAGACATGACATGCAGAGTTCTTCATGAAGGACAGCTTACAGAACCATTTGGGATAAGAACAGAAGTCCGACAGGGATGCCTCTTGTCTCCATTTCTTTTCTTACTAGCAATAGACTGGGTTATGAGATCATCAACAACACACAACAGAAATGGAATCCAGTGGACTCTGACTAAGCAGTTGGATGATCTGGATTTTGCTGATGACTTGGCTCTTCTGTCCCATAACCGTAATCAGATGCAGGACAAATTGAAAACACTCGATGAGAGGTCACAGCAATTGGGTCTGAAAATACACAGGGAAAAGACAAAAATAATGAGAATAAATGCAGGTAATGATAACAGGGTTGAACTTGAAGAAGCACCAATACAAGATGTAGAATCGTACACATATCTTGGCAGCAATATAGACAAAGTTGGAGGGACAGACAGTGATATCAAACTAAGAATACAAAAAGCAAGAGGAGCTTTCATTGCATTGGGAAATGTATGGAGATCAAGAGAAATCGAATCCAACACGAAAATAAGAATCTTCAACTCAAATGTGAAGTCAGTCCTATTGTATGGCTCTGAGACATGGAGAACAACAAAGACAACAACCAAAAAGCAACAGACTTTCATAAATGGGTGCTTGCATAGAATAGAGGGATTAAAATGGTATGACAAGGTTACCAACGTGGAACTGAGGACAAGAACTAGACAAGTGCCAGTGGAACAAGAGATGAGAAGAAGACGATGGCGATGGATAGGACACACACTGAGAAAACCTGTTGATAGCATTACAAGGCAGTCCTTGTTCTGGAACCCACAGGGCAAGAGAGGCAGAGGTAGACCAAGAAGCACATGGAGAAGAGAGCTGGAAACATGTGAAAATGATGAGAACGTGGAAAGAACTTGAGATGATGGCACGTGACAGGAGGACTTGGCATGTGTTTGTTGAAGGCCTATGCTCCTTTGGGAGTGGAGGGTTATGAATGAAAAGACAAAACTGACTGTCCTTCACATTAAAATTAAACTGTTTTAAGATGACATAAATTACAGTCCATCTCTAGAATTAGAAGAGGTTGGCAACTGGGAAAGTGAAAATTCTGGACTAGCTCTTTCCTTCTAGCACTAATAAGTCTGGTGTGGTGTAACCCACTTTTTAAGAGAAGAGCAAAAGAATGTTATCAGATAACACTGTTCAGAAAATAGGTCACAGGAAACTGGAAAGTGCAAGAGGAAAATTAAGGAGGTCACAAATGTTAAGATTTTCACATTTAAGTAAGTAAATAACAACAGATGAACATGTAAATGTTGATAAGAGCTAAGCCTGATGACGTAATAAAATCTATATTCCTAGCTTTGTCAAAGAAATCTGCAGCCATCAGATGTGAAGACCATAACACAATAAATCATATGAGTCACGTGACCAATATACTTTGAAGAATTATCATAACATTCATTCATCTCCTTTCTCGTTCCTTACACAGCACATGACCACTGCTGTTGTTGACCTTATTTCAAGAAGCCCATATCAAAGTATTTGTTTCTGCAGCAGCAGTTTCCATAACAATTTGTTTTACACAATGAAGCTGTTAGCCCAATGCACAACCTCACATCAGTCACTTTCTACGACATACTATCCATATAAGTCACTCATGTCATTACGGTTAGGATTAAAGTTCGGTTAGGGATTCCTAAACCTAAACCGTCACTTCTGCATCTTACAATTCTTTTTTCTTCTTCTTCTTCTTCGTTCACCCTCAGATGTCAACTTGAATAAGTTCAAAGAAAGCAGTGGTCAGCCTGACGCTGTTGATATCTCCGTAGATTTTCTCCAGGAATGGTACTGGTGATGGCCATATGCGTTTTCTCTGTTCCTCATATGTTGGGCACCTTTGAAGCAGGTGTTTGGCAGTCATTTTACCACAATTCTTTTTTAAAGATGTATCAAACACACTTCCCACCACTTCTTCGTGTCAACTGATTATGTGTAGACCTACCATTGTACTGCAGAAGACATACCTTCCCCCCATTCATTCTCGACTTTCAACATGAGAAACATTTGTTTCTAGCCCGTCTATAACATAAACTGTGTAGGCTATTAGGCCTACAAGATTTGCAGGATAGCCTAAACCAATCACTAACCTGGGCCTTTGCACATCCCTGACTTTATATGTAAACTGGTAACCTGGCACAACATTGTTCGGATTATCTTCATCTATGCACAGTTTATCTTTCGGGCACGGAACCTTTCTAAGAAAATCCTCTAACCCTTTAGGTTTGCAGATGTAATCAAAGGCGATCTGATCAATTTTGAGAAACATAGCCGGGCAGGCTTGAGATGTGTGAATTGTGCTGTTGCCATAGTATTCCAGAAAATATTCACTATCTACAACAACTAGTGTGAGGTCTTTGGTTGAGTTTGAATAATTTGGCTTTGTTATATTTCCGTAGATATAACCCTGGGTATTTTCTTGCTCTTTCGGGTCAGTCTTTTGGAAACCAAACTTCGTAAGAAAAATGAAGAAATCTTTACTATTCCACGTCCCTGTCAAATGTAGTCCGCTGGAAAAATGGGTGCCGAACCCTAAACACCACAAGGAAAGCCAAAAATTGAAAATCATTGTTAAATTAAAAGAATTCCTTGTGCGTGGACGTCAAAGAATTCGAGACGAAGTTGAAATTCTGTTTACCCGTTTAGGGACATAATACCTATTATGATTCACCACGGCCATTTTACTTTACTTATCACGTGACTTCCTCTTGTTTGTGGCACTTCGCGTTGATTCTATATTCTTTGTAATGTCAAAAATATTAATAAATTATTCACATTTTACAAAGATATCATTTTTATATAGGAACAAGGACACGGTCAGATAGTTATTTTTCTTATTATCAAACCCCACAATTAATAAAATATACAATCACAGATGTGCTCAGTTACAACGCAGTGACATGGTGTATCTGCAGTTACAAGCGACCGTCTAAAGTCATAAACTTTTCACACCAGCTGGTTTGTAATTGTGCAGCAGTCAATTAATTAGGTTATTTATTTTACGGCGCGTATTGTCTTGGCATGAAACGGTAGACAGATGGTCAAAATTGACTACCTCAGCAGTATCTGTGCTAAATGTCGTACTGGCGTTAGGTAACAAATAAAAGTTATACTGTACTAATTTTTACGATAGAGCTCATTGACCAAAATAAACGGCGCTATTCCTTCACACACACATACGTGCGCGAACACACACACAAACACACGTTAGTAGCTACCAAAGTGTTCTTCTGGGGCTCTTAGACTCGTGGGGGAAAAAAACGCAATGACTCCGCACTAATGTTATTGATAAATGTGCTCAATTCCGCCATAGTACGTAACTGCGCAGATATTCTACTCTTAATAAAGAACAGCGATAGTTAAGTTAGAATGGTAAGTTAATTATGATTAAAGCATTTGTTTCTCGAAGCAAATTTAACGGGTTCGAAACCGGGCAGGTCACATTTCAGTCTACCCAACTGTACATGGGAATCTGGCTGCTCTTGGTCTAAGAAAGGCTGAAACAGTGGGGAAGGGAACCTGCCACCTCATCTCATAAAGCTGAGACCTGGTACATTATAGTCTCTAACACGTTACTCCCCAACAGCAGTAATTACTATGGGACTAAGTTTACCTTTACGTCATTATTAAATGAAGCGTCGAAAAAATATCAAAAATGCAGATTGACGGTGATAAAGGCAGCCGTTTTGGACAAAATGAAATATGCCCTCATTCGCTAAGATAACACCCAGGAATACTGATCAGGCAAAAGAAAAGTACAGGTGACTCTAGATAATCCAGAATTCTTTAATCCAGACGTGTCCCGGCGAATTAGTTGGAACTGGGCTCTTTCAATCTCGCTACTCCTTCCTCATGTCGTATTACTTCCTTTCTGGTCAACAAATACGGGGTGTGACCGTTTGTGGTTGTGTGACCGCTTGGCCTTTCGCGCTAGCATTATCCCTCCTACTTCCACGCTAAGCATTTATATGTGCTATAATATGCTACATGTAAGAATGACAGACCTTAAAAGCAAATAAGACGTTTTTACACAAAACGCAGTATTCATTCAAAGTTCAGTTGGCAGTTACTGCTCTGACAGGGCAAACGTAGGTCAGTCCCAGATAATAATGAATGGGTTTTATTTAAAAGCGCGAAAGTGGGAAATGAATGTTTGAGTGATCTGGGTTTTTTTTTAATCCAATTGTTAAGTTGGGAAAGATCACACATGGGAAAAAAAGTCGAAATAACAGAATGTCGTGTGCAAAAAAGGTCGAAAAGCTGAGGAAAGGAGTGCAAATGTAGATTATTGTACCGTGTGAAAAAAGGACGGGTCGTGTGAAAAAGGACGGGTCGTGTGAAAAAAGGCGGGAAAAAAGAAGAAATAGTATAAATAGAAGAGTTGTGGGCGATAGGCAGAGAGATTTCAGGATTTATGATTCTAATGAAACCATAACTTTAGACTAGAGGATTTTTACAGATAGTGTTAGGTGAACTTCGTCTTTGAGGATACCAAGACAAGTTTTTGAGTAGACAAATCAGTATATTATTCTATTTGGATATACATATATTATTCTATTTGGATATACATATATTATTCAGTTGGATTACATATTTTTTCATCTTGGATAACCAATCATCATTGTGAAATTTACAGTGTTTGTCTAATGACATCGATAAACTCTAATTGAATTTTTCTACATTGCTGTTTGTGGAACTTTACAGTAATTTCTTTTGGATATACGTTGTTATGCTGAAACTGTTTTGTGTATCACCAAACTTAAAGGGAAGAACATTCCTGGGTTAAAAAAAATAACAAAAGGTCAAGTATCACCATCTCTGGCGGATGGCCAGTTAGCACTTGGACCACCACAACTTATGAAGGATTAACTCTTACTAAATAAAATCAATATAACTACTAGTGCCGTATAAATATACACGGCCACAGTTGTACAGATTGTAGTTTAGACCACACATGATCAGTAATAGTAGGTTGGTTTATTAATTGATTAATTACATCAATTAATAACAGTTGTGAATATAAGCCAGTGATTCCGCCCTGGGAGATCAAGAAACCAGACACGGACTACCACCTAGCAGAAATACTTAAGAAAACAAATAATATAGAAAATATTAAAAACACAGCCAATAAATATATACAACAAATATCAAAAGACAGCATTAATGTGTACACAGATGGATCCAAGGGAGAGGATGGCAAATTGGGGATAGGAATATATATTCCAATATGGAAAATGGCAAAAGAATATAGCATCACGGACAATACATCCATGTTCACTGCAGAGATGGTGGCAATAATAAAAGCACTAGAAATATTCTCTAATAACCCTCCCAAAAAATTAACAGTTTTAACCGACTCTCTTTCAACAATTAAAGCACTTAGAAACTTACGAGAATGTAGTAGACCTAATATAGCAGAGGAGATATTTCTGGCTACTACATACATATTCTAGAGGATGTTCAGTCTTAATTGCTTGGATACCTTCACATGTTGGCATAGAAGGAAATGAAAAGGCAGATAAAGAAGCCAAGAAAGGTAGATCTGACAAAAATCTAATAAATGTAGGGACGAGTAAATCACAGATTAAGAGCTTAATTAAAGATTTAATAACAGATGAATGGAAAGTAGAGTGGGATAAAAATCTGAAAGGAAAACATGCATATAAGATGTTCAAGGCTCCAACAAGAAAATGTCAGATATCTAGGGAATTGAAAATTCCCAGTAATAAGAAACTTCTCAGACTACAGCTGGGAAAAGGCTATTTCAGAATAGAAGAACCTTACTGTGCAGGATGTCTTCAAGACAATAATATTGATCATTTCTTGTTAAAATGTAAGAGATACGGTATGAACAAATGAGAATACCAATATTAGATTATTTGCAAGCATCCAACTTACCTATAAATATGGAAGAGGTGTTAAGAATAGACAGACCTAGGGAACTACATAATATAGTCAAACAATATTTAACACGAACAAATGTTAATATATAGTGGCTGGGAATGTGAAGGTCTGATGCTGTTCTTACAATGCATATGACTTTTAACAGATGAAAGTCAATAACTAGAACCACCAGGCCTTTACACCCCTCTACTTTAATATTATTCTTGTTCAGAGTTTCTTCTTGATTTTGTTTGTTTGTTTGTTTGTTTGTTTTTCTATTTATTTAACGTATAAGCACAATTGTGATTGTCCCTATTTACAATGATTTGACAAATGTGATGCCACTTTCTCATATCGGCAGTTGTTCATATTATTTGGAATTGAAAACAATACATATCTTAATTATAACCCATCAGGGGTTGAACGGGATATTTTTTTTCATTAATTTAAAAAAAAAAAAAAATAGTAGGTTGGTCGTCGCTTCTAGTCTGTATAACCCAGACTATCTTGTCGCCTTCTGTCTGCTTTTCATTAATATGACATTAATGCTCATTGACACTGCATTCAGTAAACCCTCGGCGGGTTTTGATGATTTTGTTGGTACTTTCCAATCTTTAACGTATGTAAAGTGATGAATGACAAATTTTGTCATCTGTATTCAAACTTCACAAGTAAATCTGGATCATTCAACCTACAACATTCTTGGTGATTACGTCATTGGTCATATGTGATTCTTGACTAATATGTTTCTACGTTGTAACTTGTTTCGTTTACTTTGTGGATTATAAATTTGCTTCTTAAAACTAATAAAAATCGTTCAATGTTCTTCAGTGATGCTTGAAATTATCGTAGCTAGTTTGTCTACGTACGACCCGTCAACAGCGGGGAATCTTAGTTTCTTTCAAGGTTGATATACTTCTAATACTTCGTTGGTTCTTAGCATTGACAATACTGCTGTACTTGAAAGTCTATCTTTGCTACAAGAGGTGTAACAGTTTATAAATGTTTCAACACGTACTTTCAATATATTTTGGACATCTCTGTCCAAGAAATACCACAGTTAACTTGGGCTGTTTGCAATAAACACTTGCGTCTGCTCTTGAGTTCCTATCTTGAATAGCGACAATGGAGTTGGGATTATGTTTCTACAGATTTGCTCTTGCACGAAAATCGCATGGCGACAACCCCGGCACGCACTATCGCTGAGTTACATCGTCTTCACTCGTTGACCACTCGAACACAAAGACCTCCGTACACTACGTTACTCAGTCTGTTTGTTAAGCTTACCCCACGTGAACTTACCTCACCCCACTTGAACATTAGCTCACCCATGTGATCGAAACTTCCCGAACATTCGATAGGGTACACGTATCTCGAAACTACATCTCTCCATCAAGAGCAACAACTCTTGTCCAACTTATTTAGTAAATAGTGTTACTTCCCTTTGACTACTTCTCAATATTTTATATTTTCCGCTTATCAAACAATTCGCATCTCTACATCCCTATCTCAATATCTTTAAATCAGTTACCTTAACCGGCCACAAGGGGATGGGTTGACACAAGTGACCACATCGCATCTGATATTGGTAACCCTGTCACAACATCAGTATGAAACTAAACGGCAACTGATAAATAGTATATTCTTACGAACCCTTTGCTTTCAGCGTCAAGCATAGTCCCTGACCAAAGCGCAGGAGATGAAAATCACATCCCGTGAGATGAGATGCTTAAGAAAAGCCATTCATGTAACAGGAAATGTAACCGAGAGAGACAGAGTGAGAAACTATAACATTAGAACAATTGTCGGACCTACATCCTGCATCAAGTATATAGTGGGGCAAAGTCTTTTACAGACGAGGTATGATGTGTTGGTGTTGTGGGTAGTGGGTTCCCCCCCCCCCCCTTGCTTCACCCTAGGCCTAGTGAATTCTTGTTCATGAAAGGAGCGACCATTGCGGTGTGAGTCTCTTGGCCTAGCAAAACCTCTCATACCCCAAGATCGCTGTGCGTGGTGAAGAGCCACACCCTCCTCGAGGTAGTCCTAGTAACTGAGGGTGCGAATCCTCAGGCTAAACACAACGGATCTAGAGGAGCAAACCTCGATAATAAAACCGGTGCACTACACCGTACACGCCCTCTGTGGGTGGGAAGGAGCCAGATGGATACTGAACAAGTCTTGGGAGTGGGAACGAGTGTGGACTGCTCCCTGAAGATCGGAACCCATCGTACAGGCACAGAGACTCAGGACGTGACGATCCTATTGTCTTCAACTCTTGGTCACATGCCTAGAGCCTCGGAGAACTCGGCGTAACCAGCAGGCAATTTGGTGGCGGGGAAAGAGCACTGTGAGCCCTACCTTGGCTACGTATCACAAGGAGATGCAGAAACACCCCCTTTATCTCCCCCAGAGCTGGCACAGTACACTTCTGGCTCCTACCCGGGGCGGTAGGAAATCCACAGGCACCCCAGCATCACAATGCCATGAAGATGACAAAGTTGGAATTTACTAACTCAAACCTGGCAGAGCAAGTCCTCCATCAGATGCGGCCGATGCTGGGCCCACTGGCGTGTGGACACGTCCCGATCCCCATCGAGACTTGCCCGGGGAGCCCACCCCGGCTCAAAAAAGCAGAGAAGGCCACTCTCCAAACCTCCGATGTCTTCCGGGCAGTGTTAGGATGTGCAAGAACATGGACAGGAAGACTCCACAACTTCCCCACTGAAGACACGCCCACGACGACCGTTGCCTCAATTGGCTGTGTGTGGTGTACCCGGAAACGGGGCCTCCCAGTACTGAGGCACAGTTAAGTCCCCGATGTCACTTATCGGTGCAGAGTTGAGAGAGATGGCTGAGCATCACAATCCCCCCTGTATTGCAGCATGATGAGAACCCAGCATTGCACACTGAGCTTGGGGGGATCACTTGGGCACCAGACTTAATACTGGCTCTTGACTGGATGGCCGCATGCAGGAGATTTCTACAATGGAGAGATGGCAGGTGGTGGGTATCTGGAAGTGGCTCTGTGCAGGACGTGAGGATTCCTTGGGAGAGCCCAGAACCAGAGCACAGCATTGTGCAAGCTCTGCATAGTTGGAGAGCCCCCCTGGATGACGGGGAATGCACAGTGTGCCACCCCACCTATCCCCAACTGCTAACTTAGAACCAGAAGTGGGGTCCTCTGTATGCGTGCCAGGCCAGGATAAAATGCCTGGGAAAGAGACTGGAGCTCAGAACTCCCTAACTCAAAGTTGCAGGATGGCAGAAAAGCCACGGGAAAGACAGGTCTATTTTAAAGATAACGCAACCATATTTTTCACCATACGAGCTCGGACGCCGCCTCGGTAAACAAGGTCCGCGCAGAGCAGTGACACCCCCAGGCTGCTTGCGAATAGTCTACTACTGGGAACATAAACAGATTATGGATGAGCCCACTCTCCCGTTGAAGAGGTGCTAAAGTCGTAGATACTGGGCCAGAAGGCGCACCGGAAACCACAGTATCACGCAACTCGCTTTTTTTTTTATGGATGAGTACACCGTCAAATAAATCTCGTACTGGTGCTCGCCCTGTGGAGCTCCACCAGGCAGGTGCAGTGCCGGGCTCTGAGCCTCGACAGAGCCCACCCTCAGCTACTGGAGGACCCTCTAGACCGTCTTGTGGAGTCAGCAGACGGCGGAGGAGAACTACTGACCGAAACAAAACAGAAAAAGAGAAACCCAGAGTGCCACTTGTCATGATGCACTGGAATGCAGAGGGAGTGAACAGCAAGCAGGCTGGATACAGCAAAAAGACAGAGCTGGAAAACATCTTGTATGAGAAGCAAGTCAGTGTTTGCTGTATCCAAGAGACTCACTTGAAAGCAGATCAAACCTTTAAAATAAGGGGATATCAATGCTTCAGATCCGACAGACAAGATAGACGAAAAGGAGGAGTACTTACTCTTGTAAGGAATAACATTCATGCACACGAAAGGAAAATCTACATGGATGGAGCAGAATATCAGCTGTTGCAGATAAAGGTAGACAAGATGGAAATAGAACTCCTGAACTATTACTGTCCAAACAACAAACCCCTGAGTCTCAGCTCTATACAGGTACCAGCCACCAACTTTATAGCAGTTGGAGACTTTAATAGCTACTCCCAGAGCTGGGGCTATAACCATCTAGATCACAGAGGTGAAGAGGTTGAAACATGGCAAGATGATCACTCCCTAATGCTAGTCAATAATGCCACAGATACTCCTACCTTCTACTCCAGAGGATGGCACACAACTTCAACACCAGATCTTGCGTTCGCCACCCCAGATACAGCTGGATCTATTAGTAGATAAGTAGGAGACCAACTAGGGGGAAGCGACCATCGCCCAATCTTTCTTACTGTCCAGAGTGCAACTCTCAGTACAGGCCCAGCCATTACAAGATGGAACTACAAAAAAGCCAACTGGGGTTTATTCAGGCATCAGGTAAACACGCTGCTGTCTACCCTTAAGGTACAGAACAGAGACATTAATGAAGTGGTAAAAGACTTCAACAGATGCATACTACAAGCTGCAAAAGAAACCATTCCCAAAGGATGCCGGCGTAACTACATACCATACTGGTCCAGCACACTCCAAGAACGTCAGGAAGCTATGGACAGGGCTAGAAAGGATGCAGAGTCTCAGCCTTCACTTGAAACTCACAACAAATGGAAAAAGCAGAGTTTCAGAGAACAAAGCTAGAAGAAAAACGAAAAGCTGTAGAACTAAAACGGCATCGCTGAACCCTGAGAAAGACGGCAGGAAACTTTGGAGATTAGTCAAGTCTCTAAATGAAGAGCGTTCCTCACCTAGGCAGACTTTCACATTGGATGAAGGTGGCAAACTTTTCAGAGGAAAACAAGCTGCAGACCTGTTTGCTAGAAGATACAGTTCAGAAAGCAACTTACCCATTAACATAGACCATCAGAGAGAGATAAGAAAAGAAATACTGGCAACCATGGGACAGACAGATACTCCTGCCCCAATGAGGGAACCCATCACACTAGGAGAACTACAGAACGCTATTTCCAAGTTTAAGTTTCAAAAGTCACCCGGCCCAGACAAAATCAGCAACGAAATGCTAGTAAATCTGAGCTCAGCAGCAAAGACAAAACTGCTTGAGATATTCAACCACAGCTGGTTGAAAGGAACGGTACCCCAAGTATGGAGAGAAGCCATCACAATACCAATACTAAAGAAAGGGAAATGTAAGACCGAGGCTGCAAGTTACCGGCCAATCAGTCTCACAAGCTGTGTTGGGAAGACTATGGAGCGAATAGTCAACCACAGATTGAAATGGTATTTAGAGTCTGAGCAGATCCTGGTGCCGGAACAACCTGGATTTAGAGAATGCTACAGTATAGCCTTCTTTAGCCTAAACAACATCTGGAAGTCCTCCCAATACAGCACAAGCACAAAATTAAGATTATATCAGAGCTGTGTGCTTTCTGTGCTTCTCTATGGTGCGGAATGCTGGAGAGTTACAGAGAAGGAAATGTCGAAATTGTCCTCTTTTCACACAACATGCCTAAGAAAAATTCACCGAATCTTTTGGCCGAATACCGTCACTAACCAAGATCTGCTTACTCGTAGCAAGCAAGAGGACATGCACACCATCATAGCTGGCAGACGCTGGAACTGGGTTGGTCATGTCCTCAGAAGAGACCCCGATGCCATCACAAGAACAGCTATGCTTTGGACCCCTGAAGGAAAACGAAAAAGAGGCCGACCAAAAACAACCTGGCGGAGGACTGTGGAGGCTGAGATGCAAAGAATGAACCAGAGTTGGGGCACTGTACGAAGGATGGCCACCGACCGAGCAAAGTGGAATCAATTTGTTGTTGCCCTACAAGACGCCACTAGGCGTGATGGCCACTGACTGCTTTGACGGTCGGCGGCTAAGGATCAAAGAAGAAGAAGAACAGTATAGAAGACCAAGTTACTTACTTGTCTCAAGCAATAGAAGATGCCTTCCAGGAGAAGAAAAAGGTCCTAACGATCTGGGTCGACTTCAAGCAGGCCTTTGACAAGGTGTGGAAAGATGACCTTATTGCAAAACTTGGGAGAAGTGGAATCCAAGGCAACATGATGAAATGGATCCAGTCATACTTGCATAACAGGAGAACTAGAGTCACTCTTGACGGTCTGCAGAGCAGAAAAGTGTTGCTCCATCAGGGGGTACCTCAAGGAGGAGTAATTTCCCCAACACTCTTCCTTGTTTACATCAATGACCTGGTGAAAGATCTCCCCGCAGGAGTGAAAGCTGCCTTATATGCAGATGACCTAGTACTCTGGTGCGCTGATGAAAACGTCACCACAGCAAATTATAAAATGCAGCGGGCAGCAGACATGCTAGTGTCATGGGCAGAGAAATGGCTTATCACAATAAACACAGACAAAACCTCCACAACACTGTTCTCCCTCGCCCCCAAGGACAAATCAGCTAACATACACCTAGGGACAACCGTGATCAAGGAAGAAAGCTACCCCACCTATCTTGGGGTGACATTTGACCAAAGGCTTACATGGAATAAGCATATTGAAAATGCAGAAGGAAAGGCCCGAAGACGACTAGGCATACTCAGAAAATTAGCAGGTACCAACTGGGGAGCAAATGAACGAAATCTAAAGAAGATTTATAATGGAGTAATAAGACCACACTTAGAGTTTAGCTCAGCAGCATGGTCATCAGCTGCTAACTCACATCTGCAGTCTTTGGACAAGGTGCAAAATCAAGCTCTCAGGCTCATTACAGGAGCCATGAAAAACTACACCAATAACAGAGATGCAGAAGGTTGCTGGATTACAGACATTGTCCCATAGAAGAGACACAAAAACCATGATCCAGATGGAAAAGTACAACAGTATGCCAATGCACCCAATGAAGGCAAGACTAGATGATCTGGCATTGGGACGTCTAAAGCGTAGCAGCTTTGTGCATCGGGGGAAAAGACTTATAAGACAGCATCAAGAAGACCTATCCATGAAGACAACACCACTGAAGCCCACCCTATACCCTGTACCATGGGAGCAGGCCAGCAGTGCCCTCCAAATTAATACATCAGTCAGTGGTCTCACAAGTGGATGTGAGTATAATGATCTGCAAAAACGAACTGCTACATTGAGTATGATCCAAGAAAGCTATCCCGATCAATCATGGATACATGCCTATACAGATGGATCAGCAACTAATGCTGTTAGGAATGGAGGTGCCGGTATCTTTATGATTTATAACACCAACTCTGACTGCCACCAGGTAGTCATCCTCACAGATGCACTGTCTGTCCTGCAAGCTCTCAAGGGTGGTAAACTCCCGCATCTGAGAAATGAACTAAACAAGGTAGCTGCCAAAAAAGAGAACCATACTTCAGTGGGTACCATCTCATTGTGGTGTACCCGGAAATGAAAAGGCAGATAAACTTGCAAAAAAGGGAGGAGAATGTGAACAAGAAGATAATGAAGTCACATACTTTTAGAAAAAGAGAGCTATCCAGACTATCAGAAGAGAACAGAACCAACCCAAAGACGACTATCACACTCTCGACCGGCAGGGACAGATAACTATTTTTCGCCTCAGGACAGGGCATAACAAACTGAATAAACACATGCACAAGCTACGATTGTCTGCTTCACCACTGTGCACATGTGGATTAAACGAACAAACTGCTGAGCATGTTCTACAGGATTGTCCTCTGTATGACCAGTTAAGAAAGATATACTGGCCCATTGACTCAACACTAAACTCAAAGCTATATGGAGCTAAAGAGGAACTTCAAACAACAGTCGAATTCATCATGAGAACTCGTCTGACGGTGTAAACATCAAAGATGCGATCGCAAGAAGAAGAAGAAGAAGTATATAGTATTAGCCTCCCTTAGTTATAACTGACTATGGGAAATCAGCGCCCATGAGGTGATACCCCTCTGCTGCTTTTTTTGTGTGGTGTTTTTTTTTTCGACTTGTACTTTTCTCGTCTGGTTGTTGTAAGAGTTTCTTTACGCCCAATTTGAGGTGGCGACGTAGGGATCATCGCCACTTGGTGCGTCCGGCAGCTTCATCCTCCCAGGTTGCTGGATTTATGTCAAGTGCTTTCACGTCTCTGTTGCACACATCTTTGAACCTCAGCTGCAGTTGCACAGCTGTTCTTTGACGATCTGCCAGTTGTCCATATAAAATATCTTAGGGGATGCGACCATTATCCAAGCGGCAGACATGGCCACGCTGGCGTAGTCTGCGGTGTCTAAGCTGTGTATACGTTGTTTTGAAGACCAGCACGTGACAGCACCTCTACATTTGTTACCTTTTTCATCCACTAAATACCGGTACCAAGGATGGGGCGTAGATACCGTAGATGGAAGTTATTGAGACTTATTTTTCTCATTTAGCATAAGTTGTCCATGTCTCGCTGCCATATAGAAGTGTGCTTGTGACGCTGGCATCATATACTACAGCTTTGGTCTTCATTGTGAATTTTGGTTTTTCTCAGACACGCGTTGTGAGACGGACAAAGATGGCTGCAGCTTTGTCAATGAGGCTGAGACCGAGTATATGTAGAGACAAAAAAATTAAGTGGTTTGGTCATCTCACGAGAATGGAGACCGACCATTACGCGTCTACAACCGTAGAAGATCTTATTTCAGGGCACGGGGAAGACCAAGGGGCAGACAGTATCATAGACATCCCACATAAACACGTGTCGCCGGATAGCCCACTACTGATACCATAGCATCATTATTGCTATTAGTTATCAAGTACATTAGGAAGAATAGTTACTTACTTACTTCCTTAGTCGTTCCTCTTCTACCGTGAGGTGTAGAGGTTTGGAAGAGAGAGCGCCAGACTATTCTATCAGCTGTCTTCTTCCTGGCCTGGTTCCATTCTAGTCCTCGGTCCTTCAAAGATTGTCTAATGTTGTCCTCCAAGCGGACTCTGGGTCGTCCTGGAGGTCTGGATCCCTGGCTCTTTGTTTCCCATGCTTGTCGTGGTAGCCGATCTTCTCCCATTCTGCAGACATGGCCAAACCATCTTAGTTGGGACTGTTCTAATAGTTACGAGGTTTTATTGAGATACGCGGTTATCAGATGGAAACTGGAATTAGGGTAAATAGCGACTAACCATTGATCTTTGGCGGGAGTTGCTCGGCAACCGATGACGAAAATCAGAAAAGCTGAAACACGCCATCGGTAGGTATTTGAGATCCAAGAAAGAATTAATAGACTGTCCAACCAAAAGGCTGGAAAAAGCCCGGAGCATTTTTGCAAAGGCAAGCTTCGAGGTCACAAAGCTGATCCCGAAAAGCCAGTCTGTATGGACGTACACTGCTGGTCTTGAAGTTTTTTTTTTGTTTTTTTTTAAATTAATGAAGATAAACAGAAATCCCGTTCAACCTCTGATGGGTTATAATTAGGATATATATTGTTTTCAATTTCAAATAATATGAACAACTGCCGACATGAGAAAGTGGCATCACATTTGAAAATAGGGATACTCACAATTGTGCTTAGGCCTATACGTTAAATAGAAAAATAAAAAACAAACAAACAAACAAACAAAATCAAGAAGAAACTATGAACAAGAATAATATTAAAGTGGAGGAGTGTATAGGCCTGGTGGTTCTAGTTATATAACAGACTTTACCAGATATTCAATTGATTTTCATCTGTTTAAAGTCACATGCATTGTAAGAACAGCATCAGACCTTCACATTCCCAGCCACTATATATTAACATGTGTTCGTGTTAAATATTGTTTGACTATATTATGCAGTTCCCTAGGTCTGTCTATTCTCAACACCTCCTCTATATTTATAGGTAAGTTGGATGCCTGCAAATAATCCAATATTGGTATTCTTATTTGGTCATACCTCTTACACTTTAACAAGAAATGTTCTATATTATTGTCTTGAAGACATCCTGCACAGTAAGGTTCTTCTATTCTGAAATAGCCTTTTCCCAGCTGTAGTCTGAGAAGTTTCTTATTACTGGGAATTTTCAATTCCCTAGATATCTGACATTTTCTTGTTGGAGCCTTGAACATCTTATATGCATGTCTTCCTTTCAGATTTTTATCCCACTCTGCTTTCCATTCATCTGTTATTAAATCTTTAATTAAGCTCTTAATTTCTGATTTACTCATCCCTACATTTATTAGATTTTTATCAGATCTACCTTTCTTGGCTTCTTTATCTGCCTTTTCATTTCCTTCTATGCCAACATGTGAAGGTATCCAAGCAATTAATACTGAACATCCTCTGGAATATAAGTATGTAGTAGCCAGAAAAATCTCCTCTGCTATATCAGGTCTACTACATTCTCGTAAGTTTCTAAGTGCTTTAATTGTTGAAAGAGAGTCAGTTAAAACTGTTAATTTTTTGGGAGGGTTATTAGAGAATATTTCTAGTGCTTTTAGTATTGCCACCATCTCTGCAGTGAAAATGGATGTAATTTCCGTGATGCTATATTCTTTTGCCATTTTCCATATTGGAATATATATTCCTATCCCCAATTTGCCATCCTCTCCCTTGGATCCATCTGTGTACACATTAATGCTGTCTTTTGATATTTGTTGTATATATTTATTGGCTGTGTTTTTAATATTTTCAAGATATCAACTCTAAGAAGCAGATAGCTTTCTTTTAATATGTTGGAAATTCTTATGTTACAGTAAGTACAGCTTCGAGTGAGACCTTGTTTATATTTCAGAATTAACATATCGTTAGGCCAGAAATGCCTAAATGTACAGATGACGAACTGAATTTTTATAAGGTATGAAACAGAACCCTGCAAAGGCATCCTAAGCAAAACTCATAAAGAAAATAAGAGATTCTAGCAGAAATACTCATCCCAACATGGATAGGCTACAGGGAGAAAATAGCCTTTAAAATGAACTATGTATTGATTGAGGAATTATAAAGAAAATGCATTCATAAGACATTGTCTGGATTGTAAATATGAATAAACAGTTTTAACAGATATTGAAGACTTTCTTGCCTAAACTCATGTTGCAAGTTACACAGTGTATGCTATAATTAACACACCACAAATAACATCACAGAGGAATTTCTGGAACAAACCTGGGCTACAATATTCATTAAGAAGCAAACATCTCTGGCAGTATTCCAGTAATTCATGACTTGAATGATACCATAAGCATTTACACACCCCACACATTGACTAAATGGTGCCGTGAGTTCCTGTATCCCCGGTCACACACATTGACTCAGAGAAGCCAGTGCGACACACTTGTCTCAAGTGGGCAATTTGCAGTTCCCACCATGCTTCACGGCAATAGGGGAACGAAAAAGTAAAGATTTACTTACTTATTTAGTCGTTCCCCTTCTACCGTGAGGTGTAGAGGTTTGGAAGAGAGAGCGCCAGACTATCCTATCGGCTGTCTTCCTCCTGGCCTGGTTCCATTCTAGTCCTCGGTCCTTCAAAGATTGTCTAATGTTGTCCTCCAAGCGGACTCTGGGTTGTCCTGGAGGTCTGGATCCCTGGCTCTTAGTTTCTCATGCTTGTCGCGGTACCCGATCTTCTCCCATTCTGCAGACATGGCCAAGCATCTTAGTTGGGACTGTTCTACTTGGGTCTGCAGGGGGTGGGATTTTAGGCCTTGACGTATTGTCTGGTTGCGGACCATGTCTCTTCTTGTTACTTCAACCACCTTCCTCAGATACCTCATTTCTGAGGTTTGGATCTGGCTTTTGTGGGTTGTAGTCATTGCCCATGACTCGAATCCATACGTCAAGACTGGGACATAGGTGGAGCGGTATACAGCCATCTTCGTTTTCTTATCAACCTCTCTCTTGCTGACGAATCCTCGATTTATGGCCCGAAAAAGTCTCCCAGCTGCTGCTTTTCGAGTGGCCAACTCTTCTTTGATGCCTCCCTTCCGGTCTATAACAACTCCGAGGTATTTAAAGTGGTCGACCTATTCTCGGACATGTTCTCTCAGCTTAATCTGATGCCTTCTTTCTTCTCGTGATATCACCATGGATTTTGTTTTAGAGCTGCTTATGACCATCCCTCTCTTCTCCAGCTCTTCCTTCCAGATTTGCAGGTTGGATTGGAGATGTGCCTCTGATTTAGCAATCAGGGCAACATCATCAGCAAATGCCAGCTCTGAAATACAGATCTGTCTCATCTTCCAGTACCCCACTGAATACTTTCTTGTTCTCTCCTTACATGCCTTGATGACATCGTCCATGAGGAGTATGAAAAGATAAGGTGACAGGATATCACCTTGTCTTACACCAGTGGTGGTCCTGAACTCTTCTGACTTATGGTTTGCTGTCCTCACATAATTTCTGCAAGTCTTGTTAAAGCTCTGTATAACATGGATTATAGGTGCTGGAATGTTCTTCCTAGCCAAGCAGTCCCAAAATCTGCTCCATGGAACCTTGTCAAACGCCTTCTCCAGATCCAAGAAACAAAGATGCACCTCACCTTTATACTCAAGGATATATATATATATATATATATATATATATATATATATATATATATATATATATATATATATATATATATATATATATATATATATATATATATATATATATATATACATACACAATGACCATGATTGTTAGTGTAACAAGGTAAAAAGAAATAGCTGACCGCATTTACGCTTGGTTAA
Organism: Oreohelix idahoensis; assembly: GCA_024509875.1. NCBI lineage: Eukaryota > Metazoa > Mollusca > Gastropoda > Stylommatophora > Oreohelicidae > Oreohelix > Oreohelix idahoensis. Next base: position 258,147 of record JAMPIV010000501.1, read on the forward strand.
AAGAAAAACATGAATAAAATGACAGTGAAAACGAAACAAGTAGGTTTAATGAACAGCCGTCACACGTGCAAGCCAAAGTAAAGGATTAGTATTGCCAGCAACCATTAACAACGGCGCACAATGGAGGGATGCACTTTCCTCTGGTGGAAAAATTAATTAGATGCATTATCTATTCATGGTCACCCGCATGTTAAAAATTTCCAGCCATTAACATACAAAGATGGCGAACACAACGCAAAATAAAAGTGAAAAGTAAAGACTGTTACATATCACATCTCAAACAAAATGCAGTGTTCATCAACAAAGGCTAAAAATTACAAGAAATTTCAAAAGTACTGATTGCAATTATATTAAAAAGATTGGATGCTAGCCACGTTTCTCCAAATGTTTTGTCTTCTCACAGAAAGAAGAAGAGGAAACCAAAGATTGTTGTTTTCTTTGTTGTTTTTCAGCCCACTCTTTCCATGAACTGTAGTGGGGTGCTGATGTTTGTCAAGAAAATTGAACTTTAAAAACAAACAAATTAAACAAATGACTATACACTAATATACTCTTGTTCACTAAGTTATACCCATACAAGACACTTAACACTTACATCACAACATACTGCATAAGGTTCAACCATAAGCCATACATGCCACATGCTATGGTTTACCCATAAATCTGTACAAGGTGTTTGCATTTTCAGATGTGTACACCCTGTACATAATTTCTGTACAGGTTTTCTAACCCATTCCCCTTATTACTGTGTCTCAGAGTTCTTTTATAAGGTCATACTGAACACAGGATTTCCCAGCCAGTTAGTGATAATTAAGCACAGAAATAGACTAAATGATGACACCATCACATTATTTTTACAGTGTAAAATAAACTCAGACATTTATTGTTTGGGTTTTTAAATAAGTGAAGACCTGCTTTAAAAGGCAAAGTCCCCGTGCCTCATTTATAATGCAGCCCACTGTAATTGAAAATATTTTTACAAGAATTAACTCTTTTGATATGTTTTTTTCAGTCTTTGTACAGGTATTGCGGGTCTTTGTACAGAGTTTTGGATTTTTTGTACAGGTTGTTTATCTCCGAGGTGTGGCATGTATGCCATAATCGTTATATATCAACTCCATTAAAAAAAAATTAAAAACAAAACAAACAGGATCTCACCCCCTAAATTTAACATCCACAGATCCTTTCAGACATTTGTAACTATTCAAAGACAACAGTTATCACAATCAAACACTGAGAAATACACTCTCACATTCTTCACCTAGAAATGTAGAAGTGAAAGTTTTTGCCATTAATCTTTAATAGTTATTATTATTATTTTGACGTTTAAAGCCACATTCTAAGTCAGGAGGCTGCAATAAGCAAATGTGAGAACAATGAAAGCAATTTAAAGTCCTAGAAAAGCTAGGAATGACAAGAATGAGATAAAAATGAGACAAATATATTTAGGACATACAATAAGACATAAATAAGATGTTGTAAGGTAAAATGTTGAAGAAATGTTGAAGGTAAATTATCAAGAGGAAGATGACATTAACAGATAGACAGGAAAAGTCCAATGACAGTGTACCATCAAGGCAAGAGATGAAAATGGTGGTGATCTATTGTAGCTGATCATCATTCAGGAGATGGCAGCAGATCTTATTAGCAGCTCATTAGAACAATGTATCCAGGCCTCCCAAAATACACAGCACACACACATACTCCTGTTAAGTAGGTCAAATGTGCTCGAGGCTTGTGCCAAGATATCTGACCTCATTGTTGTTATTTAACTAGCACATGAGCTTCTCTCTCTTTTGCAGCCAATAGCAAGTTGAAGACTCCTTGGTATTATCTACACAGTAGATTTAGGCTTTTCCTGTGGCTTTTCTGCCATTCTGAAATGTGATGAGTGGAAGTCATGAGCTCCAGTTTCTCCAGCTTGGTTTGCAGGTAAAGGATCACCACATCTGGTCCTAAGCTAGAAGGAAGAAGCACGTGACATACTGTGTGTTCTCAGCCATCCAAGGTGGCTCTCCAAATATACAGAGTTAAAATACTGTGTGTTCTCAGCCATCACAGGTGGCTCTCCAAATATACTTACTTACTTAGTCGTTCCCCTTCTACCGTGAGGTGTAGAGGTTTGGAAGAGAGAGCGCCAGACTATCCTATCGGCTGTCTTCCTCCTGGCCTGGTTCCATTCTAGTCCTCGATCCTTCAAAGATTGTCTAATGTTGTCCTCCCAGCGGACTCTGGGTCATCCTCGGGGTCTGGATCCTTGGCTCTTTGTTTCCCATGCTTGTCGTGGTATCCGATCTTCTCCCATTCTGCAGACATGGCCAAACCATCTTAATTGGGACTGTTCTACTTGGGTCTGCAGGGGGTAGGATTTAAGGCCTTGACGTATCGTCTGGTTGCGTACCATGTCTCTTCTTGTTACTTCAACCACCTTCCTCAGATACCTCATTTCTGAGGTTTGGATCTGGCTTTTATGGGTTGTAGTCATTGCCCATGACTCGCATCCGTATGTCAAGACTGGGACATAGGTGGAGCGGTATGCAGCCATCTTCGTTTTCTTACCAACCTCTCTCTTGCTGAGGAATCCTCGATTTATGGCCTGAAAAAGTCTCCCAGCTGCTGCTTTTCGAGTGGCCAACTCTTCTTTGATGCCTCCCTTTCGGTCTATAATAGCTCCGAGGTATTTAAAGTGGTCGACCTGCTCCAGGACCTGTTCTCCCAGCTTAATCTGATGTTTTCTTTCTTCTCGTGATATCACCGTGGATTTTGTTTTAGAGCTGCTTATGACCATCCCTCTCTTCTCCAGCTCTTCCTTCCAGACTTGCAGGTTGGATTGGAGATGTGCCTCTGATTTAGCAATCAGGGCAACATCACAGCAAATGCCAGCTCCGAAATATAGACCTGTCTCATCTTCCAGTACCCCACTGAATACTTTCTTGTTCTCTCCTTACATGCCTTGATGACATCGTCCATAAGGAGTATGAAGAGGTAAGGTGATAGGATATCACCTTGTCTTACACCAGTGGTGGTCCTGAACTCTTCCGACTTATGGTTTTCTGTCCTCACATAATTTCTGCAAGACTTGTAGAAGCTCTGTATAGCATGAATCAGAGGTGCTGGAATATTCTTCCTTGCCAAACAGTCCCAAAGTTTGCTCCAGGGGACCCTGTCAAACACCTTTTCCAGATCTATGAAACAAAGATGCATCTCACACTTATACTCAAGGGCCTTTTCACTCAGCTGTCTGAGTGTGAAGATTAGGTCTTGAGTACTTCGGTTTGCTCGGAATCCGCACTGGACCTCATCCAATTGTGGCTCAGCTAGGCGTCGGAGTCTCTGCTCTAGGATTCTAGAGTAGATTTTACCAGGGACACTGAGAAGGGATATGCCTCTATGGTTTCCACAATGTCGATTGTCACCCTTTTTGAAAATTGGTGTCTTATGAGCCTGTAAAACCCTTAAGAGTAATAGGTCGCCTGATGCTCCCATGAACTTAACTGTCGTAAATTTATTTTGAGAGAAAAGAGTCGTAGAAATAGTGGTCCGGTTTAGAGTGGAAAATGATGATGGAAAGCTCAGTGATAGAAAATGTAGAGATTTAATAGTTACTTCACAGCGTGCTGGAGGAGAGTAAAGACAGACTTATTTACGACAAATCGTGTCTCTCAATCTTCTCTTTCACTCTCCTGGTCAAACAATTATTTGCCAGTTTTCCAGACTCGCATCTGCGCTCACACCGATTTGGTGTTTTCAAACACACACACGACGTTGATACAAACTATAATAAACGAATAGGGGAAATGTTGGGCTTTGGGTATATCCAACACACAGAACTAAATGAGTTTAGGTGATTTTATTCACTTTAAACATCAATTACTAAAAATATCAGATATTACATAAATTATCATAAGTACACAAATGCAAATAACAAGTTTGGGAGGGGGTGAAGAAGATTGGTATCGACTAAGCCCTTCCCGCTTATTAGACAAAGACAAACCCAGTCCAGAGATAGATAATATCAGGAACACGGGTACGTTAACCTAACAGTAAAGTTAATTACTCTGAAAGAGGTGTTACCAAGTTAGGTATAAGTGATAGAAAAAAAACCTGTTCTTCCCAGCTGTTCTTCCCTTTACTAAGCAAATGGAAAGGAGGTGGTTTTAAACAGAGTTAACAAATTATCAACTATCCCACTTAAAGGAACAATGTAGGGTATACAGAGAAGATATATGTTACCAGGTAAGCAAGTTAACAAAATGGTCACACAAAAGAATTAATTTCCTGTCATTCATACACGCGCTAGCAAAGGCCTTCACTCATCTTGCTCTCACTTACCGATTGTGAAAAAATCTTGCACTCCATAGAATAACACAACAGCAGTTACACCTCAACTAAATGTATGAGTGTTTGTTCAAGTTCTAGCCCCAGATTATCGGGTAGGCGGTCAGCACATAAAAGGGTCCCGTAATCGCTGGAAAAATGAATCTGTAGTTGTGTCTCTTTTCTTAATAACAGTTTCTATGGGAGGGCACGGTCTCTGATACCGGGGTGAGGATGGTGTGGTCTATTTGACTATGCCGCGGATAATAAAATTCTTACGCGTGCTGTTACACTTTATCCGTGAGGTATGGTTTAAGTCCAGTGAGAAAACTAGTCACATCACTGTTCAGGAAATTATGAATTATCTCTCTGTGTCAGTAAACTAACAAAGCTCGGGCCAGTGTTCTTCTTCCCGTTACGACTTAAGTTGTTTGATGGTGCGTTAAATTTGTCTTTGGGTGTGGCTTTCTTTGCTATAAGTTAGATAGCGGAATTCCAAACATAGAATCGCCTCAAAGATTAAAAATTTACACAGTCTCAACAAGTTCTGCGTCAGGGGAACTTCTACACACTGTTTATGCTTTGCTTTGCTTAGATTGATTTCTTTATTGCTTTCTTAATGCTGGGATCGCACAGGTTACGATCACTCTGTATGAAAGAAAAAAAAGACATGTAATATACCGAAACAAATAACCTTCTAAAGCGCGATGAATTTCCCGTTAAGACTTATTATATATATATGCTCGCGTATTTAATTATGTATTTAATAAACACTGCGAATTCTAGTGGTTAAAAACACACATCTATAAAACTAGGACTTAACTGAATTTATTAATTATAAATTCCTTCGCGACTTTAAAAGTTAATTTAAGCATCTATTATCTTTTGAAATAATATAATAGATAGATCATTATATTTAAAACTGGAACTCTTGAGATGGTTTAATTAAATAGATTTAAATTAACACAAAATCCCTTTAAATAGAATGACTGAGCTAGACCACTGATCACTTTACACAATATATATTACCGCTTTGCACAGAATTAGAAATATCACTGCAAAATATATATAAAATCCAGGGGAAAATCTATAACAAGATTTCAATAAAGCTAGTGCTTCTGTAAAGGTCTGGCCAGCGAGTGATAACGTGTCTAGTTCTACATGGTCTATTTAGCTAAAATGGAATGTAAGGTGAGTGGGACATGATAAACTTGACAACTTATTTGATCTCACGAACTTTTGGGGATCTGACCGCCAAATCAAGAGGAAAAGCCGCCCCCTGGTCTTCGTATCCGCTCGCTGCTGCCCGTTTCGCTTTCCCCCGTTCGCTCGGTTCCTCGATTGACACCGAGACGCGAAATTAGCGGCAAGCAACTGCGTCTCGTATCAGGGAAAACTACTGTCTTTGATAGCGCCGATAGTCTCCCCTAAGATCCCTCGGTCTGATGTCTCTTAGATCTCTCGTGCCGCCTACTAAATGAGTCCCGGTGGAATGAGTTCTGGCAAACGAAAAGTTACACCCACAAAAAGTTATAAACAAATGTTCAGGGGTTCTAATGTTATGAAAAGCTAAAGGTCCCTTCTTTAAATCATCCATCATATCAGGGAAAATTCACTTGTCAAACTAGACGTACGTTACGTCACAAACGTCCCCCACTTTTAGACATGAAACCATTTTTTCATGTTTTTCATTTTTTGACAATGGAGGTGACCTGATTGGTGATTTTAGGATGAGTGGTATCTTCAGTTTGCTCTTCTTCCTCTGTAGACCAGTTTCTACTCAGGAAATCAGCCCCGACATTCTGTCTTCCCGGAATATATTCCACTTTGAAAGAATAGACGCTTAGAATGAGGGCCCAACGCATGATCCTAGCGTTAAATTCTTTATTGGCACCAAGAAATGCTAACGGAGCGTGGTCTGTTTGCACCGTGAGAGATGTACCATAAAGAAACTCATGATGGCGTCTGATACCGTCAATCAGAGCAAGACATTCCCTTTCAACTACGCTGTAGTTCCGTTCCGCTTATTTAATTTCCGACTGCCATAGGCAACTGGAAATAGCATGTTCAGGTCGCTGTCATCGGCTTGAAGCAGTGTTGACCCGATGCCCTGACCTGACGCGTCGACTCTCAGTACAAAAGGTTTCTTGAGGTCAGGCAACCTCAAAATGGGGTATGCAGACAACTGTCCTTTCAAAGTGCTATACGCGTGTTCGCACTTTTGATCCTATATGACCTTATCAGGACAACCTTTCTTTGTGAGGTCAGTCAGAGGTGCCGTCAGTCCGTTGAAATTCTGGATGTACTTCTGATAGTATGCACATAGCGATATGAAGGAACGTACGTCTTTCTTCGTTCGGGGTCTTTTTGCTGCCACTATTTTCTCCACGTTCTTCTTAATAGGCCAACTGCATCCGTGAGAAATAGTGTGCCCCAGGAAGTCTAACTGTTCAAACCCGATGAGACATTTGCTAGGTCTGGCTGTGAGACCCGTTTCCTGTAGTCTCCTGAGGAGCATAGCAACCGTAGCAATATGTTCTTCATAGGTTTCCGATGCAATTAAGATGTCATCCATGAAATTATGGATATGGGGACTTTGCAAAGGTTCTAGAAGCTTCCTCATCATCCTGGTGAACACTCCTGGTGCATTATGCAAACCGAACGGCATCACGTTAAATGTGTAATGTCCTTCACTAGTGCTGAAAGCTAACAAAGGTTTAATTTCCTCCTTGACTGGTATTTGATAATAACCTTTACTGAGGTCAATCTTGGAGAAGATCTTTGCTTTGCTGAGCTTGGTGAACAACTCAGAAACAGTTTGGAGAGGTTTCGGGCTGGAATTCCGTTACAGCGTTTAGCAACCTGTAATCAATGCACAGCCGAACTTCCTTATTGGGCTTCTGCAACAGCACTACACTCGAGCTGTAAGGAGATGTAGACTCACTGATAATTCCTGCCTGACGCAGCTTGTCTATTTCTCCGCGAAGTGCATCAGCTTTAGCGTACGGGATGGGGTAACCTCTGGTTTGAACAGGGGTCTCGTTTGTTAATTTCATATCAAATTCAATGAGATTTGTTCGACCAGGTACATCCGTTAAGACTGCACTGTACTGTTTTAGTAGAGCCCTAGTTTCTGTTTGTTGTTCTGGTGAGAGATTGTCGCCGAACTTGACATCTTTAAAGGATTCTGTGGGTTGCAGTGGATTCTCCATGCAACCATCATCATCTTCCTCGTCTTCCGTTGCTATGGCGACAGCCAGGAGATGCTCGGAGGATGGCACCGGTCTTTCCAAATATTTCTTTAGCAGATTTATGTGGAAGACCTTCTCCTTTCCTTTGATGGAGATCTTGTAGTTGGTACGTGAGATCTTTTTAAGGACGGTAAACGGTCCTTGCCATCCGATGCGAAGTTTATTGCTTCCGGTTGGAAGTAGCAATAGGACTTTCTCCCCTGGTTGTAGTTCTCTCTCTTTTGCAGCTTTGTTGTATCTTTTAGTAATTTTAGCGCGGGCTTTCTTAAGGTTGGTAGTAGCTAGATCCCATCCTAGCTTTAGCCTTTCCTTAAGCTCAGATACATACTTGCTTGCAGAGACGACTGTCTCGTCAGCCTTCTGGTCTGTCAGGGACCGAAGTAAGGCTTCTAGTGGCCCCTTAATAGGTCTGCCAAATAAAAGTGTAGCTGGCGCAAAAAAACCCGTAGACGCTTGGCGTACCTCTCGGGAGGCGAATAAGGCAGCCGATATATGTTGGTCCCAGTCTTCCGGTTTCTCCTGACCCAGCTTACGTAACATCATGGTGAGGGTACCGTTAAAACGTTCCACGAGCCCATTTCCGGCCGGATGGTAGGGACTTGTGTGGATATGGTTGGCCCTCAAGATCTTAAAGATCTCCTCCATTAACAGGCTACGGAATTGGGATCCATTGTCCGTCAAAACTTGTTGAGGGAATCCCAACCGTGTAAAAATTTGCACAAGGGCTTCTGCGACATGCTTGGCATTAGTGCATGGTAGCGGTACGGCTTCGGCCCACATAGTGCAAGTGTCAACTAAGGTCAGGATGAACCTGTTCCTTCTTTTGGTCTTTTCCAGAGGACCAATAATGTCGACAGCAACCCGTTCAAATGGAGGCCCTGCTATTGGCATTTGCCCCATAGGTAGGTACTGGGGTGTGTCAAGTGCTTGGGTGCTACCCGTTGGCACTGGGCGCAGGATTTCACATACCTGACAATGTCAGAGTTCATTCCTGGCCACCAATAGTGGTTTTTTATTCGCTGAATAGTGGCGTTTTGTCCCATGTGTCCGCTAAAGGGAAGAGTGCCCCATTTCTAAGATCTGGTTTCTGTACTGCGTCGGTACTAGGAGCTGGTTATTCCCCGTGTCCGGGTTGCCCGTTCTAGGATACAATACACCTATCCATCCTTTAGAAAAGATGTCTCCGTTTGTGATGTGTCTGGGGTCCTTAGCCATGGGCAGTTTTTTAAAGCAGGGCGCCAGAGTAGGGTCCTTTTGTTGCGCCTCCTTGAGTTCATTCGGCAACAAATTGGGCGCAGGCTCCCTCTCCTTCTTGGCTTGCCCTCTTGTGTGGTTACCGCTGCCACAATCGCTCCTTAGGTCTCCCAATGAACACATATCTACATCCCAGGATAACTGGGTAGATCGGATCATCCATTATGGCCGCTTTAAATAAATAAACTCCTCTGACAAAGTCAGAGTGTATTTCTACCAGTGCGATAGGAAGCGTCCTGGGTGCATCACTCCTGAAAACTCCACTAAGTTTTGACGGTTTCCTCTCTGTCTCCTGACCTGGTTTGACTAGGTGCCTAGCGACAATACAATCAAAACTTAATCCAGTGTCAAAAAGACAAGTAGTAGAGGTACCGTTCAAAATTACAGTTCCTCGAGTTGAGGGTCGGTCCCCCTCAGGTTGAGAATCACTGACATTGACTCTACCTTTCGAGGCTGTATGCAAACATCCAATGCGGTTTGCACCGGTTTGTTTGCCCTGATCAGACGTTCCTGGTGTAGGGGTCTTCCCTTTTCCTTGACCTTGGTGGCCGCGCTGCCACGTAGGCTTGTTTGGTTGATCAGAATTTTTTGTTGGGGGGTATCGGGTTTTGTAGAATTTCGATTTTTCCTGGGGAGGTTTCTGGGTATTGTTATCTCGTTGGTTATAATGTTGAGAGGAAGTGGTAGAATAGGATGCCTGCTCTAGATTCTGTTTTCGAGATGGCTCATCGGTGGGTTTACGTTTAGTGCTGGGAAGTTCGGCCATTGCATTGCTATAGCGTTCGGCTTTATTGAGTATGTCTTCAAGCCTGACTGCCCCCTGTTCAGCCAAAAATCTACGTGTTTCATTCGACAAAGTGGATTTTATCTGCTCCACAAGAACAAGTTCGAGGAGTCCCTCATATGAAAGAGGTAGGTCAGATAATTCAATGCACTTTGTCAGATAACCCGTGAGACGTGAAGAGAACTGTGGAAATGTTTCCGTGCTCTCTTTTCGGCTGTTTCTGAACAACTGCAGAAACTTTCGGGCAGTCATCTCAAACTGCTGTAGTAAGGCCTTTTTCAACATGTCGTAATCATGTTGATTCGGTCCCAGCTTTGTGTACACGTCATAAGCATTGCCTTTCAGTGACGTTGAAAGTTTGAGCGCCCAGCGGGTACTCTCTAACCCATAAAGATTCGCGAGTCTCTCGAATTTTTCTAGGTAGCTGTCAATTTTTTCGTTAGGGCTAGGAAAAGATTCTAAAGAAAACGACATAGCAGTTAATTGGACAGATTGAGTACTGGAGAGGTCCATTGATTGAGACTGGGGCGAAGACGGCTCTCCGTTAGTCGAAGTAGAGGCGCCCCGACTCTCTAGAGCCTTAAGCGCCAGTTGATGCTGTCTTTCCTTGTCTCTCTCTCTTTCTCTCTCTGCGATTTTCCATCTCTGCTTCAATTTTCTTCTGTTCCAAAAGACGTTCTTCCGCTTCTTTCTTATCTGCCCTCTCCTGGGCTTCTCTCCTCTCTGTTCCTTTCTTTCTCTTCCTTCCTCTCAGCTTCTGCTCTCTGTTGCTGTATCCGCCTTCCTCTCAGCTTTCGGCTCTCTGTTGCATCCGCGTCATATATTTCCAATTCCTGGTTAATAAACGCGTTTGCAGCTTCTGCATTTAATCCTGCCTCTTTCGCTTCCAGCCTCAAGATGGACCTCATCTTTATCCTCTATCTGCCATTGTTAAAGAAAAGATGAAGTATGCTTTAGAGAACTAGTAAGAAGAAAACGCGAAAGGGCGGAACTCTGACAAACCGCTACGAGAAAAAAAAACCACAAGTATAAAAAATTTACCTGTGTTACCTCCTACCTGTACTGTGCAAACTTATCGCTGCTATTATCTGGCAATTAAGGCTCTAAACGCAAGCGACTATGCCACTAAATGGTAAGTTACACTGGAAAAGAATCTACTTTTACTAACAGTCGAGAAAAATTTATATTAAAACAATTTAAAAGAAAGTAAATGTTCCCTAAATTTTTAATCGCTGACAACAAACTCCGTCCCTAAAGTCAATTATTTAGATTAGACTTTGTGAACTTAGTTTTTAAAAAGCAGAACAGTCCGTCTTGAGCTAAGCTCAACTTTGCGTAACTTCAAAAAAACCTTAGTGACTGTAAAAAAACAATCACGCAATCCCAGCAACTTTTTATAAAGAAAGAAATATAATTATCTCCGCCAGAGGATAATTAAAATAGCAAATATTTTTGTTTATCTGTACTTTCTACTGCTGTGGAGAGAAAACAACCTGTAAATATGCTGTGTGGACAACCCAAATACTTAAAGAACGTTTGTATAGGGGTGTAATTATTTATTTATTTCCCTAATTCACAAAGACAAATCATTCACACTCTACCTAGTTAGACCCAAACTAAATCAGACTCAAAATATCTTTAACCTGGCTAAGCGATTGCCTCAAATGTAGCTCAAGATCCCAGAACCAGCCCACAGATATGTGTGCATCAAATGTATCTCAAATTTATCCCGGCTTGGACCCCAAATATTGTCGTAAATTTATTTTGAGAGAAAAAGAGTCTAGAAATAGTAGTCCGGTTTAGAGTGGAAAATGATGATGGAAAGCTCAGTGATAGAAAATGTAGAGATTTAATAGTTACTTCACAGCGTGCTGGAGGAGAGTAAGACAGACTTATTTACGACAAATCGTGTCTCTCAATCTTCTCTTTCACTCTCCTGGTCAAACAATTATTTGCCAGTTTTCCAGACTCGCATCTGCGCGCACACCGATTCGGGGTTTTCAAACACACACACGACGTTGATACAAACTATATTAAACGAATAGGGGAAATGTTGGGCTTTGGGTATATCCAACACACAGAACTAAATGAGTTTAGGTGATTTTATTCACTTTAAACATCAATTACTAAAAATATCAGATATTACATAAATTATCATAAGTACACAAATGCAAATAACAAGTTTGGGAGGGGGTGAAGAAGATTGGTATCGACTAAGCCCTTCCCGCTCATTAGACAAAGACAAACCCAGTCCAGAGATAGATAATATCAGGAACACGGGTACGTTAACCTAACAGTAAAGTTAATTACTCTGAAAGAGGTGTTACCAAGTTAGGTATAAGTGATAGAAAAAAAAAACCTGTTCTTCCCAGCTGTTCTTCCCTTTACTAAGAAAATGGAAAGGAGGTGGTTTTAAACAGAGTTAACAAATTATCAACTATCCCACTTAAAGGAACAATGTAGGGTATACAGAAAAGATATATGTTACCAGGTAAGCAAGTTAACAAAATGGTCACACACAAAAGAATTAATTTCCTGTCATTCATACACGCGCTAGCAAAGGCCTTCACTCATCTTGCTCTCACTTACCGATTGTGAAAAAAATCTTGCACTCCATAGAATAACACAACAGCAGTTACACCTCAACTAAATGTATGAGTTTTTGTTCAAGTTCTAGCCCCAGATTATCGGGTAGGCGGTCAGCACATAAAAGGGTCCCGTAATCGCTGGAAAATGAATCTGTAGTTGTGTCTCTTTTTCTTAATAACAGTTTTCTATGGGAGGGCACGGTCTCTGATACCGGGGGTGAGGATGGTGTGGTCTATTTGACTATGCCGCGGATAATAAAATTCTTACGCGTGCTGGTACACTTTATCCGTGAGGTATGGTTTAAGTCCAGTGAGAAAACTAGTCACATCACTGTTCAGGAAATTATGAATTATCTCTCTGTGTCAGTAAACTAACAAAGCTCGGGCCAGTGTTCTTCTTCCCGTTACGACTTAAGTTGTTTGATGGTGCGTTAAATTTGTCTTTGGGTGTGCTTTCTTTGCTATAAGTTAGATAGCGGAATTCCAAACATAGAATCGCCTCAAAGATTAAAAATTTACACAGTCTCAACAAGTTCTGCGTCAGGGGAACTCTACACACTGTTTATGCTTTGCTTTGCTTTGCTTAGATTGATTTCTTTATTGCTTTCTTAATGCTGGGATCGCACAGGTTACGATCACTCTGTATGAAAGAAAAAAAAAGACATGTAATATACCGAAAACAAATAACCTTCTAAAGCGCGATGAATTTCCCGTTAAGCCTATTATATATATGCTCGCGTATTTAATTATGTATTTAATAAACACTGCGCGAGTTCTAGTGGTTAAAAACACACATCTATAAAACTAGGACTTAACGGAATTTATTAATTATAAATTCCTTCGCGACTTTAAAAGTTAATTTAAGCATCTATTATCTTTTGAAATAATATAATAGATAGATCATTATATTTAAAACTGGAACTCTTGAGATGGTTTAATTAAATAGATTTAAATTAACACAAAATCCCTTGAAATAGAATGACTAGACCACTGATCACTTTACACAATATATATTACCGCTTTGCACAGAAATAGAAATCACTGCAAATATATATAAAATCCAGGGGAAAATCTATAACAAGATTTCAATAAAGCTAGTGCTTCTGTAAAGGTCTGGCCAGCGAGTGATAACGTGTCTAGTTCTTCATGGTCTATTTAGCTAAAATGGAATGTAAGTTGAGTGGGACATGATAAACTTGACAACTTATTTGATCTCACGAACTTTTGGGGATCTGACCGCCAAATCAAGAGAAAAAGCCGCCCCCTGGTCTTTGTATCCGCTCGCTGCTGCCCGTTTCGCTTTCCCCCGTTCGCTCGGTTCCTCGATTGACACCGAGACGCGAAATTAGCGGCAAGCAACTGCGTCTCGTATCAGGGAAAACTACTGTCTTTGATAGCGCCGATAGTCTCCCCTAAGATCCCTCAGTCTGTCTCTCAGATCTCGTGCCGCCTACTAAATGAGTCCCGGTGGAATGAGTTCTGGCAAACGAAAAGTTACAACAAATGTTCAGGGGTTCTAATGTTATGAAAAGCTAAAGGTCCCTTTAAATCATCCATCATATCAGGGAAAATTCACTTGTCAAACTAGACGTACGTCACATTAACCATTTCTGGTGTTATACCATCATGCCCTGCTGCTTTGCCCATCTTGATTTTCTCCAGTGCTGCCTTCAGTTCTTCCATCTTTATTTCATCTTCACCATCATTTGTTTTCTCTTCTGTGCTAGTGTTTATCATTTCTGATGCTTCACCATGCTCACCATCCAGGAGTTCTGAGAAATATTCTTTCCATCTTCCCATTACTTCCTTCGGGGCAGTAAGCAATTTGCCTTGCTTGTCCTTTATAAATTTGAGAGGGCATTGTTTTTCCTTCCTCATGTTCTTTAGGGTCTTATAGAACAATTTCTGGTTTTCTTGTGCATCTTTTTTCTAGCTTTTCTCCAAATTCTTCCCAGGACTTCTGTTTTGCTGCTAGCACTTTGTTCTTTGCTTCTGTTCTGAGTGTCACATATTCTCTATATTTTTTCCATTTGTCCTGTTGTGTTTTTTAGCTCCTAAGTATTGTTTCCATGCCATTTTCTTCTCTCTTATTTTCTCTTTGACTTCCTCTGTCCACCAAGGTGTCCTCTTTCTCTTGTTCCCAAGTCGGACTTCACCGCATGCTTCTGCAGCAGCTGTCTTTATGATATCCTTGAATTTAATCCAGAGGGTTTCCAAGTCATCAGGTCGTTCTTCTGTGTTGCTCACCGCTGCAGCAATAAGCCCCTGATATCTGGTCTTAATTTCTGGCTCTCTCAGCTTGTAGGTCCTAATGCTCATTTCTCCTGCTCGTTTACTTGGTTTCTTGCGTGATGTTGGGCAGTTCCTAGGCTGAGCAACTCTTTCAGTTGTTCTTTTGATTGTTAGCAGGTAGTGATCACTTCCAATCTCTGGCCCCCTCCAGACTCTAGCATCTCGGACATATTTGAATGAGCTCTCCGAACAATGGCATAGTCGATCACTGACTTCTCATTCTTTGTTGGTTCACATCTAGTGTATGCATGTATGCGCTTATGGGGGAACTTTGTGTTTGTAATGATCAGATTCTGCTCACTGCAGAATCTAAGGAGTCGCTTTCCATTGTCATTGAGAGTATCTTCTCCATATCTTCCGATAACTCCACCCCATCTAGCATGGTCATTTCCAACTCTGGCATTAAAATCTCCGAGCATGATAACTTCATCTAGGCAGTCATCCACTGTCCTTTGAAGCAGCTCGAAGAATTCCTCCTTGACCTCTGCTCTCTCATCCTCATTTTGCCCATACACTATGACCAGGTTGACTATGGTTTCTCCTTCTTTTAGTTTAACAACCATAATGCGCTCTGAGACAAAGTTCCATCCCTTGATACTATCTTTTTGATTTTGGGCCACAATGCAACCCACGCCCCCTTTAGCTCTTTCAGACATGGGTACACCACTGTAGAGCAGCGTGTTGCCATCGAGATCCATAACTCCTTGTCCTTTTTTCTTTGTTTCCGTTATAGCCAGGATTTCTAGTTTTGCTTTCTCAGCTCTTCCAAGCTCCTCTCCAAATATACAGAGTTATAAATACTGTGTGTTCTCAGTTCCATCATCCAAGTGGCTCTCCAAATATACAGCCTTTAAAATACGTGTGTTTTCAGCCATCTTGTGGCTCTCCTAGTAATATGATTTAAAGCAAACAGGTGATTGGCCTGTTGTGCCTTTCTCTCCTTACGGCCTCCATGCAAGGCCGCCCTCCTCCTTTTTCATGGTGTCCCCAGTGTGTTCTCAGCCATCCAAGGTGGCTCTCCAAATATACAGAGTTAAAATACTGTGCTCTGGTTCTAGACTTTCCCAAGGAGTCGTCATGTCCTATAACAAAGCCACTTCTCAGCTCCCCCTGCCTATCATGGTGTCCACAGTGAGATCCTCCTGCATGCAGGCAACCAGGTAAAAGCCAGAGTTATGTCTGAGGCTCAAGTGACTTCTCCAAGCTTCGTGTGCAATGCTGGGTTCTCAACACGTTTCACCACAGAGGGAATCCCTGGAAGTGTGTGAATGATTTCAAGAGTCAATGAATGTGTAATTATCCTCACAGAGGGAGGTTCACAAATCACAAAATCTACATGCATATATACCCAACATAAAAATTAATGTCAAGGCAGGAGAAAGAACTTAACTAAATAATAACAAAACTAAGGTTAATGTCACCTAGATTGTTACATAAAAGATCTGACAATTAAGACTGTCAAAACCACCATGCGTTATTGACATAAAATCATATTGTTTAAAGGACTCCAGGAGAAAGGAGCATAAGGCCTTAACAAACAAAACTTAAGGTTCAATGTCACCTCATCTTCTTCATGTCTGGTGCCATCAGCTTCAAGTCTGACAATTAAGACTTCATGTCCACCATCAGCGTTAAGTTTATATCATCATTATTATGTTGGTGCCATCCTTCAAGTCTCCCCATATCTTCTTCAGGTCATGGTGCCATCAGCTTCAAGTTTGTCCATATGCTAAGTCTTCCTGTCTGGTGCCATCAGCTTCAAGTTTGTCCATATCTTCTTCATGTCTGGTGCAATCAGCTTCAAGTTTGTCCATATCTTCTTCATGTCTGGTGCAATCAGCTTCAAGTTTGTCCATATCTTCTTCATGTCTGGTGCCATCAGCTTCAAGTTTGTCCATATCTTCTTCATGTCTGGTGCCATCAGCTTCAAGTTTGTCCATATCTTCTTCATGTCTGGTGCCATCAGCTTCAAGTTTGTCCATATCTTCTTCATGTCTGGTGCCATCAGCTTCAAGTTTGTCCATATCTTCTTCATGTCTGGTGCCATCAGCTTCAAGTTTGCCCATATCTTCTTCATGTCTGGTGCCATCAGCTTCAAGTTTGTCCATATCTTCTTCATGTCTGGTGCCATCAGCTTCAAGTTTGTCCATATCTTCTTCATGTCTGGTGCCATCAGCTTCAAGTTTGTCCATATCTTCTTCATGTCTGGTGCCATCAGCTTCAAGTTTGTCCATATCTTCTTCATGTCTGGTGCCATCAGCTTCAAGTTTGTCCATATCTTCTTCATGTCTGGTGCCATCTTCAAGTTTGTCTCTTCTCACTGTGTTTCCTGGTGCCTCCTTCCATTTGTCCCTATCTTCTTCATGTCCTGGAACAAGAAGCTTCAAGTTTGGTTCTTCATGCTGGTGCCATCAAATTTCCTCAAGTTTGTGCCCTATCTTCTTCATGTCTGGTGCCATCAGCTTCAAGTTTGTCCTCATCTCTTGTTCATGTCTGCCATTGTCTGGTTTTCACAATCTTCATCATTTGTTCCACTGGCACTTGTCTTGTTCTTGTCATCTCTTGTTCCACTGGCACTTGTCTGGTTCTTGTCATCTCTTGTTCCACTGGCACTTGTCTGGTTCTTGTCATCTCTTGTTCCACTAGCACTTGTCTGGTTCTTGTCATCTCTTGTTCCACTAGCACTTGTATGGTTCTTGTCATCTCTTGTTCTACTGGCAAATGTCTGGTTCTTGTCATCTCTTGTTCCACTGGCACTTGTCTGGTTCTTGTCATCTCTTGTTCCACTGGCACATGTCTGGTTCTTGTCATCTCTTGTTCCACTGGCACATGTCTGGTTCTTGTCATCTCTTGTTCCACTGGCACTTGTCTGGTTCATGTCATCTCTTGTTCCACTGGCACTTGTCTGGTTCTTGTCATCTCTTGTTCCACTGGCACATGTCTGGTTCTTGTCATCTCTTGTTCCACTGGCACTTGTCTGGTTCTTGTCATCTCTTGTTCCACTGACACTTGTCTGGTTCTTGTCATCTCTTGTTCCACTGGCACTTGTCTGGTTCTTGTCATCTCTTGTTCCACTGGCACTTGTCTGGTTCTTGTCATCTCTTGTTCCACTGGCACTTGTCTGGTTCTTGTCATCTCTTGTTCCACTGGCACATGTCTGGTTCTTGTCATCTCTTGTTCCACTGACACTTGTCTAGTTCTTGTCATCTCTTGTTCCACTGGCACTTGTCTGGTTCTTGTCATCTCTTGTTCCACTGGCACTTGTCTGGTTCTTGTCATCTCTTGTTCCACTGGCACATGTCTGGTTCTTGTCATCTCTTGTTCCACTGGCACTTGTCTGGTTCTTGTCATCTCTTGTTCCACTGGCACTTGTCTGGTTCTTGTCATCTCTTATTCCACTGGCACTTGTCTGGTTCTTGACATCTCTTGTTCCACTGGCACTTGTCTGGTTCATGTCATCTCTTATTCCACTGACACTTGTCTAGTTCTTGTCATCTCTTGTTCCACTGGCACATGTCTGGTTCTTGTCATCTCTTGTTCCACTGGCACTTGTCTGGTTCTTGTCATCTCTTGTTCCACTGGCACATGTCTGGTTCTTGTCATCTCTTGTTCCACTGGCACTTGTCTGGTTCTTGTCATCTCTTGTTCCACTGGCACTTGTCTGGTTCTTGTCATCTCTTGTTCCACTGGCACTTGTCTGGTTCTTGTCATCTCTTGTTCCACTGGCACTTGTCTGGTTCTTGTCATCTCTTGTTCCACTGGCACTTGTCTGGTTCTTGTCATCTCTTGTTCCACTGGCCCTTGTCTGGTTCTTGTCATCTCTTGTTCAACTGGCACTTGTCTGGTTCTTGTCATCTCTTGTTCCACTGGCACTTGTCTGGTTCTTGTCATCTCTTGTTCCACTGGCACTTGTCTGGTTCTTGTCATCTCTTGTTCCACTGGCACTTGTCTGGTTTTTGTCATCTCTTGTTCCACTGGCACTTGTCTGGTTCTTGTCATCTCTTGTTCCACTGGCACTTGTCTGGTTCTTGTCATCTCTTGTTCCACTGGCACTTGTCTGGTTCTTGTCATCTCTTGTTCCACTGACACTTGTCTGGTTCTTGTCATCTCTTGTTCTAGTGGCACTTGTCTGGTTATTGTCATCTCTTGTTCCACTGGCACTTGTCTGGTTCTTGTCATCTCTTGTTCCACTGGCACTTGTCTGGTTCTTGTCATCTCTTGTTCCACTGGCACATGTCTGGTTCTTGTCATCTCTTGTTCCACTGGCACTTGTCTGGTTCTTGTCATCTCTTGTTCCACTGGCACTTGTCTGGTTCTTGTCATCTCTTGTTCCACTGGCACTTGTCTGGTTCTTGTCATCTCTTGTTCCACTGGCACTTGTCTGGTTCTTGTCATATCTTGTTCCACTGGCACTTGTCTGGTTCTTGTCATCTCTTGTTCCACTGGCACTTGTCTGGTTCTTGTCATCTCTTGTTCCACTGGCACTTGTCTGGTTCTTGTCATCTCTTGTTCCACTGGCACTTGTCTGGTTCTTGTCATCTCTTGTTCCACTGGCACTTGTCTGGTTCTTGTCATCTCTTGTTCCACTGGCACTTGTCTGGTTCTTGTCATCTCTTGTTCCACTGGCACTTGTCTGGTTCTTGTCATCTCTTGTTCACTGGCATTTGTCTGGTTCTTGTCAATCTGCTACTTTCCACTGGCACTTGTCTGGTTCTTGTCATCTCTTGTTCCACTGGCACTTGTCTGGTTTTGTCATCTCTTGTTCCACTGGCACTTGTCTGGTTCTTGTCATCTTGTTCCACTGGCACCTGTCTGGTTCTTGTCATCTCTTGTTCCACTGCACACTTGTCTGGTTTCTTGTCATCTCTTGTTCCACTGGAACACTTGTCTGTTCTTGTCATCTCTCTGACTCCACTGGCACTTGTCTGGTTTTTTCAATTTTGCTTTACTAACGATGTCTGGTTCTTGTCATCTCTTGTGACTGGACACTGGGGTCTGTTCAGTAGTCATCTCTTGTTTTTTGACAACGATTTTGATGGTTGATTGTCATCTCTTGTTCCAACTGGCACGCACCATGGTTCTTGTCATCTCAAAATTCGTTCTGACACTTGTCTGGTTCTTGTCCCTCTTGTTCCAAAGCCATTTGTCTGGTTCTAAACATCTCTTGTTCCACTGACACTTGAGAGTTCTTGTCATCTCTTTTCAAACAGGCACTTGTCTGGTTCTTGTCATCTCTTGTTCCACTTGGACACTTGTCTGGTTTCTTGTCATCTTTGTTCCACTGGCACTTGTTGGTTTTTCATCTTTCCACTTGTCTGGTTTTTTGTCATCTCTTGTTCCACACCAACACTTTGTCATGGATTCATCATTCTCTTATTTCCGTACAAATGTCTGGTTATTGTCATAATACTTGTTCCTCGTGGCAATTGTCTGGTTCTTGTCATCTCTTGTTCCCAACACTTGTCTGGTTCTGGTCATATCTTGTATAATACGCACCATAATTTTTTCTGATTTTATTGTCATCTCTTGTTCCACTGGCACATGTCTGGTTCTTGTCATCTCTTGTTCCACTTGGCGATGTCTAGTTCTTGTCATCTCTTGACCATGTCGCTTCTGGCGAACTGGTTTTGTCATCCATATGACGCTTTAAATGTTCTGGTCTTGTACGAGGTTTTTTTAAGTTCCAGAGCTTAAGTCGGATTTCAATGCATGAAACACCGAATGCCTTGTTGCCTTCTATCCATGTGTACACCCATTACCCAATAATGTTTAATTTTAATCTTATTTGCGAAATCTGGTTCACTTCTGATCTATATTTAGTGACGGGAGTTCGCCTTTTTATTTACTGTGCATTTTTAAAAATCGAAATCAATCGGCATGGAACAAGCTGCCATTTTCATTTTTTCTGTCATAATCGAGGAGTTTGTTTTTTGTTGGCTTTACTAACGATGAAATCGGTTCTCGAATATGGGTGATGGCGGAGATGGGGATGACAGTCTGCATATTTGTCTAGTGTTTTTGACAATGATTTTGTATGACATTTTTCTCGATTATTCCCAGGGCCCCTTCAAAATACACACTGCAGCACCGCACATGAGGTGCAAAGCTTCAAATATCACATCGTTTCATCGACACTCTGCGAAATCCCTCTATGGCAAAAGCCATTACATACCCTCTAAAGGCTTAGTGTTTGATAAGAGCCAATGATAGCTTTCAAAGGTTGTGACAAAAACCTTATGCAGTACAGTCTCTTCGTTTGTTGGGTTATTTTTTTTCCCCTTTTTTTTTTTTCCATCTTTCCATTCTTCTCTTCCTATCACATCTAACATATACACCAACAAAACTTATATCATCAGATTCATCATTCATTTATTTATATACATTCTAAAAATTATAGCAATTTACCAAGAAACAAAAGACGTTACAAGTCACCCACTATAAAAAAGGGGGCGTTGTGAAAAAGAATGCAGCGGCAGGGCAAATTTCCGCAATTTTTAATGCAGCGTGCGTAAGGTTGATCCAGTCTAAATCCAGTCAACGAAAAATCTTCAAATGTCCTCTCTTGGGTTTGATCCTAGGTCACCCGGTCACCAGCGCAGTTTGGTAACCACTACACCAGCGCGGCTCCCAAACCCTGTCCTAAAGTGTGTCTTGTCAAACATCAATACCTTTACCCCACCTCTTGGTCCAATAGTACATGTCATGTTCTTTACACCAGTTCCTCACAGGTGATCATATCAATCCAGGTGTTTTTGGGTTTTTTTGTGTGCAGTTATTTGCTACTTTGAGTTACACGTAAAAATACCCCTTTAAGAACGTACAAGTAAAATAACACATTGTTTTAAGGAAAATGTTGGAAATGTAAAGGAGAACAAAAAAATTAAACATAGCATTGTATAGTTTATCACCTGCAGTTATTAATAAATGTGCAACAATTTATTTGTGCATAAAACGTCATATACTAAAATTGTGAAGAAACCAAGAACAGTCACTCTCATCAGAAACAGCCAGGATCAGCTGAAATGATGAGCCAAATATTTCTACTCTGTGCATATTGACTGAAGATATTTCATTGTAACACAAATTAATTTGACCAAACTAATCATCCAGTCTAGCAGACAGATAGATGAGTAAATCTGTTTCAAATATAAATACAGACTGTGGTAAAAGTCCATATAATTTGATAAATAAATGGATGTTACTGTTATACACACAGACATATTAAGTGTGTGATTACCTACTCCACACACAGACACATTAAGTGTGTGGTTATCTGCTCCACACACTGACACATTAAGTGTGTGATTATATACACCACACACAGACACATCAAGTGGTTATCTGCTCCACACACCGACACATTAAGTGTGTGATTATCTACTCCACACACAGGAAACACTTTTTTTTCTTCTTCAGAATTTTGACCTAATGTATTAATCTAGTCTTTCAGTCACAGTGCTGATATTAATCTAGTCTTTCAGTCACAGTGCGGGACCCAAAGACGCAGCAATAGAGAACGCAGTCAGCGACTCATAGCTTGACTGCCTGCGTCAGGACCAGCGAATCAGAGCTGGTCAAGACCGCACTCCACCTCCACGTGGTGGTCCTGGAAACAGTCTGCAGCAGTGCAGTCTGGCTGAGCAAGTGTGGATCGCAATGGGAAGGCAAACCCGGTCCCGCAACCACTGTCCTTTTCAGGACGAACGAGGAAGAAGAAGAAGTCACAGTGCGATTCAGGAAATATTGCGGTTATGACCACATTAAAGCCGGACATTTGACTTTTAGACTGGCCAAGTTTTGTTCAGCCTAGATAAGGAATCATCTTTATTTCTAGAATGCTCATGACAGATTAATTATTTCTTGCATAGTTTAATCATGATTAAGCATTTTCCACTGCTTATTTACACATTCCACATGATTATAACAACACACAACTAATAATCATATTTTAAAAATTCATATGCGTGTAAAGTGTGTGAATTATTGTTTTTTTTTATGGGGGGAGGGAAATTAGTGCTGGAAGTACACAATAAATATTTGACCTCGTATTCTATCAAATTATTAGATTATCAAGTGGGTGGCAGAGTAGTTTAAGCACGTCTTTCTCAGGGCAATGGTACTGGGTTCAAAATCTCATAACATTATGTTCCAGTCTACACGGCTGTCTTCTTCTTCTTCTTGCGATCGCATCTTTGATGATTACACCGTCAGACGAGTTCTCATGATGAATTCGACTGTTTGTTTGAAGTTCCTCTTTAACTCCATATAGCTTTGAGTTTAGTGTTGAGTCATTGGGCCAGTATATCTTTCTTAACTGGTCATACAGAGGACAGTCCTGTAGAACATGCTCAGCAGTTTGTTCGTTTAATCCACATGTGCACAGTGGTGAAGCAGACAATCGTAGCTTGTGCATGTGTTTATTCAGTTTGTTATGCCCTGTCCTGAGTCGAAAAATAGTTATCTGTCCCTGCCGGTCGAGAGTGTGATAGTCGTCTTTGGGTTGGTTCTGTTCTCTTCTGATAGTCTGGATAGCTCTCTTTTTCTCAAAGTATGTGACTTCATTATCTTCTTGTTTACACGGCTGTAAATGGGTACCTAGCTGCTATTAAGTTATAGAATGCAAAGTCAACCAGAAAGGGCAAGCTGAGACCTAGTATGGTGATGTCTCTAACACTTCACTCTCCTTTGGCAGTATCTGCTAAGGAACTACCTTGACCTTCTATTTTAGGAAAATTAAATCAATATGGCTACTGGTAGCTTTAATAACAATTTGTGTTTTTTAAAAGAAGAGTCACTGTCTCCAGATAACAAATGGGCTTCAAATGAAAGTACAAAAATAATGTTCACAAATATGAAAACATTAAGAATTCAATTCAGCTTTAATAACAAATAAAAATGAGCACTTGTACAGTATTCAACATAAAAACTGGCACGTGTACAGTTTCTTCAACATATCCATTTCAGATCCATCACAAACTAGAAATAATTAAAGTATTCTTTCCAACAAAGTAATTTAAAACACTGTACAAATGAATTGATTTATTGTCTTTTCTGCCCTCATCATCATTTACAAAATATTTTATGCATTCAGATTTGTTCTCTTTCTTTTCTCTCCTATATTTTGTTGTTGTTGTTGTCCCTAATGAAGAGCTTGTGGTCGTAACTTTTGCCATTGTTTGGTCCAATTCAGATGTACACCACCTATTATCATTCACTCTGCCTCATCCCCTTACAACAACAGCAGCTACAAACTAACAGACCAACAACAGCATTGTCTTGTCCTGACTTCTAGTTCCACTGGTATTTATTTATCTGATCGCTGTTTCCATCACTTCCATATTGGTGGTCTTGTTATTGTAATTTATCACTCGTCTGCTCAAGCACCAATCTATGAAAGTCTGCAACTTCTTGGTTCTCATGTTTGTTGTTTTCCATATTTTCTGACCCATACAATTGGACAGCTTTGATATTTGAGTTGTTGTTGCCTGAGTTCTTGTCATCAGTTCCACATAATTAATCATGTTTTACCATCTCAAGTCAACACAAGTATCAGTTATGAAAGTCTCTTGCTCTGACAAAGGCTTGCTTAAAACTCTGAGCAAGGTAAATGTATGGGTTGAGAACCACTGGTATACATCTTTCTGTCAGGCCTTGAAACTATATAGGTCATGGACTATTCAATAAAAATTAAAATGTATGAAAAGAGTGTTCCATAATTTGAGATTTAGGTCTCACATGAATGGCCACTCAAACATCTTGGCAGTGGTTAAAAAAAAAATAATTAACAATAATTTAACAAATAAATCAATATCTTAATAATAATGTCTGTGCTCCTGAAAACATGTAAACATTTCAAGTTCATAATTAGATAAATGACTTGAAAATATATGTTCTGTTTATATTTTATTTCAATTACCCTTTGTTTCCTTTTAGTTGTATACATTGGCCTCTGACTGAGAAATGGAACCAATTATGGAAGTGGTATCTGTCTCTAAGTATCTGACTGAGAAATATGATCAGTCGTATGCTTCCCTCTCTGAAGAGAAATGCAATCACTCATAAGAATGATATTTGTCTCAGAGCATCTGAGAAAAACAATCAGTCATGGAATAAGTGATACCCATTTCTGAGTATCTAACTGGAAATACAAGCAGTCACAAGTGTATGTATCTTGAGAGAATCTGACTGGAAATACAAGCAGTCACAAGTGTATGTCTCTTGAGAGTATCTGACTGGAAATACAAGCAGTCACAAGTGTATGTCTCTTGAGAGTATCTGACTGAGAAATACAATCAGTTTGATTGAGAAGCTGAAAATGAAACTAAATGTGCTTTTTGCTGAAAGCAGTTATGGTTTGATTATCACTTTTAAAATGTATCACAATATTTACAAAGAAACAAAAGACAAAACAAAACTATGCACAAAAATGGTTTTCAATGCTCAGGAAACCTAGCACTGCACTTGTCATCACGTAATATGTCTGTAAATGACAGCATGTGTTATTTTAAAATATATGTCAACACACTGGCATTACAAAAAAATTGATAAGCTATACATTTTTTTAACGATAAAAGGAAACATGTTTGCTACAGCCTAGTTTCTGGCAGTCAAAAATAAGGGAATGTTGATCGAGATTAAGTGAAAAGAATTATAAACAGTTGCCGGCGTCAGATGCCTTTTTAACTCTTTTATGTCCTCCAAGCTGCCCCACTCCAATATTCCACAAGCTGCTGTCACAGACTTTGTGACATATCAGAATTATGCTTTGATATATTTTTGTTTCACCACAATAAATTTTTGTGTTTTAACTCTGGTATTAAAAAGAATATACATTTGAGGGAAATTCAACAACAGGAAATGGTTCATTTGACCGTGATTAGAGATCATAGCAACACGTTTTAAAAGAAATTTGTTTCCCCTCAATTCATCCCTAGGCAGGTATGTGTGGTGCCACCTGATCTGTTCTCCTGAAACAGTGAAAACACAATGAGATCCGCAGGGTAATTAATCATATATTACTTATGAACTATAAATAACGATCCACTTTTATTCCTAACAACTGAACGTATAGACAATTTATTTTCAGTGCACCTGGTAACAGTCATAAAAATTGTGACTCCGTTAATTGTTATTATCATTTTAAGGTATTACTGAAGTTTAGTTTTTCACAACTGTTGTCATTTCCATCCTGTGAAATTCATCTTGAAATAAAACAAAGTTTTCAGTTTAAGAAGCTGATGAACAGCTCACAAGAAAGTTGGTTCTCACTAGAGCAGCATTTGAAACAAAAGACATGCTGACATAAAAAATGATTCCTAAAAGTTGCTCTTTTCATTATTAGTTTTATGATTTTAAGTCATATCAGAATATCAATTTGTCAGGACTGTTGCTACCTTCCTCAGTGTTGCCACCTTCCTCAGTGTTGCTACCTTCCTCAGTGTTGCCACCTTCCTCAGATACCTCACTGTTGCTACCTTCCTCAGATACCTCAGTGTTGCCACCTTCCTCAGATACCTCAGTGTTGCCACCTTCCTCATATACCTCAGTGTTGCCACCTTCCTCAGATACCTCAGTGTTGCTACCTTCCTCAGTGTTGCCACCTTCCTCAGATACCTCAGTGTTGCCACCTTCCTCAGATACCTCACTGTTGCCACCTTCCTCAGATACCTCAGTGTTGCCACCTTCCTCAGATACCTCACTGTTGCCACCTTCCTCAGATACCTCACTGTTGCCACCTTCCTCAGATACCTCACTGTTGCCACCTTCCTCATATACCTCAGTGTTGCCACCTTCCTCAGTGTTGCCACCTTCCTCAGATACCTCAGTGTTGCCACTTTCCTTATACCTCAGTGTTACCTTCCTCAGATACCTGTTGCCACCTTCCTCAGATACCTCACTGTTGCCACCCACCTTCCTCAGTGTTGCCACCTTCCTCATATACCTCAATGTTGCCACCTTCCTCAGATACCTCACTGTTGCCACCTTCCTCATATACCTCAGTGTTGCCACCTTCCTCAGATACCTCAGTGTTGCCACCCGTATAGTAAAATTCATCTTTTAATAAAATACTCCAGTTTTGATTTCTTAACCTTTAGCATGCTGCCGTCGACATATGTCGACGAAGGCAACCTATGTTCTCCCAGCTGTTGTCAACATATGTCGACAGCGTTTATCATCGTTTTGTAGCACATGACTTGTGTACACGTGATTTTCAGCCCCGGATGTTAAGTTGTAATGTTATTTGCAAGAGAGTTAGCTTCCATTTCCGATCTTACAAAAGTGATGGGTGTATCCGCGTTTATTTTTTGTAAATTTTTTAAATTGAAATGAATCGGCATCGAACACGCGGCCATTTTCGCTCTAATTTTATTTGATTCTGACGCCATGAGGTAAGGATGAAATTTTTGTCTTTATAAGCGCTGATATCGGTTCTCAGAATATGTTTGATGGCTGAGATGGAAACGAAAGTAGAATGGCTTTCCTGGTATGTATTTTTTTAGGGGTTAGGATTAAGTGTGTCGGAAAGGTTTAGGGTTACGATCGAATATCACGGCTGATGAGAGCGTTTATTCCTTTGCTACTGATGATGGGTGTAACGAAAAGATCGTCATTTGATTTGTATTGGTCTATTGGTCAAATGACTTTCATTGAGATGCAAGGGAAATGGACTCTTCGTGTGTTGGTTATTTTTTTTTATTTTTTTTTAAATTTTAAAATTAAAATTTTTATTTTTTTTACATTTTTTTCATCTTTCCTTTCCTCTCTTCCTATCACATCTAACATGTACACAAACAAATTTTATATCATCAGATTCATCATTCATTTATTTATAAAAATTCCAAAAATTATAGCAATTGACCAAGAAACACAAAAACTATAGACATTACAAGTCACCCACTATAAAAACGGGACGCTGTGAAAAAGAATGCAGCTGTAGGCGACAATTTTCGCCAAAGAATGCAGCGTGCTAAAGGTTAAGAACCTAATGAAAAACTCACAAGAAAGCTAGTTGTTACCAAAGCTGTGTTTAAAATCAAAGGGTTCCTCAGTTACCTGGCCTCGCTGACAACCCAGTTTTTTTTAAAAAAATACCAGTGATTAAATCTGCTCATTTCCCTACACCATCCAACACCAGCCACTTCAAAATACCAAACACAATCTATATTCACAGTTCATTATTTCCCTTACTTTAATTATGTTATTTCAACCTTATTTTACATTATTTTACATTATTTATAGCTATATATAATCAGCTTGGTCAAAACTTTAAAGACTAAAATGTGCCCTGAGAGCTGCCTGTGAATCTATAACTCTCTATGATGAGTTGAACATACAGATTTTGAATGTCAAAGACTTAAAACGCAATAAAATTATAAACCACAAGTTGAGGTCAATAAAAAAGGCTAAAAATGAAGAGTATATCAGAACAATTAAACATAAGTCAATGACAGCACCTGATTTCAAATACAATTTTATAAAATCTTCTCAATTCTTGTCTTAAACTTGTTATTTATTCTATTAAGTTAAAATGTTTGTCTCTTACTGCCATCTTTGTACGTCTGTCTACAGACAAATATTTCTGCAAACAAATTCAGCTCATTCTTTGTATACCACAATGTTGATATGTATTTAAAGTTGACACTGTATAGAAAACTGAAATATAAGTTTCTAAAATAGAAGAGCACAATAGGACAGATGAAATATGCATCAGATTCTTTTGGGGTCTGTTGTCTCCACAAAGTAGACATAACGTGACTGAAAGTTGCATGAAAAATCAGTTCAGGAAGCGAATGCTCATTTTTTGTTCCACATCCACACGCTCCATGGCCTGAAATGATAGAATAAAATGTAAAAAATAAACAAAAGCTATAGTCTGCAATAATGTCCGTTAGTCTTGTACTGATAACTTATTCATTCATTCCTCATTCTTTAGAACAATTTGGAGCATCGGCCTTCAACAAAGTCATGCCAAGCCTTTCTGTCCTGTTCCATCAATTCAACTCCTTTTAATGTCTTTTTTTTTATCTCTTTCATGTCTGTCTCCAATGTCCTTCCTTGTGCTGTCCATGGGTATTACACAATAAGGACTTCCTTAAGGTACATCCTATCCACATAGGATATGTATAACCCAAGGGGGGTTTGGGATGTCAGGTATTGGTAGTACCTCTGGTGAAGTTGCTGTCATGCCCTTTTCAGGGCAGCTCGGCCACCTTTGGTCCAAACCTGGCATCCAGCTCTCACCTGTGGCTCCTCGTAGCTGTCAGCATGCGACAGCGGCCACCCCCCCGGGAAATGGCTTTGACAGGCCGGCTAAACTAGGTGAGGGTAGCCGACTGGTTATAAACCTTCGGTGAGTTAGGGTCTGCCTACCCATGCATGCGAAGACTGGATTCGATAGACTGCGCAGAAGAAACCATCTGTTGGTTCAACGGGCATGACGGCGATTATCAGCAACGCGCTGTGGAGCGTAAGGAGCATGGCGAGGCACGTAAAAAGCCCTGGTCATCCACTGCACCTGACTTCATCTCCAGTCGTCTTGACTTGTCTTGCCAATGGATTCAGATGGACCCAGGCGAGAGAGCAACTCTTCCTCACTTTAAACCAAATCACTGCGCAAGTCACTCTTTCATCCACTCATCCATCCACTCACAACAAGTCCTGTGGCGATGGGCGAGCGGCGAAGCGGCAGGCGTGGGTACGCTGGCAGTCGTAGTCGCAGACCTACACACAGGCAGCTCAGGCCATATGGTCGTCTTCCACTGATCGGAGCAGCAGTGGGATTCGGCAGCCCCCTGAGTGACTGAGCAGCCCTCTTTAAGAAAGCACTGCTCACCTCCATGGCATGAGGAAGGGGCTAGAAAAGGTGCCCTAAACATTGCCTGCTCCACCATTACCTAACCAGCTTACCGCGGTTGGTGGGTACCCTACTTCGGCAGGCGACACATAAGAAAAAGAAAGGACAGATTTTTCCCCCTCATTCTAGGCGCATGGAATGTGCGCATTCTCCTTGACAAAGACTTTAACGCAAACAGACCTGAGAGGCGAACTGCCCTGATTGGGAGAGAACTGGCCAGATACAACATTGACATAGCAGCACTGAGTGAAACTCGACTTGCAGGCGAGGGCCAACTTTGCGAAAAGGGTGCAGGTTATACATTCTATTGGAGCGGAAGACCCTTTATGTGCAAAACCTAGAAGCATTTGATATTTGAAGGTAATTATGTGAGCTTATACAGGTTAAATAACATAATTTAAAATTGTAATGTAAATATATTATAATATATAATTAGGAT